>LR736872.1:1966740-2189970 GCA_902654985.2 Oryctes borbonicus
TATATATATATATATATATATATATATATATATATATATATATATATGCAATGTGTCGATTTAGTTCTGTTGTAGAAAATAATTATTCGGAGTTTTCATCGGTACAGCGGAAAATATTTCATATCAAACTAGATTTAAATCGTTCACAAGTTTAATTCATATTACGTAATTTTTTAAAATTGTGACGCCCATTCTAGAATTTATTTATAAACAATTCCCCTTTACCTAAAGTGCGTCCTTCTGTAGTAAATTAAATATAAAACCAGGGAAATGAGTTTTTCGTTCAAATACATAATACAATTTTATTAAATAACAAAAAAAAGACAAAAGTTGAATTGTGTGCAGTGGAGAACGAGCACATAGTCTATACCTGAACATAATGTTATATAGCGCAGGAGTCGCCTCCGAATAATTTTTATTTGAAATATGTTTCTCTAAATTTTCCGAGGAAATAACTAACATGCGAATCCGATATTATTCTAAACGTTACGATATTATGAAAGAATTTTTTTACAACTGATAACAATTCGCAAAGACATTACCGCAGTAATATTATCCTATGTGCAGTCTGTTCTGTAATACTATTTCTTGCACAATATAACATGTTTTATATTCTTTCTTTCAGAGCAGATAAAAAATTATTATAACTATTACAAAAGTACATTTTTAATATGCCCACGTAGTAAAATACGCATTAAGAAAGTTCTGCTGTGATATAACTTCAGATTAGTTCAAATTAATTTCTGGGCATTATATTTGAAATTCGTTAAGCAAATTTAGATATTTACATAATTCAGAACGGTTCTCCTTTGTTTGGAAATTACGTATGCTTCTGCAGCGATGTGACGTGGACGGTCGTGTTATTTTGAAATCCCCCATAGAATCCGTCTATCTATCGTTTATGCCCGAAAAACGCATTAGGCTTTAAGGCGTCGGTCTGGATGCGTCGGCGATCCGGATCGATGGTGTTTTGTCTACCCCGCTTCCTATGCACCCGTCGCCGCCACCGCCGTCAGAATCGACTTCCCCGCGTCCCTCTCCCCGTCCATGGCAGGCTGCTGCTGCACACACAGAGACGTCGTCGTCGTCCTAATCCGACGTATCGCACCATCCCTCCCTCCGCTTCTTTCCCCCTCCGCCGGTTTAGACTTCTCTTCGCCCCCTCCGCATTTCCCGCTCTCTTTACCCTTTCCGACCCACCGCCGTACGTATCCCAAAACATTTCAGGAGTTGACGTCGTGCGTCTTCCTTTACCCCTACCCCTCTTATTTCTCTTCCCCACTCCTGCCGTCTTTCCGTTTCGTCCTTCCCCTCGTTCTCTTCGTTCCTCTCCTCTTCACCCTGCGTTGGTCTGTCCACCGACGAAATCAGCGCCACCTCGCGCCCTTCGACGCTCTCCAACGGCCCACCATCTGAAACTCCAGCGTGCATTCGTACCCGTCATGCTCCCTCCGCCCCCCCTTTGCCTTGCGTTACTCACCACCACTTCTGCCCGCATCTATCGACGTAGTTGCCACCATAGTGCACGTTAATGTAGGTCGCCCGCTGACCTAAATTCGTGCGCGCCAGACTCTCTTTACGACCCCTTTTTAGGTAACTGAATACCATCCTTTGTGCAAGTTTACTGCCGGTGCTGCGCTCCCTATCATGAGGGGGTGGATTTGTGACTATTTGTGACGATCTAGGATGGGGGTGCGACGATGCGTGGGAAGAGGAGCCATAGCTAGACAATGTCTTCCATTTATTTTCCTTTGTTCGTTTCGTTACATATCTTTCAAGGTACACACGTGTACCTTAAACTAAAAAAAAATAGGTATTGTTAGGATTACAACAAATCTTCAATACATGGGCTCTATTTATTAGTATTTATCAATTTTCTGCACACCGATGGATAGATGGATTGATTTTTTTCAGCAGAAATATTACAGCTCTGTGTCGTATAATATTCAAAACATATAACTACACGTACATGTACAGTGCAAATATAATATATCTTACAGACATTTTCAAGGAATATTTATATATGTGCATACATACTGGCCATTTCCAGGTGCCTCTTAGTAGCTTATTATAACATTTAATGTATGCCCCTTTTGATCTATCAATTCTGCGGTAAAGGACTCGTAAATAGCTATTGTGTCGAGTATCATAATTGTGATACTATTAATTTCTGTTAAAAAGCTCAATATGTGTATGAACATGCTCTAAACATGTTAATATGTATAGCGGTTCTGGTCACTGGCCGCCGCACCACAAAGTACTCTGAATGCCCTCCTCTGCAGCAGGAGAACATCTTTCCCCATCGGTGATGCACTCCATATCAAAATGGCATAGATAAGATGGCCGCAAAAGGTTACATAGTATGCTAATAGTAGTATGTAAAGATAGTTTTTTGTAGACATTTGCATCAAGCTACCTATAAAAAAAAATACTTTGATAATTTTTTAGAAAGCCCGGACAGCTGTACATCCCATCTTGGGCCGCTCTGAAACCAAACTTCTAGGAAACTTGCAGACCGTGCAGGGTGGTGGTTAGTTGTGTACGTATTTTCGTTTTTTCGGCATTTAGTTTTGTAAGTTTTGTTCTGTTTTTATGATTGTTCTCTTTTGAGCTATGCTTCAAGTCTTCAATGCATAGTATGAACGGTAATGGTCCCAAAATTGACCTCTGTGGTATCCCACATATGGCGCTTTTCTATTCCTATACTTGTTCTTTATACTTTACTCGTTGTTTCCTTCTTACTAAGCAAAATGTCATCAATTGCAGTGAAATTCTCCTCACTCCATAATATTCGAATTTTGTTAACTGCAAGGGATGCGACACACTGTTGAGGCCCTGCTTAAATTGCAATATGTCACAGCAACAACTTGTTCTTCGTCGAATGCCTCAGTTATTTTGTTCAGAGTTTGCGCCATTGCTGTAAGGGTTGATCTACTCTTTTAAAATCCAGGTTGTTCATCACTAATTATATTTTTCTTGTTTACATATGATATGAATTTTGCTCCGTTCTAAATAATCCAAAACATTGAAACCGGTTTTTTCTCTCTGAGCATTTTCAGTGCCTCATCTTCTCTCTGACCAGTATTTCCATCATTATAGCCCGCCAGTATTAATAAGTCATTAAAAACTGTCCCTGACAAGGCACTTTAATTGTCCGTACATTTTTTCGGGTTTTGTTCCCGATTTATAACCTGCCATGCCGCCTTCTGCTTATTAGTTGCTGCTTGCATGTATTGACTTGTTAATTTCTCGTGCGAAACTTACCTAGGTTGCTATGGAAACAAATGATAATTTGTAATAGGGTTGCAAAATAAAAAAAAAAACTAAATTTTTAGAGAACACCATTTCATTATAAAACAACAACGAACTGAAAATGTATTTGTTTGAAAGTGGCTAATTCCTTTACAGATGTTCGAAAATCCCTTCTGATTCCTCAATACCGAGTGCTGTCAAAATACGTGTTATGGAGGCCATGAAACCGCTCCATTAATTCCAATCCATCTATCGTTAAAAAGATTGTTCAGAAGACCACTATTTCTTGATAATTGTTAACACATGTTCCGTCCTGCTGAAAAGATATACTTTGCCTGCTTACAAGACCTATTTCAAGAAGTTCAAAATAACTCGCATAAAATTCAGGCATCTCAGGCGATTTTAAGGAGCTCTATGATTTGCTTGCAGCAGGTTGTTTTTTGACCAATAATTTTGGTTTCTTCTGTTAAACACTCCACAATTAAAAAAGTTTGCCTCGTCGCTTCGTAGAATATTTCCGCAATAATTAGCATTCTGTTAACAATAGTCGATATACGAATAGCAAAACACAATTCTTCTTTTAGGATCTCCTGATAATAATGTTTAAGCAGATCTCTATTTATAAGAAAGGAATTTATGCTTTTTCAGTATTCCCTAAAGTGCACCGTGCATCTAACAACGTTTTTTTATCCGAGTTCTCGAGATTAGCTTGAAAATGTTTTTAACAAAAATATATTCATTATTTCTAAACATTCGGTAAAGCTTGAAGAAATATTGACGATTTTCGACCCACTAAGTAAACTTCCAACGTATTATATTTATCACAGGGACAAAACATATTAATACGCAAATATTACGCAGTTTGAGCGATATTTGCAACAAACTATGATAACCAAATGTTTGATACAAATTATTATCATTTGTTTCCATAGCAATCTAATTTAATTTTACACTGGTGTAGACCCTTATAAGTCCGTTATTTTTGACCCTAGCGAAATGTTTGTCATAACCGATTTTATTTTAAATTCATAAATGATTATAATACACACGGTATTCGATTTAAAAAATTGTTATTTTGTCTACAAACTCAAAAGCGAGATGTTTACTAATTTGACCGATGACGCAGCTTCAACAGTAAAATAATAAAGAAGTTACCAATGGTGGAGTCTACTTGTCAGAAAAGGAAATTTATAGAAATAAATATGAAATGCTAAAGCTATGCAAAAGAGGTCTATTTCGCTGTCAGTGCTATTCGTATGACATTTAATTAAATTGAGATTTCATCTATTGATAATAATTAAAAATGACGGATTACGCATAAAAAAGAATTCTCCCTTCAACGCCACAACGGGATAAATATCTTTACGCATTCCGCAAGATTAAATGAGCCTTTATTTAATCTCTTCTTTTTCGCATTAAACACGCATACTACAAGCAACAACCACAATCAACGAATCGACAATTAAATTAAAGGATTCGCTCGATTATAAGCTCGTAACGCCGCCGGAGACGGAAAAAATCCTTCTTGAACTAACCGAATGAAGAGACCCGATGGACAGCGTAGGAAATTCGCTTATAGGCCCTTGTAATTCTTTTTCTCGTCGTCTCTCGCTTACGTTCACTTCTTCCTATACGTCGTCGTACGTCGCCGAAGACGATCGTTCGCAATCCCATTTACGCTTGTCGAAATTACGACGATCATAATGAAGAATGCGTTGCGAGGCGAATGTGTATGTTAACCGTGTAAAATATCATTTGAAAATAAATGGACACGTACGTATGGCTGGACGTTGGTTGACGGTGGTTTCCGTTCGTTAAGTCATCGTGGCTAAATAATAACGTACGTATCTATTTAGCGAATAAAACTTAAATTTACCGTATAATGAAATAAATGAAAGGCAAAGCATAAATAGCATCCTCTTAACCTGTGAAAATGGAATCGAAATGGAATTTAAATTGAAGAATTAAACGAAATGATGGATTGCTCTTGGTGAAACGTTTCTTACACAATCAAAGAAAAACACTTCGTAATAATTTAACAATTTTTTTAGTATTCGGTGTACATTTCGCCTTTGCGGCATCGTCAGGAGATTAGACACCAGAGCTAAAATTTTAACACAGTGAGTATACATACAAATACTATGTCATAAAATGGTTATTGGAAGCGAGAATAAAAACGGTGTACTTAAATTTAGTTTTTAATGGGAAGAGAACTTTTTAAATACTTAGGATTCAAGAGTACACCTTCTTTTATAAAAATGTACATTGAGTACTTTTCTTTGATTGTGAAATTTAAATTATTGATGGTATAATTATTTAAACCTCAAGAAAAAGATCATTTGAGTGGTCTCTCACGGATCGCCACCTATGCGTGCTACTTGTGCATTTAAACTTCTTAGGTTTAGAGATATCTTATTAAATTAATTGCATATATTAATGTATGTCTTATTGTAGAGCAGATTTTACTTTTGACTTCTGATTTGCATACATCAAGTTCAATCGCTCCTGTGACTGAGAGCTCAGTTTTGGATGTGGAAATTCTTTTCTTGGCCTATTATCCTTGGAATGTGGGAGTAAGGGGGTAATAATACCCACTACCGTCGTTGGCTGCATTGTCGATATTGGCGAAACATAACAAAAACTTCTTTTGTTATTGCTCGCCTTATAATCATCAAAGTTCTTAGTAAAATTTAATGTTGTTTGTGGTAAAAAAGTTATCAGAAGTCATAGTATCTACGCTACAGTTACGTCACTGCATCGCTTGCATAATGCTACATCTAAAGTTAATAGTTTCGACATTAATGTATTTTTGGAAAGGAAAATTTGTCGTGATCCTAAAACAATCGCTAGCGCGATTAATAAAAGAATGACTTAACGCTCAATTTAATTTCAGACTTTGAGTCAAATTGTCATCGATGTAACTTATGTCTGGTTGTATTTCCAACTGAAAGGCGTTTAATTTCAAGAATTCTAATTATATTTCGAAGTTTGATTCATGTTTGGTGTTCGGAAATAGCTAATTTCTAGTGTTTATGTGTTGGGATTTATCAATGCATATCAGGTTAGTTCTCATTTGGAAATGCGAATACTCATTTCAAAGTTCATTTCTTTTTTCTCTTCTAATTAAATTTAAATTGTCGAGAAAGTGTTTTAGAGACAAAGTAAAGAATATCAAAGCTTTATTCAATTTATTTTCTTGGTAACATGAAGGTAACATTCGATCAATAAAGAACGAAGGTTTCGCCGCAATGTTGTTATATTAAGTTCAATATTGCCAACCGCGAACTTTTCCAAACGGTTGCTACAGATATCAGTGATTGTTTCTTCTGTACTATCAACTACATAGATAGGATAAAAAAAAATACAACGCAATATCCTTTAATGCTAACTATTCCTTTTAGTTAATAGTACCATGAAAAGATGTAAACTTGAATTAGTCTTTCCAATTTTGATGCCAACAATTGAACACCATCATAAGTTAACGAATAAATCTGAACCCTTCCTAATTGAAGGCACGCATAACGTTCATGTCCTTTACCCACACTCGACAGCTCTGAACAATATCACAATTATAATTAATTGTGAGTTTGTTCAGTATGATATTCCGCAGGAGAACTACGAGAATCAGCCTCAGTCGTCTCTTGCAACTATCGATCCCTCCCTCCCACCGACCATCTCGGAAAAAACGGCGTAATGTGGCGTTCGTGAATTATTTTCGGCGCGCGGACGCCGACGGCAGATTTTCGCATCCTCCGAGCGCGAACAGAAGAGAAAAGACGTCAAAATGACGCTTCCTTCCTTTTCTTCGTCCTCAGCGCACCACTCCGACCAATAGCTACCACATTCCCGTTTATTAGGAAAAAGGAAGGCGAAGGCGAAATTCTATATTATCTTTTCTTCTCGGCTCTTCTTTCGGGTGACTTTCTTTTACGAGCCTTCTACCCTTCCTCTTGGTTTCAATAGTTAGTCCGGGAACGAAGAGCCGTAGTACAGCGCCATCTAGATGCAACATTTCATTCCAGCGTCGCCGCTGCAGATTTGTCTAAGTTCCTATCTGTATTCATGGCGCGTCTTATTCTGTATGTGCTGCTGCTGGTGCAATTTCACAGCTACATTCAGCCAGCTAGCTAGTGCGCAGAGCCGAGTTGATGCTGCTACTGCTGGTGTTATCTCTTCCCTTTAGTTGCGAATAGGAGCAACGGCTCGTCTCCTGTTTTTCCTCCACCTCCCTTCTCCTCTTCCAACATCTCCTTCATCTTTGGGTTTACGCGATTTAGTTTAAAAGAATCATGGGACTAATTTACTTTGTCGAGATAAATGCTGCGCTGCTTTCCGCCTTTGCTAAAACCGTTCGTTTTCCGTTATTCCATTCTATTGCCACTCGAACGTTTTAGTTCAGTCTAGCGTTTCACACAACTGAAAAAGAGAATATTTTGTTAGATGTACATGTATTAATGCCACTAGTTGACTTTTAATAGAAGAATTACATACATAATGCATTTTTTGTATCTAAAGATAAGAGTAATGATGGTACATCATGCTAAACTTTTGTAAAGCATACGAGAAATCGATAGTAACATAAAAACTTTGCTTAAAATACGAATTTATACGAATGTAAAAACTAAAAGATCCCAATAACAGCGATTGGTCTCCTGCACCGTTGACCAGCTGCACAACGAACGCGTACGCGGCGGTGAAAGATCAGCGGTCAGCGAACAACTAATAATAAAACGAGATACGTCGCGCGGACAACAAATTACACAGTATTTAGTTGCATCTGCGGTAAGTTGAATTCAAATTTGCATTTAGCGTAATGATGTAATGATATAGCAGAGCGCGCGATGGGAAAACGCGAACCACGTTCAGTGGGAGATACGTATGTATGTGGAAGAGATGGGTCGGTTGATTTGTAAACTGACAACAGTATTTGAGAATCGGATGAGAGAAAACACAATGTACATGTATGTATAAGAAGAGTCAATGATAGTATGGCTATTTTTTATGGTTATTGGTTATCCGTAGATTTTTCAGATTGAAAACTTTTTCATTTATAAATAGACGCTTGTTTGAACATATGATACTTAATAGAGTCCGCAGCATGAAAACTATGGAAACGTTTTATCTAGAAGGGATCATGTATCTATATAGGCACACCGGAATGCTTTAGTTGCGAAAAAACAGTTTTATCTGCCGTGCGATGCGATCAACCGATTTATACAATAAAGTAGTTTTTTCTAAGCAAAATTTGAAAAATCAGTCGCACTAACTCCACGAGTAGACCATTTATCCGAAATCATCCGAAAAAATTCAGAAGTAGCCAAAAATTCCTTTCCTCCTCCAGATAACAGGCAAGGACAATTTATTGTATTAGTGGCATGTCTACTTTCCATATGAGCAACGTCAGAACAAACTTATTAAAATCATTCTCGAACTAAATGCTGGATTTTGCAAAAAGTGCTTTTTGCCTTAACATTAGGTTTCCAAAAATGTTGTGATTTTCACTTCTAGAATGTGTTTGAAATTTATATCTGAGGAAGAAGTAAATTAGAAAAAGGAGATAGTCCGTTCTTTGAAGTAAAATCTATATATACCTACATTGGGTACTGATCGTCTATAATATCACATGCAGCGCTGGAAACTACGAAATTTAGACGTGGTACATCTTCTGCATTGTCAATTTAGACAGTGAATATACTCGAATTTGCTAAAAAAAATATATTTACCAGCATCGTTCGAGTGCGTCACAAAGCAGTTGCGTTGAATATTTTTATCCTTAGCCGGTAATGTAGTGCCTAGGTTCGTGATGTAATTTAAAAATATTGGACTGGTATTAAGGTGGTGCGGTGCGGCGTGCGGTGAGGTTAAATGCGTCTTCCTCACTCCATCGATACCTATGAACACTGTTCGGCTGTAGTACGTAAGTATTGATCGGCCAGAGTGAGTGAGGTTTTAGACTGCGACTAACACACACAGACGCACACATCTGCACGCCCGCCCAAACCACCGGAGAAGAGGAGAAGTATTTCGGCGGCGGTAGCGGCACGGTAGTTGAGTTGCCGCGCCACCACCCCCGTGCGTTTCCGTGTTGTTATTATTTGATGAGCGGCTGTTACTTCGGTTACTGCTAGCTAGACGTCCGTCAAAGGTACTACCGAGTCGAATGTCTACTATGCAGACCTGACGTTCGTCAAATACAAAAAATAAGAGCAACGCAAGACGTATAGCTTTGGTACTGCTAGTTGGGCTGTTCTAGCTAGGGTTTATGCGGCGTTAGTTTGCTGCTGCAGCTTTAGAACCACGCACACATACACATACTCTACCGATACCGAGCGGACATGCAATTAGACATATAGGATTATTAGGGTCGAAGGTTCGGCAGAGAAGAAGTACTTACAGAACCACTATAATTAGGTAGTACTACCTATCAATATTTACCTACGTGCGGAGACAGCTCGTATGTATACGCGTGTCTAAATGTGTGCGTCTGTGTGTTAAGGCCTTCTCTCTGCACTAAAACTCCCGCATCAACCCAATCGATATCATAGTCTGGTCGTTGTCCTCGTCCGGGTGACGTCACCTTTCGCACTGCTGCGTGCGGAGGTCAGTGACGTACGTCTCACACATTTTCGGCGTGTCGTAGGTCGCACCACACCAGACAGACGGCGCGCGCGGCCCTCTTCTCCATCCCGCCCCACTACCGCCGTTTCCATCATCTTAACCCGTCATCGGCATGATCATCAGCAACAGCAGCATCATACGAATGAACGAAATCTATCCGAGACGATATTTCCTTATTTGATTACGGTAAGTACGTGGGCATGTATACTGTTTAAGAACCATGAAATAAACTTGTTAGGTTTTCAAAAAAGAAGGAGAAAATAAAATGTGTTATCTTACCCTTTATTTGTCCATCAAAGAGAAACTCTAGTATTAGGTTACACCTTCTCTATAGGTAGCTATTAGCTTCTCCAGTACTTGAAAAAAATTGTCATCTAAATCGAATGTCACATTTAAGCTTTAAATACATAAGACGTACAAGGTTGTGTAACTCAGATGGAGATCTCTTAATAAAGACACCAGGCATATTATAAAATAATACCACTGACATTTTATCCCTATTAAACAAATCACGTGACAATTCAACAGTGTCGAAGAAAACGATTACAGTGGAATCTTTCGTAACAAGCACTCTCCATAGGCGGACTCCTCTTATGAACGGATTCTTTCGCCTCGTCCTGACAGTCTTACATACGAATAACATTGCTGTAACTTTTCTTTATGTACATGACTGTAAAAACATGTATTATCAACACGAACACCTACCTCATTAGTCTGTGTATCAATTACAAAATTGGATAGTCTAGCAACAGCTAAACATCCAGAAATCTACGGTCGGGTATTCTCAACTTGAGCCATAAGCTGCTTTTTCTCGCCTTGACGTGATTTGTAACATAGGATATTTGTTCTGTAAACGTATTTGAAAGTACCACCAGAGCGGTAAATTTATGTATGTGTATAATAAAGAAAAATTAAGTGCCAGAAATTATCAAAGCGATTCATTTCTTAATTATAAGAAAAAGGAAGACCTGATAGAAAATTGGTATTCTAATGTAAATATCAACCAGAAATGGAGCTTCTTAACAGGCGATGGTTCAACGATAGATGAACTGTGCTTTGAATGGTCTGTAGTGGCTAACAGTAAAAGAATTCCTTTAGCCAGTATGTACCTAATTTCTTTTAAGAGATGGGCGATACATACATACAAATTTGGTAGTTGTATCGGTTTTAGCTTTTATGAGTTTTCTTTGTTCGTGACGCTAGCTGTTCTTTTCTTCTTTTCGGGTCCACTAATACGTAGCGAAGCCAAAGAAACAGCAGAATCACCATCCGACTGACTTGATGAATTCAAGATTCGCCATTACATAAGCTTCAAAGCAATATTCGGAGAAGGTGCTTCCGTCAATCCCGAAGATGTATTCTCATTCTTTGTTTAATACAAGACTACTTACCGAGAGTTATCTATAATGCTGACGAGACGGAGAGCTTTGCCAAATAAAACTTACTTAAAATGTGGTGGCGGAAAGCTATCCAAAGAAAGAATAACAATCTTATGACTGGAGACAAGGAGAAGCTATTAATTATTAGTAACCACCTGCGACCTGGAAATCGAATACGAAATTTTGGATGACCTCTAAAATCATGAGAAATTGATTGAAAAATTTCGACCGGAGAATGGATATTGAAAGAAAAAAAATTGCTATTCTTAGACAATGCGGGGTCGCATCCAAAGGATATTAATTTGAGGAACATTAAAAACCTTTTTACCACCTTCGTCTGTGAACCACTCAATCGGAGTGTTATTAAGAATTTCAAGACTCATTATAGAACTTTAATACCAAAACACCTAACAGCAAACATTGAGACTGCTGGTTTGGCCCGTGATTTAGTAAAACAGTCCAGGATATTGGATACTGTTTATTTCGTTAAAAGTGCATGGGATCAAATTATAACAATGACAATTAAAAATCGTTTTCGTAAGGCAGGATTTACATACAGTAATCTGGAAGATTAAATAATGCGAGGAGAGGAATCTGGTCCGATTTACCACTTTGCATACTTGCAGAAATTTACATGAAAAAAGAACAGGATTTTAGAGAACTTTTCAATATCGACTATAATCTGATAGTAGACCGTCCAGATTTAAATTAACATTATTTACTATCCGAAAACCTAGCTGAATTACAACAAATTTGACGACGAACTTCATGTATCAGAAGACAATATCTTCGATAATTTCAATAAAGCTATGGACTTGACCAAGCACTTTAAAATATTTGCTGAATATCAAGGAGATGACAAAGCTTTGCAAATTATTTTCAGCCTGATCTTACATTTTCATTCTATTTTGCTGTTAAAAAGAAAACTCCTCAAACTACAATGGATCAGTACTTATTGAAATAAATATTTGTTTTAAATAAAATTACAAGTATGAATATTTTAGTTTAAAAACTTTGTTTTGTTTCATCGTGTGTATTTAAAAAAAAAAGATATTCAAATGCTTCCTTGTATTTTTCTTCATTATTACTATTTTTTGAAGATATACTTTATCCAGTTTTCTGTTGAAAGGACACCCTGCTTGGACGAACGATCTCGTCGGTGTCCGCCTAAGAGAGATTTCACTATATATTCAACACTTACTCCATTAGCTTACTATTACTTACATTATCCGTGTAGCCAACTTAAGATTGACCTTATCTATAGATTGATTTTATTTTGAGGAAATTTTAAATATTGTATGTAATTATCCGAGGCGTTTCTCCTTTTCGTCTGTTTATTGTCCTAGCCAGTACGCTTCGCCGTATTAGGCCAGATCCGTAAACGTGCCAATATCTACGGTTGCACATTTATCCAGATTCCGTTTGGTACGTTTACTTAGAGGAATGTTCGTTAAGATTTGGCTACGTTAGCACGATTTAATTTAATTCAATCTTCTTGTACTTCACATCATCACACGTGGGTAACAAACTCAAACTTCAAAAGAGGAAAATATCGTTTTCTTCTGTTCGCTTGTCTTAAATTTGAAACGATGTTTTTTTAAATTAGTTGATGCGCCATGCTATACCGCAATCACGTAGAAGAAGGCGAGCACCAATGATGACAAATGCTCATCCACATCAACATGGTAATTGGCGGTAGAATTTGTCGTAATGTGATGGAAGCAAAGCGTAGAAAATTACTCTCATCGCAAAAAGATGTCAGGCGTATATACACTTTAAATTACATAAGTGCGTACAACGTACGCTGCTTGTAACGACTTACAATTACAAATAGATTATCTGCAATAATAATATACAACATACTGAAATGTTTCTAAAAATTCGAATTTAAAAGGAATAAGTTTAACTCAATTGCCAAATTATTCTAACGTATACGTTATGTACATACTTCACCTGTTAAGTAGTTCTTTATGCGCATACGTTAAATGTATTAGAACTCGTATTACGAATACTAGATTTTATCTACTATGACATAATTACTGAAAATGCAAATTAATGCAAATTATCTTGCTGTAAGCACGTTCATGTCACCATACGTAATAAGTTGTGCGATTATTTATCTAATTAGTTAATAGAGATATCAGTAGATATATCCGCTTTTAATTATCTGTAAATACCTATAAACTTTTTAAAATAATAGGTATTCTTGTTGATCGATTGTGCCACAGCAAATGGACGTATTTATTAGTTTTAATTGTCTCCTCTCAACAAAAAGCTATACTTCTATGATACCTATTCTGTTTGAGGCAAGTATATATGTAAGCACGTCTACTTCTACCTGTCTGTTAGCCGCTTGCATAAACTATTGCAATTTGAGCGAATGTGTTGTATATATGTAGGGATACATATGTACATACGTACACGTGTATGTGTTGGCGTGTGTGTTGGTGTGTGCGAGTATGACTGCGTGTCGTGAATCGTGCGCCCTTGTGTTCTGCGGCGCGTAAAGATAATGGCAATTTAATGGCGACTTAAGCCGGAGAGAGAGCCGTCAATGATTGTATAGTGCACGCTAGAATACCGTAACGCACCTTCCTATTCCGAGAATAGTATTATTACTCATTTTAGTGCCTTTAATGCGCATTATTTCACGATTATACATACGCCACATCTAGATGGCAGTATTCCATTCCTGGATACCGTGGATACGTTACGAGCATGCATACATTTCCTTACATACGTATAGCACTTTAGACATATTGTATCTATTTTACGTTTCTTCACAGGTTATTTCACTAACCCAAATATAGATATTTGTTCATAATCGATCCCCACCATGGTAGAGGGAGCGGTTTAAATTCGGCAATATCGTTAAATTTTCTGAGTAATATCAAAACATTTTTATATTAAGCCTGCCGGATCAAACCACATTTGGCAACAGTAACTTAGATACTTGGTTTTGCCTACATTGTTAGCACCAAGGGTATGAATACATCACACGATCTATACAGAGAAAATATACATTAATTTAAATTTTTGCTTGTTTCAGAAAATTAATAGGCTTGCAACGAGAAAAGTGTATATCTGTTCGATATTGCTCTTTAGCCGGCAGCATTCAAGAAAAGTGTAGGTTGGGTTACACTCTTCAACACCACATGGACACTCAGATGCCTCAACTGTGGAGATGGAACGGGTACCATCCATGACCAAATTTTAGTCTCGCGATTGTTGTTCGGTAATAACGTGCAGCCTATATACCGTGATCTAGTATTCGTTCGGGGCCGAACTCACTATCCATACAGTGAGTTATGTGTACAGAATATGCCCTTTTCCAATATCTGTCCCACTGCTGCACTATCAAGGTCTGTTTTCTTATCTTGCTTAATTCTAAATCAGCAAGTATAGGTTCATAGACACAACCATCCACACAACCCTATTAAAAACTTCTATTAACATTTGTACCCGGTTGAAATCAGAAATAAAAATTTTCTGACTGTATCAAAATCCAATCCGGCGACGATAAGAAATAAGGAAGTTGATGATCATATAAAAGTTTCAAATACACCATTAGATAGAAGATCGAAATGACCTTGCGGATGTTTTTAGTTTTTCTCTATAGGGCTAAATAAAGGTGCTAGTGGTAAAAGAAGAAAAACTTTTTATTCGTTAAAAAAAATCGAAAGTCTTTGGTCACAGGTCCATTCTTCCTCCGTCAAATTTAAACCTACTTCCAATCTCCAATAAGAAGCAAGATCTTCACGGTGAGGATCGGGTTATCAAAAGCGGTTGAGCCGGTTATACTGTCCAGGCTCAAGCTGGACATTATCCCGGAAACCTAGCTTGGCTCCAAACCGGGATTTTCTACCAACTTCCAGGTTTCCAGGCCTACGTGTCCAGGCAATGCGGGCCAATACATTCTTTAAAGGATTTCAGAGACGTAGCGGTATTTTCGATATAGCCAAGGCCTTCGACACGGTTTGACACAAAGGCCTAATTTATAAGTTAGCCTGTTGTGGCATTGTGTCGGGTTGGTCTGTCTTCGAAAGTCATATCTCTCCGGCCATACTTTCTCAGCGAAGGTTGGTAGGTCTGTGCCGGCCACAGTGCCCCTGACGGCAGGTGTCCCGTAGGGGTCTCCGCCGGCCCCGATTTTATTTAGTATATACACGTCAGATAATCCAACTTTCCATGAAGACTCCAATGAACTCCGGAATGGTTGAATGATGCTGGAGGTGGAAGTTAGGGCTAAACCCGACAAAGACATGTGAGATGCGGTTGGCGAGAGAGATTCGGCCGCCGGTTGGCGATTGACAACTGGACGGACAACGGATCCCTTGAATCGATTACACAAAATACCTGCGTCTGATCCTCGATAACAAACACCTGTAGCGAGAACGCATCCAGCAGACTAAAACCAAGCTCAGTTTAAGACAGTTGGAGTACTACATTCTCTGTTGTGCAGTAGCAGTAAAATCGACACTCCGCAAAAAAGGAGATTATATCTCTTTCGGCCCAAAATAACCTATGGGGTAGTAGCTTGGTGCGCGGCGGCACCGACCAATTTACAAACCCGGATCCTCGGAATGATCGCATTATCTAAGTGCCAAAGCATAGGCAATATTTAGACCTGCCGAATGCGAGGAAGGTCTGTGACACATGGAAGAGGGCCCAGGGATGTCCGAACCATTATTTTTTTATTAATAACATACTTATATTTCTGTATCAGATTTTATAAAAATATGTGAAATAATATTAAAAAATTCGAATTGCATCAATGTATCATACATGCCTGTACGATCGGATATCCAGCAAGGCGTTATTTCCAAAACATATATTTTTTTATAGTATCGCGTCACATTATTGTAAAACGAATAATAGAAAATCGTTCCTACTTTAGGACTAGATCTAGATATGTATTGGTAAGTCACTCACTGTAACTTTGTACATTTGAACACTAGAAACGGATGGATGCGAGGAAACACCGAAAACGAACTGGAATATGTTAGAATTGACTTCAGATTTTGTATCTGTACAACCTATTATTTGATGGTAAATATAGCAACGCTTAGTGCCATCTCTAAAAGATGAAATACTTTTGATATCTAATAGGTGTTATAGCCATTTAAAGCGAACGCTAATATTTGCTTCAAAAAGATATAAATTTAATGTATATAATATGTTGTACGTTAGTTAAGCAGTTTATTTAGATGTTGTAGCCGTTTCCCTATTAGATCTCGAATACGGTATTAATCTCAATTAAGTTATCGCTTCTGCAATTATAAGAACGTATGACCGCCGTACCCTATAGGCTAACGTTAAGGACGCGATATACGGACGCGTATATCGGCGAAGGTGCTTATTATTTTAATTTATCCGCGCGCGTACACCGGATTTAAAGCGAGGCGATACGAGTGTTTGTGTAACAACGCACGGTAGTGGTAGTAGTAGAAATAGTAGTAACAGAGGATGCAAGTAAGCATTATGCGAAGTACCTACATACATGACTGAAACACAATTTCGAAGTTTGTTTAGCGGTGGAGCGTCTTGCTGTTCTTTTTCCACATACCTCCGTTAATTTCGTTTCTTATTAATCTTCGTAATTAGAACTAACGATGCAGAATAAATATCGGTTTTGTATTCGCCATATACCTTCATGTAGTTACACAGCCACGTACGGTTTATTTATGTATGGTATTACATGTATCGACTTCTTAATCTTCTGGTTGCAGGCATTCCTTTAGTTTTGTGTTTCTTTTTCTCGATCCGTTTGGAAATCATGTAACAGATGTCTAACTTAAATGATTCAAAAGAAGCGTATTACGAGAATTTAATTCTATATATCTATATAGTTTGTCTAAGGTCCTTAAGATACAACGGTACTGACCTCACGTTTGGTACAAAATTCCACTGGGGCTGATTGCAAACTAAATGAAAGAACTAATGAAACGACTACTTACTTTCGAAATGCTTATTTTTGATTACCTAACTGAGACTCCTTAAATAAATTAGCTACTCAGTTTCGCAGGTAGTGTGGTTCTCGAGTAATTAGTAGTCATGCACCAAGAACTAAAAGAATTGATTTTTAAAATAATAACAGGTTTTATTACAAAAGAATAAAAATATGAATAATGGTACAGCGAATAGCAACCAACATAAAATATACAAAAATATGACCCCCGAAAATCATATATTCTTCTGTTGTAAATTTGAGTTGTTTAATAAAATTAGTATTCATGTTATTCTGTATGAATACTAATTTTATTTAAATAGAAGCAAAAAATGTTGCAATAAAGCAGAAGACAAAATTCTATTTTTAGACTATTGCAAAATAATGCTGTCTGCTATAAGTACAAGAATAATAATGAATATCAAAATTGTGAGCCTACATATTTTTAAAATAAAATACTTTTACATATTTTGCAAAAACCATGAATGTTATTTTGCAGGAATAATAATTTTATTAAACAACTCAAAAATACAACAAAGGAATATATGATTTAAACGAGAACAGCTTTAAAACAAATAAGAAAGAAAGAAAATAATCCATTGGTGGGAAACCGATTGCCCTGGCGATGGTGACCAGCCTCACTTCAAACGCTTATTTAACTCACTCAAACTAGTGGTTGTCGTAGTGCACCTAGCGTACTTTTGTACGTTAGCAGCATATACTTTCATATTTCGTCCGTAGCTCATCTGGCCATGACGGAACGCCAAAATATATACTTTCTTCCATGATATAAAGGGGATTATTTACCTTTTATTCTATTTTTTGGGGAATTGGGATTTGATACAGCCTACCGCCGATGCTCAGACGCTGGTCACGCGTCCTATCGCCTTGGCTGCTGGGCGAGGACTTTCTTTATAACAATGCGCGGGTGAGTGACATTATCTTGTTCCTAAATTGGCGTGTTGTACCAATTACAACACGCAGAGAATATCTAAAGGGGAAAAAATAAAGATTTTTCTCTGAGGACTTACACACTTACCTAACTTTCACATAATCTTTTTTCTATTTTATCGGTTTTTGTCAAAATATTTAAATTCTCCTTTTTTGGGTTATGTTGGTTGTGTTGTTTAAATGAAAATCCTCTTAAGTTACAGAATTTTTTTATTCCTTCAACATTTATTCCGCTCTTTCCATTCACATCAAAGATCGTTTGTTTTTTTTTATTTCATTTAATTTTAACTTCATAGACAAACATGTTTATTTTGTCCTGTACACTAAGGTGTACAGGACAAAATAACTAAGGTTGGTACTAGTTTAATTTTTGAAATTACATTAAAGTTATACAAGACGATAAACACATTCAGAAAATTATATAAATGACATCAATTCTATTATATGAATATAAATAAATAAATATCAATTAAAATAATGTTCTGCAAGACTTCCATGGCAACTCTTACCATACGACTTTTACTACCATCCTATTACAGCTAATTATCTTCTTTTAACTGTTGAATTTGAGATTTCAAAAACTCTTATAACATTCCTGCGTATCATTGGGAAGTTATTTTAATCGTGCTCACATTCTTCACAAGAGTAAGGCTCAACCATTGCGGAAAAGTACGATACCTAACGATATCGAGAACGTTTATGATGATTAATTTATCGTTTTCGAATACTTCTTGTATGAGCATGATTTTAAAAGGATGGATTTCCATTCCGCAAGCACTTATTTTTCTTCCTCTTGACGCGTAATAACCAATTCACTAGACGCGTCCATGGCATTACGTTCCGTATTTATTTTCGGGGAAACGGTAAGTTAAGTGCTATGTATTCATAATAGTACCGTAGGTAAACCAAAGTAGTACGGAAAGTCCTCAAGATAGGCGTATTTTTCGGTAACGACTACTGAACTTTATGGAATTCGTCACACTCGTTAGCAGTGTAATAGAGGTGCAGCGCGCAGCGGTATCGTAATGTATTACATCTTTTTTTTGAGCCGGGCGTGAAGCATTTTCTATAACTAATATTGTATACACCTGGAGCGTATCCAATTAATGTTACGTTTATAGTCGATGAAAATTAGATCTGAACATTTTAATTTTTTGCGGCTCCGATACCTTCCAAAGAAGAAGAAAAGAAATCAGTAATACTGTTACGAATTCTTTTTTCGACAATTTTTCTTTCTGGGAATTACCTTTACTTAATTTTACAGAAAATCTATTATGCTAATCATGTTTACTGATTATAAATTTTAGTTTCCTTTCACTATGAAATTACAAAGCGAAAGCTTTTCTTTTTGTTGTGCTTTATCTGTACGCTACTTGATCGCATATTCGTTTACCGCTGGATTGTGTAGTAATAACGGCATACATATAATTTTTTACAATAAATAATACTCTGCAAAACTATTTTTTATTATGATATATTAATACTCTAAACACATTTATATACAAAACGAGAACTAACGCAGCGTACTTCTTAAGAGATAGAAACACATACTTAGTTATTTGTGATACCTAATATCATATCTAATGTGTGGGTGTTGGTAGAATGTTTATTAACGGGAAACTATGCATTTTACGTGTCATGATCCCGATAACATATAATTTCTTTGCCGTATATCCTCTTCGACCCCTTTGGAAACAATCGTGTTTTTTTTTAAACATTATTTTAAAGGGTACTCGGTATCAAACCCATTTTGCCACATTCCTTAATAAACATACAACCAAACAAAATAATTAACTAGCGTACACTACAACCTTGAATATTCATTTCTATTATTTACGTAGACAGGAAGGGATAAACATTCATGGTTTTTGCAAAATATACAAAAGTAATTTATTCTAAAAATCTGCAACTTCATAATTTGTATATTATAATAATTCATTATTATTTTTGTACTTATAACAAGCAGCACTATAAATATGCAATACTCTAAAAAGCTGATTTATTCTACGGAACATGCAAATAAAAGGACAATATAAGATATAATATTCCATAAGACGGAATAATTCGATCTCAACATTGGATAGACATTGACCACCCCTATGTTTTTGTTTGATTCAAAATGTACAAATAGAATTTCGTCTTCTGTTTTATTGTTTTTTGTTTCTATTTTTTTTTTTTGATTTTCGTCGCGGTCGTGCTTTCGTCAGTGAAAGTCGACCAAAATTGGTTGTTGTCCCAAAAAAACATCCATGCTATGTAACTTACCGCAAGAAAGGGGCATCCTTAGGCGTATCGAATTCGATTTTGCCATCAAGATTTAGAGCACAAGAAAAGGTTACTGTCAATTGGTGTATGGAAATGCTCACGAAATTCGACGGAGGAACTTTAAAATCCGTCTACAACATCCTAACATGTGACAAAACTTAGATATATTCGTACGAGCTAAAAATTAAGTAACCATCAACTGTTTGAGTGTCCCCGGATGAACCAAATCTTTCCTCGACGATTCTCTCGTACTAGAAACGTCGCAAGCATAGCGTTGAAGGATTGAAGAACAATGGTATGCAACCAGAAGTCATCGATGAAATCAGAAAATACAATGACAACGTCCTATTATCCTTGATCATGATAACGTCAGCACTCAAACCACCATTGATTATTTGAATAATTAGCATTTATCGACAAAAAGGCCACTTTTGCACTTGTCGGTAGTCATTCTATGGCCTAAGAATAAACAGAAAAAAAAGTAATAACAGTAAAAAAACAATAAAGTGCACCTGTGTGTTATTCCACAAAACAAAACAAAACAGAACGTCTACATTTGATACACAATCTATTCCAGTTATGTAACTAGCTATATCCGAACGAAAGTCACATCCGAAATGATGTCGTCAAATGTAAACAAAAAGTTGACTACAGCATCATCCTCACAAATAAAATTAATGTATCACTTCAGTATATCATTGATTATTTAATACGGCAACCTGAAGGTTTCGTTTGAGAACACCAAGTGATGATAACTGAAATTGAAGAACAGGGGAAAATGAGATTGTTCCAAGTTGTTGCGCAATTGCATACAATTCATAAATTTGATATTCATAAATATCAAACAATTGATTATTCTAAGAAGAAGAACATCGGCTTAATGTCTCAACAATTTATTTTTGTTTCCGAATGTCCAACAAAAAACTTAAGAAGCTCTTGGAACGCTCAAAGACCCTGTTTTGGAGATAACACCTTCAAAGTGGAAAAAATCTTTCGAACACACGCAAAAATTAAATATCAGAAGCAATAAAATGATTTGTACAAAAAATTTTGTTTTCATTCATTGTTTTCGTAAAAACATAACAAAAGGAATCTCCCGTAATGATTTGTTTTCGATATTTTTCCGTAAAGAAGAAGATAATCTACTTGATTCCATATTACCGATTAGTAATTGCAACTGGCCTCATTATGCAATATTGTGTCACAATCATGCGATTTATAGTCGCGCCTCGAGATCGAAATAGGAGGGTAGTCGCGTCGCAACATCTGCGAGAAGCGGATCTTGGGTGGCCTCCGAATGCATAATTGCCTCGCTAAGCTAATCAGAATATCCGTGACCGAACCGAGCGTTTTTTCTTTGTCTTCTTGGTGCTGCTAGAGATAAGCAAGCATATCCCATTGGTACACCTTTTTGCGTTGTCGTTCTTCTTGACGATGCGCTTCTATTATTAGGTCACTTCATTGAGTGCCTTGTACTATTTTGCGGTGTGATTTGCTATAGCAATGCCAAGATCGATTTTATTGCTACACTTTTCCAGATTTTCTTAGTAGACACGTAATCACTAAGTATACTCTTACTACGATTGCGGCTATTAATAATCTTAGCAATATTTTAAGAGATAAAATAAACAAAACTAACACCCATCTGTATAATTACGTAATATGTGTGTAATACAGCTCTGTATGTAATTTGTATATGTGCGGCGTGCAGCACCAAATCACTTTATATTTGTTTTCTCGCGGTCATTCAAGACGACTAACTGCGCCACTTCATCATCTGAATAGGTACCGAAGTAAGTACTCTGCGGCAGA
Source organism: Oryctes borbonicus (assembly GCA_902654985.2). Classification (NCBI taxonomy): domain Eukaryota; kingdom Metazoa; phylum Arthropoda; class Insecta; order Coleoptera; family Scarabaeidae; genus Oryctes; species Oryctes borbonicus. The sequence continues at coordinate 1,988,965 of LR736872.1, forward strand.
CCGCAAAAGTTTATAGAACATAGTCTGTACGCCGCGTCGTCGTCGCTAGTGCAGTTAGGTATGTGTACGTAGTTTCTGAGATGCGAACCGCGTTCTGTTGTTTCCATCCAGGAAATTATTATAATAGTGGTTCCTCCTACTATAATTACTGTTAATAGTTCGCCAGTCTTAGCGGTATAACTATTTGATACCGAGACGTACATGCATATATTCGTACAACAAACATCGTACATGCAGGTGCATATGAATGATGAAGTGAAAAGAATATGTAAGATGGAGGGAAAGAAACGAGAAAATAATTCAGACACGTTTTGATACTCACATTAGATAAACTACATACGAAGTTTTAACTACAACGTGTCTGAGAGATATATTGTTATATTTGGTGTTATTATTATTATTAATTATAAATATACATTTTTTTCAATAACATGGAGCATGATAGGCTTCTTTCAGCAACTATTAGCTTGATGTATATTGATGTGCGTGGAGATCTCCAAATTAATTTCTAACCGTTTGCTAATGGTTTCTCCAATTTGAAAGTTATCGCCAAATTACAGATTTTTTTCTGTACATGTTCATACTTCAGACGTGTCTTGTTTACTACTGGTTTTACTGCGAATTATCGGTTGCTTTAAGATTACAATAAAGTGTAATTCTGTCTAATTTTTCGCTTTTATTTCCATTATCACTTATCTCTTATAGCATTTGAATGCAAGATAAATCTGAAAATTTGCAAAATGAAAATATCAGAGAATCGGTACATAACGCAAGCGTTTGGCAAAATTGCCAAATATAGTTCTGATAAATCAAACAAAAGATAGACTTCGAGTAATTTCAAAGCCTACTGGATTATATTAAAAACTGAAACTTACTGGTCGCGATTTTAGCTTATATTTTTTGAAAATTTTGAAAAATTCGAAAATAAATTGCGGAGGCTTGTGGCAACTTCTTATGTACATAATATTGCGTCCATGCAGTACTTGAGAAATACTGGGGCACCATAAAGTTCGGTTTCCTAATTGGTGTGTTTTTTATTTACCTATTGAATAACTTACTTTCTGCTTATTGTAATGAAATAACATATAGGAGTCCAAAGAACTAGCGGAGACTAAAAGCTACTTCTATACTTCTTATATTGTTCAAACTTATTATGAATGCGATAAAAACCTAAAGCTTGCTGGTCATACGGCACATGGGACAAGCTCTTGAAAAAAATTGCACCAAGTATAGAAGTATAGAATCTATTTTATAAAGTTAGACGGAAAATACAAGATTAATCTATAGAGGTATTGAGCGTTTCAAAGCAAAAATATATATTATTTCTGTAAATATCTAACAAAATAAACTATTTGATAAGGTAACAAAAGAAATAGGATTCTATTAAAAGAATGAACCTGATGGTGCTCTGGAATTTGCGGAATATAATGCAATAAAAAATAAATATGTTTACTGTATTTGCCACAATAATGTGCAATATACAGCGTGTCACTGGTTGAAATTGACAACAGAAAAAAGATCTTTCTTATTAATGACGAAAAGTTATTCTTTATGAAAAATTCTGCTTTTTAAAGAAATTAGCTTACCGTGAAGAAAAAATTGAAGAGTAAATTGTGAAAAAGTAAAAATACTTCTTGAGAGAAGTGCTGTTATTCATTATTTCATACAAAATGCTCATGAAAGAAAATTGTTTGTAATTCAAAATTAAACTTAAATACAAAACTGGAAGTTGGATTTTGAATTTTATGTTTTCATTGTTTTTATTTGAAAAATTTTAAAACTGAGAGTGTGTATGACCGACTACAGTTTATGATAATGTTAATATTGATCCGACAAACGTCACTGTCTGTCCTGGATAATAAAAATCTAAGAAATGGTACAATGAAGACGATGCAGCAATAAATAGCAATAGTTTTGCAAATATTGCAAATAAGTAAGTCATTTACAAGCGATTTCTAAAGAAAACAAAGGCGTGCCTTTTAAGCCAACATTCAAACACACATTTAAAAGTAGAAATGTAGAGACGTTCTCAAAAAATGAATGAATGAATGCTTGGTGTGGAATTTTTTATGGTCAAATCGTTGGTCCATATTTTGTTGATGAACACTTAAATCAACATGTTCATTTGTATCTTTTGGAGGATTCTATGTTACTATTTTTTTGGATACTTTGGAACCAGAAATGCGACCCTACACTTTTTGCCAACAATACGGGTAGCCTGCTCATTCCACACTTCTGGTACGGCAGTAGTTGATAAATGACTTCGAAGAACGATGGATGGGAAACTTGGTAACTATAATAATTTTCAATACCATGATTGTTATGTTAATGAGTCCGTTATTATTGATTTTTTTCCTGTTGTTCCCATTTTCGAAATATTAAGATATAAAAGCTGAAAGTTAAAATCAAAATCGAATAAAATATTTTTTTAAATTCTTTCTCATAATAAAATTTAGCAGTTTTTCCAATTTTAAGCTTATCTATATACGGACACGCGAATTCGGAACACTGTACATTGTACATGCATAAGCTCATGAAATGATTCGAAAAAAAGTAAATCTGTCTATCAAAAGGGCATTGGATCACAAGAAACAATTTAAAGTATCCGCTCCATCTACTCTTACTCTCCTCCACCTCCTGCTTCTTAGTCTACGATATGCCGCTCTGATCGCGGACCGTGGAAGAGGGTACGCGCGAGCTTGAAAATATTTTCGCCGTGCACGAAGCAATATTTCACGAGCGAGTAGCGGAGCTTTGTCACGCGGCGGTCGGACGGTTGAGGGGGGTATCGGAGCGCCCATTTCAAAGAGTCCGTTCGCGTACGGACGGAACGGGACGATCGGAGGATGTAAGTGCAAAGCAGCGTGTCGAGCGATCGTATATTTTACTGCATTCGTCGTAGTCGTACCGTGCTGCTGTAGCTTTACATTATTAAGCCCGCGGTGCGGCCTGATAGGTGGGTGACGCGGCGTCTTTCATTGCGCCGAGTCACGAGCGTATACGTAGAGAGTATCTACACCATCTATCTATCTATCTATCTATTCGTGTTGTAGATTCTAAACGCCGAAAACAGATAACTGGAAACTTGCCCCCAGTGTATGGCAAATATCCACACAATTAAAATATCTATGTACGGATTTCTTGGTGTGACGGCGAGCACCACGTTTTAAAATTCCCTCAGTAGATTTTAGCGTTAAAAATTACGCGTACATATGTTGAATAACATTCAGTCACGATCGAATTAATACTAAACGGACAGCTATTTATAGCATATTCAAATTGTATGGAATAATACTTTTACAACCACTCTAGTACGTTATATACAAAAAATATTTTATAATATGATATTTATTTAGTCACGTTAGAAAGTGTTTTGAGATTTAGTTCCACTTTTATTACGAGGCGAAACAGTGTTGATGACCTCTTCCCTCCAATTTTGTTCATTTATCCGTCTGTCATTTATTTATTGTGATCATTCCGAAACTGTTCTACAGCAACATACGAATACTTGACGAATTATCCAAAGATAATTCTAATCGACGAGTTGCATTTTGCGAATTGATGATGGACAATATTAACAACGACGTCGATCGTACTTCCCTCCCCTCAATCAAGGCAGTAATGATTGACTTAGTAGACGGTAATAGGAAAGAGTTATTTATGACACAAGGGACGTAAGTGCAACTGCTGTTTTGCAAGACATCCGAGAAAAAGTTTTTCTACTCTCGCATACCCGCTTAAAATTTCGAAAAAACCTGCATTTTGCGTAAATATTTGACATTTGCTATATATGGCATGTAGGGCATGTGTTCCTCAAAATTGTCGTTGCACCGTCTTATTGTAGCGCTCTTCTATTGGGGCGTCAAATAGCGTTCGCCATTGATTGTAACAGCAACATATTCATCGTTCGCACCATACCGTGGACTCGTTGAGGATCCAATGGTCTTTCCTTAACAATGTGAGGGTGTTCTGTTCCCCAGAAGCGGCAGTTATGTTTATTAAAAAATCCGTTTAAATGGAAATGTGCTTCGTCGGACATTATGAGTTTGTGTGGAAAATCGTCAATCATGTTCAGCAAATCCTGACTGTATTGCAGGCGTTGTTGTCGGTTTCTTAGTTGCATTACGAGTACCACCTGGATCTTGTGTGGAAAAGCATGCAAATCTAGCCTCGAAATTCGCGTCAAGGAAGACCAAGATATGTGTAATTGCATGTACCGATTTTTGTTGACGTTCTTGAGTCGTCTGCGATGCTTACCTTCACACGCTCATTATTGTTATTTGATCAATATGTCAATATGTCAATCAATATGTTTTGCATCAGTTGTTGTCGCATGAAACCGAAATTGTTCGGCTAAACGACGCAGTTGAAATCGGGTGCCGTGGAAAATTTCGCTGCGTCGAAATAACTGACCCGTTATTCTTAATGAACAGAACTACAATTTGTGCACGTTGCTGTGATACGGCAGTCACAGTAAATCAGGTATTTTATTATGGCCTTACCTGTACTTATATAATTGTCAAATTTGTCAATTTCTGTTATGGTATCAATCGTTTTTATGAATACAGCTACTGTCATATTAATGTATTATTACTTTAACCCGCTAGGGCACATAACATGTAAATTAGACTTACGTCTCGCTAATCAAGACAGTAATGGTTAGTAGTCGGTAGTAGGAAAACATTATTTATAGATACATCTAGATGCATCACTGAATAGTTTGGTTTTAATTTAAAAAGATGTAAATTTTCTCACGTTCGATATCGATGAGTAGCAAATATTCTACTATTACAATAAAATTTAAGAGATATAAATAGTTCCTTTGTTAATTTTCTTCATTGTCTATTGTAAATATGACTAATATATAGAGATTAGCTGGATTAGATTGGCACATTTGTCAATTGCAGCAAAAGGTGTTAATCAACGTCACTGTCTACTATTGTCAACCAGTGTCCTGTATACCAACGAATCTTTAGTTGTTATAGTGCTAAGATAATGTTGAAGAATCGTTGCAACCAAAATATTTTCTTACGAATATGGATCTGGATTACGATCGGCCTGAATCTCGTTGCCAATATCCAAACGAAATTTGTAGAGAAAGGCGATACCTCATTCATAATCAATTTCTGCCTCGGCAAAGAGTGGATGTGTTCGGGCGCCTACATCGAGAAGCAGTGGATCCTGACGACCGTTCCATGTTCGCTGATGCTGCAGATGGATTTCCGTATAGAGGCGATCGTTAGTAACGGCACGTTCAACTGCAATAGCTACGAACGACGAACGATACGTTCGTCCTTCGTTTACACGCTGAAATATTTCAGTTTGGACACCGACATCGGCCTTGTCAAGATAGACGATTCGTTCAAACGGAAATTTGGCGTCAGCCAGATAGAGATGAGCGTCTACCAGATCACCAGCAAGACCTGCTCCCTCTACGGATTACGCAAGGTATCGACGCAAGTGAACTACGATGTGGAACCGCTTAAAGGCTTCCAATCACGAGTGTTATTCAACGAAGAATGTCTGAGATATTATGATATCGAGCCGAAATATTTCATTTGTTTGTCGAAGATACCTGGAGCCGAAGTTTGGAATTTTCCGGTAGTTTGCAAAGGTGCCTTGGAAGGTTTCGTAGTCGCCGACGACGATGCTTTGCTAATCGCGCTACGTTTGGTAGTCTTCTACGATTGGATTCATAATCACACTGCTCCTGCGTCAGTCAGAAGCGCTAGCTCGTCCGAAAGTATTCTGTACGTCCGTCAATACTCGGCGATGATGTTACCGCTAAGCGTTGTTAGTTTCTTCTTTCTGCTTTGTAAATTCGAAAACATTAAGTAAATATTTCAGCTATTATCACTTGGTCATATTTATCCAGCTAACAGCTTTTAACAGGTTATTTAAAAAATGAAACTTATTTAAAATCACAAGACGGTTGCTTTGTCGTTTGTCTCTTTCTTTTGAAAGCGCTAGTCAAAATTTCGTAAAATTTTTACAGCTGCAAATATTCTTGACTACGATGAATGGAAACATGAAGAATGGTAAGCTTGGAAATCTAGAAATGGTTGTGTATAGCTTCATCGTAGACTGGTAGACAACTCGTAAACAGTGACATAGAAAAGGGAGTTTATACATATACTCGGTATACGTCACTAAAATGCAAACTCAGTCAACTTCATCCCCCTGATTAATCAATTAAACTTGAGTGGTGCGGAGTGTGTCGATATTTTTGTGTTGTTTGCCATACTACCCCACACTCATTGCTATCATTATTAAAACTCTTGTTGAGCCTACGATCGCACGCATGGAAATATTTCAAAGGAAAGTACATTAGGTTTCCTTTCCGCGTTTGAATTTCTTATCCTTCACTTACTTACTTTCACTAAACACGATTGAACGTTAAAAGCTTACTTGTTATTACCCACTAAGAATGGACGACTGAAATAATGAAAAATTAATGAAACCCGTAATAACTCAAAAAGGAGGAGAGGTAGACATAGGATATGCTTATTAAGAATCAAAGCACTTATTAATAGGAATTCAATTATCTAAATATATACAGTGTTCTATTAAAAAAATTAGATATGCCTAATTGAAATTGACCGAGTTTGCACTTTAGTGATGAACGCTCAGTATACTGAAATATAACTATAAACGCATCTGACAGTATAAGATATTTTAAAATTCAATTAACTTAATGTAAGTGGTAATTAAATTACAACGACCTTACTCAAGTGACACAATTCTTAAAAAATCAGAGATATCTCGGATGTTAGGTTTAGGGCTCAGATATGTTATCTTATTTCTTCCAAAGTCCCCTAGTACTTTTAAAAATGCGATAATATTGGGGGTATCATATTTAAGAAAACAGAATTTAAGACACCTTGTACAAATTTCGATAATTTTACGTTACAGACTAATCATGATCCAACAACAATTTGTACAAATCCTTTTCCTATGTTACTGGTTACGAATTATAGAGGAACTCCCTGCCAGCGAAAAGATTAAATTAAATTAAATACATTAAAAGATATGTGCGTTCCAAAATTTAAACCTTCATAAATAAGAGACACCGTACTATTTACATTAAATACATTTTGCCACTGTTCAAACAGGCTTCTTATTATCCGTTGAAATTCTAAATACGAGGTACGGTTATAAGCGGCGCATACATATATACAGTGTATAGAAAAAAACATATAGGTACGTGAAACATTTAAACTGGTTTCGTACGCCTCTCGTGAAATACACACATCGCAAGTGATGAGGTATAGGTCGCGTATCGCCTAACTAGTTCTTGTTTTCTGCTTTCGCAGACATTCAAAATATTTTTATATCTTATAAGACGAGTGGTACATTAGTATATTATATAAGGAAGGTCAGGCAGGCAAGTCTAGCGACTTCGTCGGTCTTCTACGTAACGCGATGGCATCTAATCTGCGTTATCCGTTTACGAAAAATCCGCATCGTTAACCTTGAATGCGATTTTCGTTAGTTAAAGTAAAAGTATGGATATTTACCGCTGCATTTATTGCTTAAATTCAAATTGTCAAAGAATTAACAGGATAAATCAGTTTTTGTACATTATGCTTTGTGAAATCTCACTCAAACGATTCTTAATCTGCTACCGTGTAAAGAGCAATATTTTACTAGCAGTCAATTCATTTACTGTTGCTAGTATTAGCGATATTTTCTTGGACAACCCATAGGCAAATATCGTTGGAGTTCTTTCAATTCACAAAAGCCGTTACACTTCATCAAGCGCGACTGGCGATGAATTTATATTTTATTGTTTCGGCCAGTTCAGCGTTGTTAATATATGACTTCTGGAGCATTGAGAACCTTATACTGCTCACGCTGTCGAAAATATACAACTGTTCCTTATTTTCGTTCCATCTATGTGAATCTAAGTAAATTTTAACATCTATATAGTACGTTAATATTAAAAAGAAGTAGATTTGTAACAATGCAATAACCTTCTAGTCTATGCAATACAAAACCGTTAACAAAAGTTGACCCCCTTAGAATTAACAAGCACTCACTTGCTGTGTTTTTTATATTCGAAATAGAAAAAGAACATGTCTTCACGATGATCAAAGACCAGTTTCTTCTATCGCTCACGATAGAAGAAACAGAATTGTTTGAAGACGTAGACAGATTAAAACCCTTAATGTACAAACTGTTGAATTTAAATCCTGTTCTACGAGTAACTTTTTTTGTGTCTAAAAATATAAAGTCGGTTATATTACAAAACAATTGATTTTTTGCCGTAAATTCAGAATCTCGTATCAGAAAAACAATTGCCTTTACACCGGAAATGATGCCATCTTTAGTTTTTTAAAGAAACACCTTGTATATTTTTACATTTTCGAAATCTGGGAATCATTCTGCATCTAAATGTATCATTTTGAAAAACAAATACTTGCACTTCTTCTTTTTTAAGAGTTGGTAAAAGTCTCAGTCTAGTGGACCATGCAGTGATGTTTTTATCTGAAATGCGCCATGTGAAAAGCAGAGCACAATATATCAAACACAGATTAACCACTAACTTACGCTGTGAACCTGCGCTAGGCGATTATCATCTTGATACATTTATTTCCACTTTAAATTGTGCTTTCGGTGCAGAGGAAGTTCAAAATTTTTATAGCCAGCGTGTTCTGGAGAGGAAAGTCTCAGAAAGAACGTATTTTCGACTGTTCGACCAAAGGTTGAGACCCAATAAAACTGCGTTTAGAAGACGGGGAAATTGCCGAGATAAAGAAAGCAAAATTGGGTTTAAGTATTAGGCCAATACATCACTATCTTACGGAAAATAAATTTAAATCTTATAAAATTAAGCCAAGGTAGCATTTACACGCGCGATCATCAAAAGCGTTTAGACTATTGCAACTGGCGGTTGAATCAACAGCAAAACATTGTGGATGGAGTATTATGGACCGACGAACATATTTTTTAAAATAATGGAATATACAGTCCCTTAATTGTGCGAAATTTCGTTTTCAATATAGATTTGGTATTTAATATTTGGTACGCAATTTTAAAAAATATGACTTCAGAAACGGGCAAGGTGGATGGTGCTCCAGCCCATAATTTCCGGCGAGTTGTAACATTTTCAAATGAGCAGTTTCGCAAAAAATTCCCAATAAATCTAGGAAATCATGCACCGTTTGTTTGGTCTGCGAGGTTAGCAGAGGCTTTTGCACTTTTTCTTGTATGGCCACATTAGAAATCAAGTGTATGAATTTTCCTGTGAGAAAGCTAAAGACAAAAAATTATATGTAAAATTTACTGTTAAAAATACTGTTAAATATTGATGGCCGAATTTTACGCAAAGTAAAAAAACAAAAGAAGCTAATAATTGTACAATACTTTTAGAGTAGAATTTTATCATGCACTCCCTCTTGTTCTATTGCTATAATTTATGCTTCTCAATGCAGTTCAGATCCAGAATGACATATTTCGAAAATGTAAACAATACAAAGGTGTTCCATTTAAAAAATCCATTTTGAAGTCATTTCTGGTGAACTGGTACAGTCAATTGCTTTTTTGACACGAGACTGTTGTTTTAACTTAACTTAAGATTTTAATTCGTGTCGATGCAACTGGCTGCAGTAGATGCATAATTTTACCGTTTTATTTTGGGAAAACCATTACGAAGTGTTTGTATGCATTCCTCTTTTGGTGAATTTCAAATCTCAATGCGGACGTAATGGATAACGAAGCTTAAATGTTGCTTAAACGTATTATATTTATTTGGATAATTTGTAATTGCACCGAGCCCGCTCGAACTATACGGTACCTCCAATTATTCAGTCTCAAACTTTCTTTAACTCTATTATACAAAAGAAACTTGGTGAAATATTTCTAAGGAAAAAACACACCGGGCAATGGTTTCTCAATATTTTATTAGCACTCAACGTACATTATGCCTCATTATCAAAAGATTAAGACTAAAATTATTTACAGAAAGTATAAATGCTAAATAGAGTGTCATAACAAGATAATTAGTATAGTATAGTCATTCTTACTAATCTCATTTATTAAGCGTATTACTGTATTTACCTATTTACCCTTGTGTCCATATTACCTTCTTAATATAAATTTTAATATGAAGAAAATATTACAAATAAATATGTTGTGTCTACCTGCCTTAAACATGACATTCGTTATGGAGACAGCCAAATTCTTTTAAAAACAGGCGTAAAGATTTTTAACAAATATGTGCAGCAACGCGTTTTTTTTAGTTTTAACGTTTTGTAATTCATAAATGAAAAATGTTACTGTTACATTCTCCTTTATTTATTACATCAATCAATAAATTAGAAAGTTTTATTAAAATAATCAATAAATTAGAATGTTCCATTGCCTCCTGAGCGCCACTGAAGTCCCACCTCTTATTGTTAGATTGGTTGCCCATTTGATACGTATTTGAAGATTGTTATCAACTTCGTGAGAAATTCCTCGAAATAAATTTGTTATCGGTCATACATCCCTTAAAATTTTTAAATTGTTAGCCATTGTGACCGAATTAATGAATAATTAAGAAGAGATATCTATGAATTGTTTGTTACAAAGTTAAAAGAATTTTATGAAATGTAGAAAAGGTTTTAAAAATGTAATAATGATAATATCAAACAGTTCGTAACCAGTTACAGGATAATATAAATAGTACAAACGCAGATAGTGCCGTACAATATCAAAAGCAATATAAACTTATACAAAAGAAACTCATACAAAGTTGATACAAATAATAAATATAAACAGCGCAATATTCAAAAAACGGACCTCAACATCAGCGAATTTATATAGAGACTAAGACATAACTAAACCACACAGTAATGAAATTACAGAAATAAATGATCGGTTTGCATTTCGAGATGTTTTAATTTAGCCGATTCCTCTCGCACCAACAATACATCTTTATCAAATTCTCTTAAAGTATTAAATTGTTATCCACACTAGCAAGAATAACTTCACATCATCTGCAAGCATCAAAATTTCACCATTCACACCCTCCAGGAAAATATTCGCAAATCGAAGGAATAATAAGCAATCCAGGTTAGAACCTTGAGAAACCACAAATTGTATGGCACGTTTTCAAGACGATAATCCATCGTAAAACAGAAAATAGGCGCGCTCTCTTAAATATGAACGAAAAACTTAAACCAATGACCTGCTAAATCCAACAGACCGCTGCTTATCTAGAAAAATTCCACGGTCGAAGACATATGCGTACCCGTGTTGGTGCGGAGTGATTATACTACGTGCTTCCGAATAAATGTAGGGACTAGAATATTAGACAAGATATAAATAGGCCGATGATTCTTAAAATGTTCCACCCTCCCCGTTTTTAAAAATAGGGTAGATCCTAACTGTTTTCCACATCGCCGGAAAAATCTTGGTGGAAAGAATTGTATCGAAAATAACTTGCAATGGTTTTACAAGCGCTGTAGCACAATTCTCTAATAGGAAACGTGGCACATGATCAGGGCCGGTTGTAAATTTGCTACTTAATTGTTTTAAAGCAAATACTTTTTTTTCTGAAAAAGATTTAATGTCAAAGAAAGCGCTGTCATAGCAACTAATATTATTTGTTTTCAACGAAATCTGTGAAATCCTGAAACACACTGTAAGAATGGTCGGCAAAATTGTTTTGGTTTACCTAAACACAGATCATCTCTATACATAATACCTGGACTTTGTGTGGTTTTGCAACGGTTGTTCACAAACGACCAAAAATTTTTAGGATCATATATAAGAGAATGCTCAACGTTTGCCTGCGTAACCTGAAACCTTACTAACGAGCGCTGTTTAGCAGTTGTATATGTGATTCAGTCCATTTATCTTTGACATAGTTTTTTATTTTAATATTTGAAGGAATTTCGTAAGAGTACCAGTTTGGACATCTATTAACACTATTGTTGTTGCCACGATAAACACGCACAAACTCATCAAAGAGTTTATAAAGCATAGTATAAAACAATTCACACATAGTATCTACGCCGTTAGCGCAATTGCTTGATACAAATTTAAAAGATCGGCTTTTCTAAAATTATAATTTTTCTGAATGCAATTTCTAGGAAAATTTGCATGAGTAGCTCTGTGAATGTCATAAGTCACTGACAGAACTGGATGACATAATGCATCTTCATGAATAAGAGGAAATGACTCCTGAATAGCTTCGCAATCTAAGTAGGCAAAGACCAAATATAATATGTTACCGTTGTTATTCAGTACAGCGTTAAACCGTGCTAAATGCAGCAACTCGCAAAAGTTTTCCAATACACTGTTTCGCCCGGATTGCTTCCCGGTATGAAATTCTGGAATATTAAAGTCACCAATAATAATTAATCTCTCACTAGTCACATCAAAATAGACAAAGTAATCAATCAACACTTCCAGTTCATCTGATGAGAGTGTTCTAGGTATACATACATTTTGGTAGTACAACTGAACTGTTGAGGCCTACGTTTCCTACTTAGAAAGTCCAGTTATTGTCGATTTCACTAAATTACCCTAATTTTCAATTTAACAAAATATTATCGCAGAATATTCGAGATACGTATCATAATACTAAAGACAATGGTAATGTGATATAGTCAAATTGAATACATGAGATAGTTGATAATACCTTAATATTTTATTATTTCGTACTAAATTGTATTATAATGGCTGTATGTATATGAGGCTAACTGCCCTAGCTTGGCATTCAATACTTTTTTGGAAACATTTATATATTATATGGATTTATGTTTTCCGTATGTCAAATGTAAAAAAAAACTACTGTATATAACAATTGGATAACATACCGGAAACAAAGAGTAATTTTAAACAATTATGAATCAAAGCTTTCTTCAATTGATAGAGGTGTGCCTCATGGGTCTAACCTAGGGCCAACTCCATTTCTAATTTTTATAAATGATCTTCCTTTATATTTGGAATATACTAGTAATATAATTCTCTATGCGGATGATATAACTCTCCTTTTCAGTGCCAACAATTTTAAATCAAAGAGTTGTTTCAAAGAGTAAATAGTGTATATTCCAATTATGTCAATGATTGACCTTCAATAATTTATCAATAAAACCAGATAAAACTCAATGTGTCCTTTTTCGTAATAGTTTCAAATACAACATTGAATCTTTTATCCTCAATGGGAACAGTATTCACTTAATTCGGTCTGCAAAACTATTAGGCGTCTAGTAGACGAAAACCTCAGATGGGATACACATGTTGACACTCTATGTAAAGAACTCTCAAAAGTATGTTACATTTTATACAGTTTAAAACGAACATGTAATCTTCACTCAAATCATTCTATTTTTCCCACTTTCATGCTAGAATGGTTTTTGGAATAATTCATTGGGGTGCTGGTATGGACGTTAAGCGAATATTTATACTGCAGAAGCGAGCAGTCCGTACTATGTATGATCTTGACTTTCGCGAAACATGCAGGCAAACTTTAAAGCACACAAAATGTTAACCTATTATGATAGCTACATATGTGAGGTATTGTGCTTAGTATTTCACTATCGATCAGATTTTTCAGTTTTGACACAGCATAGTTATGATATGAGGGATTGCAATTACCTATTGCCTCCTCCCCATAAAACGACTCTATTTCAAAAAAAATATTTTTTTAGGGTCCAAATTGTTTAATAAACTACCTAATCAAATCTCTTAAGTTATTTAAACAAAGTATTAGAAATTATTTATTAAGTATTGTTGTTATTCACTAAATGAATATTTAATGTTTAAGTAATTATATATCGTTCTCTTTGCGATCTCTTTCTTTATCCTGACACTATTTTGTACACATGTTGTAGTTAAAATAAAGGTTATTATTATTATTATTATTATTAATGCAAACTGTCTTTATATAGTCCTATTTAAAATTACGCATTTTTGTTAAAGTGATGAAATATATGAAAGTATGCTAATTATGTATCTGATACACTAACAAACTCACGTATATAAAGTAAACATACTTTTACACGTACACACAGACCAAACACACTGTAGTTACAAGCGTTTGGGCAATCCGCTTAGTTTTGTATATACTGTGTGACCCATTTGAAAAGGAAGCACCCATGTAGAACATATTTTACACTAAAAAGAAACCATATTTTTGAATATATAATGGACCAAAAGTCTACTTCCGCACAAAATTTCAGAAGTTCATCTAAATTTCCAAGATATACTATGATCATTTTGCGAAACTGAAATTAACAAAGTTTTATTGGCGATTTTTTAGAAAAAAATCTGACTACTCCCCTGAATTCAGAAGTTGCCAAAGCATAATTTCATTTAATAGTATATTAAAAAAGTTCCATAAGATGTGGCTTTGAAATAGGTCTTTTCATTTACTATGTAGGTGAACAAAATGAATTCATTTAAGTAGAAAATATAGGTTCTACATTACAAACACGTTGCTTTATAAAGAAGTAACATTTCTATTGTTTTTTACTATGTATTCTTAACGATATATATTTTCTTCCAGAAGGTGATTAATTTTCAATGTAATTCCAATGTGCTGTGACCAAGTTTTGCTTCAAGTACAAGATTAATTCAAGTATGGTCATTTTCAACGGACACGGGGTTTTCTTCATGAACCGTTGCAAAATTTTGAAGGTACCTTTCACTCTATTAATTTATTCTTCTATAACAATTTAAAATGTCGAAGGAGTATCTAGTTCCGGAATAGTTTCTCAATTTATTATTTAGCATTACAAATATGCACACTAAAAACGTGTCCCTTGGTTCTCTTGAATATACAATACAAGAGATAAACGCACATACAGTTATTCGAAAGAGGTGGCTTTCAGGATTGTTGTATAGGCTTCGTTAAAGAAACAAACGGGAAAAAAGCGAACACAGCTTGTTGTTAGGCGTATGTTTCCTGCATCTGCCCAGTATATCCATCGTTCTTTTCTAATATGGCCGGTGGCCGTTCGGAATCGAAGAGGTGGAGTTAGAAGCGTGTAACAGGGGCGGTCGGGTCAATAGGGAACGTGAGAGAATGATCGAGCGCGTTGCGTTGTCCGGCCGTGTTGTTCGGCCGCATCATCATCATCATAGACCCCGTCATCGTCATCGGCCTTCGGAAGAGCCGAAGCTGCCCGTCGCTCGGTCGCCCTCATCGTCTGTCCGGGCACAAAAATGAGATTGCATTTCACGCTCGAGTAGCGACGATCGACACTAATTACCGACGAGATGAGTGGGATCGACGCGGTTCAGACGCGCTCTCTCGATATACATACGATATAGGAAGGTAGATTGCGTATAACGAACCTCTTGCTCGCTTCCTCACCGAAACTTGGCATCGTTAGCGAATATTGTTCGTATTTTTGCCGCGTCGTCTGCACGTCGCCGTCGTCGTTCTTTGTGTCGATCGGTTCTCAGTCGGTAATCCAGACTTCGTCACGCTCTGCACGTTTCCCTTCTTCTTCTTCTTCTTCTTCTTCTTCTTCTTCTTCTTCCATATTCTGCTGTTGTTGCTATTGCCCCTGTTGTGTTGTTGCTGCCGATGATGATGATGACAACAACGACGGGGTATCCAGTTTAGGTGTTCTGTGGTGTTGATTCTCGTGCGAACAGCTGAAGCTGAGAGAACTTCTTGTTGTTGTTGTTAAGGTGAAAGATGTGGGAAATTGTTTGCTTCGCGAAACGTGTTGTGTGATGCGTAGAAATTCTTCGCATGTATAGGTTTTAAGGTCGTTAAACTATCTGCTATTGTTGGAAGAACGTTTTGGACAAAACTAAGATTACTTAAACGAAAGAACTATGGCAAACATTACAACAATAACACCGTTCAATCATCATTAACTAAGTGTGCAAATTCAAACATTATTTTTCTTTTTATTCTGCCACTAACGCAAACTTTAAAAAGAGAGAAAAATCGCATTTATTTATCATCTAAATCATAGACACACATTCGTTGCAGATTGTCAAACAATAGCGTGCAATAACCTCGAAACATCAACATATACATACATTGTCTAAATATGTTTGTTATAAATATTTACCATCAGTAAGAGTAAAGCAATATTTGGAGTAAAATTGTAAGGCGAAAATTCTAATACTATAATTCTGTTCCATGCTTCCTGAAACTTCGGTTCGAAGGGTTGAACATCCAATCGTTTAATAAACATAATTATTTGATATCTACCCTTATACAAAACTGATTCTATACAGCAAAAAGTAATCTTCAAATAATGCTGGCGTAGGCTTTTGTATTTACATTTCTACCTTCGCAAAAGCATGTATAACGATGTAATACGATGTAGCTCATTATATTGGCCTAATATTTTCATAAGTTTGGCATTTTTGTCTGCACTACCAAATAGGATCTTATAATCCTTATATGCAGATCAATCGATACACTACTTTACCTACGTTGATCAATTTTTCGTTATCAATTATAAATACATTGAAAATTGATTCCGACACATTCGCAAAAAATCAAAATGTTGGTGCATGTTCAGTGGTCCTTACTTAACAAATTTGAATTCAAGTTGAGTGAAAATATTCCTCTCTTTCAAGCAACAGTGAACTCCATTAATGATTCACCGTTGAAAACCTGTTAAAACCCAAAAAGTTGACAGGCTATCAACTTTACTTGATTCCAGTAATAAACAGTTGTTGATCAACTTACTGGAAAACAGATTCGTTACGTATCAGTAATTCAAGTTACTTTCAATAGTAAATTGATCAAACGTAATATGCTGCACAGTAAGTAATTCTCAATTTTAGTACTATGCCATCCTATTAAAAAAAAACTGAAGAACTAATGGTTTTAGAGGAAATGTAAAGCAATTAATCACACCCAAAATGTTTGCAATGTGTATAAAACAGAACGGGGCTTACCCCAAGGATTCGTTCTGGGTGCATTTTTATTCTTACTGAACACCAATGTTCTACCGAAAGTAACAAAAACTTTATAAATATGTACGTCTAGATGATACGTCTGTTATCTTATCAGGAGGACTAGGGAAAATAATTACGAAGACAGACGCATGGTTCAGAACAACTTAAGAATGAGTAGAAGTGAAACTAATGCGACTCAGTTCGCTTTAAGAAAAAGAGAGCTGACAATAACCTATAAAAACCAAGAATCAACATCTGTGGACAGCGTAAATTTCTCTGTTTGCAGCTGGAGAGTGAATTAAAATGGAAAATTATACGCTCTGCGAACAATCAACAGCGAGGCTTACTTAAAGGCAGCTTTATCAGTAGAGATGACCAAGGCAGGTGGAATTATTACTGTTTTGCATCGACTAAACAGACTCGTGTCTATTCGTCCCGTAAGAAAGGGTACTGGTTTTCCCGAGAGTCGACAAAACACGAGTCCTCTAGTCGCTGCAAAAAAGTAATAATTTCATATGCCTTTGTCATCTCTATTCGTCGTTTGGGATACTTCGACTACTACTATCGAAGTAAATTGGATCTTTGTGCTTCAGAAACCATGCCCATAAGAAGCATTTTTAATATGAAAAAAAAAAAACGTAAAGATATTTTCTGACGTTACGGTATACCACAGCAAGTTTGTATGCTTATGAGTGCGCGTGTTTTGGGAAAAAGCATTACAATGAACTTTTAACGCAATATGAAGCAAGCCATCAACACTACACCCACGAAAATAAAAAATAACGATGTGAATCCAGCGAGTATCATTTGCACGGATTCACAAAACGTACTAAAGAAATATAACTATATAGCGAACAAAATAAAAAGTTATCAACTAAAAAAAATTTAAAATATAATTGATAAAACTTTACTGGAAAAATGTACTGCGTACATAGCTTGTTCATAAACAGTATTGCTGGATTATAATTTCATAATAATTTCTGTTTCTTTTCTGTGTTCTTCTTCTTTTTGACTTGTTTCAATGCATTATGATTTGCATTATATAGAAATAAGTACGGCAGCCGGCTATGTCTTAGAAACTAGTAATCACAGAATTTTTGGGTAAAATCTCGTTTAGTATATGTAACCAAGAAAATATAGGAAATCATTTTGAAGTTCGTAGAATGACCAGTAGATAACGTAATAGTCACGACTGCGTCTAAAATTAAAATTTTCATCGTGTTTTGTCTAATTAAGAGTCTAAAGAGAGAAAATCTGCGTATTTTATTTCCAACCCAATTCCCTTCCTTTTGCGTTAAACACATTTTGTCGTATCTTCTAAAGTAAAGTAGTGCGGGGACATCAGTCAAATAAGTATTGGCTACTCCTGTTAGGCTCAACCGATTTTAATAATAGTGGTCTCGTTTAGGAGAGTATTTCTGTCAAACACAGTTTTTTAGTTTATTTAGTATATTTACACCGTTTAGTTCTTATAAATTGCACCCTTACCACTAAAAGGGGTTATCTGACTTTATAACAAATAAAGCGGCTCTTCAAAAAAATGTGAAATAGAACTATAGTATTAAAAACTTAGGATGTCAGCGAAAGTCCCGTCTCGATATCTTTTTGCAACATTTAACAATTTCTTGCACCTGAACGACCCGGTTTAGCTGATTGTCTGCCGTTTTATTTAAACCTCTAAATATAACCACTTCAAAGTCATTTTTAATATTTCTTTTTGCCCGCATTTACTTAAAAAGATTTTACCCGAAAGCTACTACTTACTAGTTTCTGAAATAGAGCCACCTTGTACTGATATTCGGCCACCCGGTACAATTATTTACATTATACTTGATGTATACCAGAGATGGGCAAATTAGGGAAGTGATTACTTTTTTGCAGCGATCAGATATACTCGTGTTTATTCGTCTCAGGAAAAGGGGTTGGTCTAACCTGCCGGCCTTCTGAGAGACGACAAAACATGAATCTGTCTAGTCGCCGTAAAAAAGTAATCACTTCTACTTTGCCCATCTCTGATGTATACATAGAAACCATATATCTAAAATTGCAAAAGTACGTGTTCTCAAACATACCGCATACAGATTATATTATAATTTGACGCGATCGTTGAACCTGTTGTGTTCTCTTTTGGGAACGGAGTTCACATGATCGCTCTTTACCTTAGATTTTAGTTTAGTTATTGGGATGTATGTATGTTATATATGTATGGTCAGCACACATCGACGCAGTAGTAGTTTGAGCAAAAAAAATTGGAAAACCCGACGGACTTTTTCAACAAACAACGATGCGACGTTGCGAATCGCGCGCGTATTCGTACGTGTGCACGTATTCGATGACGACAATCACCTAATTATATTATGTATAATAAGTCTGTCTATATTTACACATAACGTCTTCGTGTATATTGAACCTGCAATGAATTAGAATCGACTACAAGCGTTCGACAAGAATTTAACTAAAACAGATATGGGTACGGGATAAGTGTTAGGAATGCCGTATCCAATGCAACGCACACCATATTAATTCAAGAAGTTCCCATCTGTTCTCGTTAGAAACTGTATACAGTAACACAATATATACAATTATTTTATGTAATTTATCCCGCTGTAATGAATCGAAAAACCGATGGTTTTGCTTCTTTGTTAAAAGGATTCAGTGTATTGGAGTGTGGGAGAAATCTGGTAAAAATCAAGGTCGTCGCAAAATAAAAATTACACATTACTCACAGTCGCTACCTTATTTCATTGTAAAATTAGTTTTTGTCTTAACTTTGTGATTTCCCCGAAAAATTATAATCTTAAATGATAATTCTCTAACGCGGGGAATCCAGCAGCTGCGATTAGAATGGAATTATTGTAGGCCTTGAACCTGTTCTCCTTGTTCGCAGATAAATTTTTCTTCAAATGTCTTGTAACTTACATCGTCGAGCATAGAAAAATTGTAACTTTTTAATGCGGGATTAACCATACAAATATACGAATAACTATATAAACACTTGTATGTACGTATCCACGTTGTTCCCTTCAGCAAAAACATTGGTATATTTCGTTTATCTTGAGTTGCAAGATGTTCCTCTGCATTGTCTATATGCATGGATGATGTTAGTACTGTAGATCCATTGAGGTATTACATCACGCCACTCCTTCCTCGTGTACCGCGTTCAACGATTTATTACCTCTCTAATTGTAATAAGCGCTAACGAGAGAACATCGAGCAGGAGTACCTTTTCTCTTCCGGTCAACTATGAGCATAGCGACCGTTTGATAATGGTAGATGTATCACGTACTACAGGTTGAAAATGTTTTTTCTTTAAAGAAATAAGATTTTAGTTTGAAATTTGAGACAATCAACCCTTTTAATTCGAGTCGCGTTTGAGATAAGACCTACGTCACGGCTAAATTACGTAATTCCTAATCCGTGAAAAAACATTCATATCTAAGTTTTTAATGTATAGCTTGATATAATTGTCATTCAATTTATCTGGAAGAGTTTACTTCATCAAAGAAGTCGTGAAACTTTTCCCATTCCTCAATCCTTCATAATTTGTTTCTTTAACGGATGATCAAGTAATGGAATTCGGAAGACATTCTGCATAAATATAGCGATGATTTTTCAGAACGCTTGCGCATTCAACTGATTCATTTTAAGTGTTCCTCAATAACCTTAAACAAATACTATCTACTAAGGATATGGCAAAATTATTAATGGTGGAAAATACATGTGTAGGAACAAGTATTCTAAGATCCGTTACTATTTTTAAATAGGTATTAGGTAGTTCAGAAGAGTCTTGTAAAGGGAAACTGTAATAACTTCATCATTAGAGCAACTATTGAGACGGTGGACGCATGAAGAAATGGACTTTTTTTAATGAAATAGTGACGGCAAAGTAACATTTCGAACAAATTACCCTTACGACACCATAGAATTCCAAAATGGAAGAGAAAAAGATAATTCACCGCAGTTCATCAACTGTAAATGAACTTCAATTAACTCGAAAAAAATTTCTGTGTGAGTAATTCATCATGAAAAGTATAAATAAATAAAATTTTCTCTATACATACCAAGTTGATACTGACGTCTAAAAGCATTTATTTTTGTAGTAGGATATATAGCAAGGACACTTAATGGCCACCAAAAGACTTTAAAAAAGAATTTTATAGTTTTAAAAGATCATTGAAGCAAAACGCTTGATGGAAACCGTGTTACACCTTAAGCGAGTTTTTTGGTAACTATTCATTTAATGTAACAATGTTTAGGTAGCGAACAACAATGCCATGAGATCCTCATTCTCAACCGCTAACCGAATGCATCCTCTAAACAGCTGTCACGGATTAAGTAATTTATAAAACTTGTGTGGTGTGGACTGTGCCGATACTTTTATGCTGCTTGCTATACTTGCTATCATTAATGTTTATGTAGATTCATGTTACATGTTCTTCTTTATTCATACACTGAGAGAAAGACGATTGTTCATTCAATAAGATTTTTGTAACATTAATAACATTTTTTATTCTTTTAACGAAATGCAGTGGTTGAAGTACTTTTTTGATTTAATGCATGCACTCTAACAAACCAGCAACAAAAAATGTCAATGGAAGCATAGTAACAGCAGCTGCTCTTCCAACAAATTCAGTTCTATTAACAAAAATGTTAAAATTAAATTTATGTTACCGTAACCAAATTCAAATTAAACTGACTAATATTGTTGTTCATCCAAGCAAAAAATCTCAATAACAAAGTTTTTGTTGTTTCAGCAAACGACCTGCTCTGTGTGTAGATTACAATTTTTCCTCTCTCTATATTGTGTTTTAGTAAGTTACTTTGTATTTTTGTTAGCATATTCCACAGTCTCTTATAGGAAATAAGCGCTATTAATTTTATTACCGATCTAACAATAAGTACGTACGTACTTATTAGGTAGTTTGAATTCTTATTTCTATCGTCATAGCAAATGTACCAAGTTACATGTAGTTACAGAAACTATAATTGCGTCATAGAGCAATTACTGGTCCTCGTCATCAATCAATTTTTTGAATCCATCCGGTTATTATTACGCGATTGGATTTGTGCAAATGCTTTATTCTCGAATCGTCTTTTCTGTACCGACGATACCTATAGAGTTAGGTATTCTTAAAACCGGATGTTCATAGTTTTACAGTTATTAAATCGTCCAGTCCCTAACAGAAATCGTTCTACCAATTAAACTGAGCCATTAGAAAACGGACAAAACGGAGAGAGAACCGTATAATTACGATGAGAAAAAGCGCACGCGAAAAAACGACCCAGACATCGAAGAGAAGAGACGAAAGGCATCCTCTCGTCCTACAGCGCACATAGTAAAGCTAGAGGTGAGAGAGGAAAAAGAATACGAAACTATTCGTGACTTATATTTAGCTTTGATGGTAATAATAACATCAACATAAACATCGCAACCGAATAAGCAATCTTAGAGAGAGACGGGAAGAAAAGAAAACAAGAAAAAGAAGGTACGGCTAGCATAATCTGATATTCTAAAAATAATAGGAAAAAACCGGCGACGAAAAAAAGTGGTCGTCGACGTCGCCTAACAAAAAGCGCGAAATCGTCTCTTCCAAGTCCGATGTGATTCCCCGTTGTCGAAACGCGAGAGATATAGAGAGAGGGAGACCTACATCGTTTCGATTTCTTCGGCTCGTAGAGCGGCCGTACACTGTGACCGGACCGGCGGTGATACACTTCCTTGATCTAGCAACAAAACAAAAACGCAGAAATAACCGCACCGTTCTACTACTACACACGCAAAACGGACTATATACGCTTACCGGAATCGTCATCGCGAATCTCTCTTTGAAGGCGTTTTGGACGCTGTGTGTACTACGTAAGTGTATATGGCATCGCGGAGAGACGGACGGTTGTTCTGGGATATTTCGCCCGGCCCAAGATCAGCCAGAACCAGCGTGCACACGCGGAGGAGATTTCAAGCGTGAAATGGCTTATTTACCCCACCATTTGCTTCGGGCTATCGAGAAGTTAAAGCCATATCGTCCGATGGTATTCGCCGACGTACCTAATATATATAGAAGATAATGACACGAGAGAAATATATACACAGCGTCGATGTGCATAGGTTTAAGCATAGATGATCATCCATAACTTTATAGGTACGATTGGCGAAGTTTCCTGGAGTACACATTTGTTTGGATTTTCAAATCACCATACTAATGTTCTCAATAAAAAAGCCATAACAAACAATGCAATTGTTTCCTTTAACAATGCTAAATTGGTACATATTGATGCTATATCTTTTTTAGGAAACCGTGCACCAGGTATTAGCATTTTGTTTCTTGAAAGATATTTAGAATGTTCTATATGGTGATTTTATTAGATTAACGATAGTAAACTATTATTACTGTTTTCCTTTTTCACAAAAACATATCTGAGATGACGCAATCGTGGTAAACAAAATAGGGTCATATAAAGTCAAACCAGAAACGTATGCAGAGCAACCAAAAATAACATAAGCTCAGCATAATCACTACTCAAGAAAATTGCTTTTTTTTTTTAGAGAAGAAAGCAATTTTCACAAAGTGAATCTGCTTAGATTAGGTTAAGTTTCGGTCAGTATTTTGCAAAATGGAGGAATCGATTTAATGTTTGTAGAAACTGAATAGAATTGTATTTCGTCGACTCCCAAGGAAACCGGTTAAGTCAAAATTATAACTGGACTTCGACAATATTAACGTTTTAATAAAAATATAAACATACTTAGAGGTAAATAATAAAGTTTAAGTCTATATCACCATCGCCAAGCCTTGGCCTTACAATATCAAAGTGAGGTATAGTTTGCCGATAACTTTAAACAGACTGTGTTTTGTCCAAAATGTTATAATTTTATTCTTGTACTCACAAAAATACGTTGAAAAAAAACACATGTAGTAATTGTAATTTTGTGATTATCTATGTATCTTTGTACAAAATCATTTCGATAAAGATGACATAACCACAGAATAACTTGTGTATACAGATATATAAAAATTAAAGTAATACTTATACTATTCTTGTTCGCAAGAATATTACAAAAAATACTACCTTGGTAACCTTGCAATTGAGGGGCGTACTACGTAGGATTGCTGAAAATGCTAACGAATGGCAGGGATAATTATATGGTATGGCGCAGGAAGGGTACTAGGTACTATGACAGAAAGGATAGAAGATCGGATAGGAGATGCCTCATATGTGGATATATAAAAAAATATTCCTACATAAAAAATTTGTCTTACCACTTGGTTTTGCTAAAATATCCGCAATATCAAA
The DNA here is from genome assembly GCA_902654985.2 of Oryctes borbonicus. NCBI lineage: Eukaryota > Metazoa > Arthropoda > Insecta > Coleoptera > Scarabaeidae > Oryctes > Oryctes borbonicus. The sequence goes on from LR736872.1 coordinate 2,013,121, forward strand.
AAAAAAAACAGAAATGCACTAACAATTAGTTATAAAAATGTGAAAACGAAAAGTTCAAAGCATTGTTATAGTAACCATCCGCTTAAAAACAAGAATTGCTCATGTACTGAATCACACTTTAGTGGGTGTTACCGCCTGTGAAACCGATATCAAAGTGATTTTCGGAATTTTTTCTCATCACTAATGCAAAAACGACTTCTGACATTCACCAATCTCTGACAACTCTTTTATTATCCTTTTTGTACCACTACAATATTGTTTCGCCACACTGTATAGACGGATAATAAGTAATAAATATTTTCGAAACTTAAACCTTCGTTGTTTTGTTATTTCATTGTGACGGGTTTCAACAAATGTGTTCAGATTCTATTAATTAAAGAGAATAAGGAACATGTTACTAACTCCACTATGCTACTTACCTATCATTTTCTTCATTTACATCTCATCACTTACTAACTAAATTAGGACTACCATAGCGATTGTATTACGTTCATGCGCTGGAAGCTTCTAGCATAGTTTTGTTTGATAAAAAAAAAATAATCTGTTCTTGAAAAATGTGTTTTCACTCAAATAAACCTTTGTTGAATTTAATAAATAATTTGAAATATATATATATTTGCTTGATTTAAGAACTTTTACCCGCAAATGTGTATAGTTGCGACACGGGTTTTAGTTACCACAGTATTTCATTGAATTGCGAGACAAACACAGCTTTACGTAACTGCAGAGGCGCACATTTCAGTAGTTATGTTGATTTAAGTTATTATACTTAAATAATTATAAACATGAAAAGAAAGGGTGCCCCCACTGGTGCGGTATTATTTTTCCTTTTTGAGGAAAATGCAAACTGCATACACTCGTTCAGCTGAGGAATCGCAGTTGCAATCTCAATTAACCTAAGAGTCGTTCACTTAGGCCAACTCTTTCTGAGCTTGACCTATACATAAGAGTATTAAATTTAAATGAAACTTGGCATTAATCTATACATATTTCGGTTATATTCTCGTACAGTAAGCGATACCCGTTACCTGCAAGGCGAATTTCTCTACTAATGGCATTCAATTTACTGGAATATTTTTTTGAGATAACAGAACTACTAGAGATTTCAAAAGATACGACTTTTGTTTTTACGCTGCCAGAATTAGTTGCGGAAATATATTTTTTTAATGTAGCTAGGAATTTATCTGCATCCCATTAAAATTTTACATCTGTAACCTTTGCCACATTACTTACTACAGACTTATTTTGTCTTCAGTTCATCGTAGTATTTTTTAATCTTCTCGATTTATACCCTTAATAAAGTCGTCGATAAACGACGTATCGCATCGAAATCGAAACTACCGAACTATACGAGGAGATGGGAAAACAAACAAAAAAAAGACAAGCAAAAAATCAACGCCCCGAATTGAAGGCCTGAGAGTTTTCCGTTCATCGGCCGTAATTAATACGCAGTTATCTCCCGTAATTGAAAATTTATAAACTAGTTTCCATTTTTCCAGCCAGTCAGTTTTATGGGAAAATGCACGTATGTCGTACCTATACATATACACATGCGCACCAACACATATGTACAAAGGTACTTACGTAGCTAGCGCGTTATCCGTACCTACCTGTATATACATAAATCTATGTATGTACATATACATACATACACTTGCAGCCGTCTATTTTCGGAATGCATCATGCGGGGCTGGAAAAAGCAGTCGCATCATTGATGGACTTTCCTGATTACCCTGTCGAAGCCGTCAGTCAAATCGTTCCAGTTAGGAACAACGCTTATATTAGCGCTATATGGGTACAAGCATGCATATATACACAGGGAGGGTGGATAGATCCTAGAGCGTTTCTCTTTTATTTGATGATATAGGCACACTTGTTTTCGTAGATTTGATGAATTCAACGAAGGAATCACAGAATGAAACATAGGGAAACAATATTTATGTATTTTTACACAAAAAATGCAGAAACTGAACAGTAGCATTAGTTTTGAAATACATGAAGTGACAAAAATTACCAACTAATGTGTTTTGTTTTCAGAAATCTCAAGACTGATTGAAAAACATTTGATTTCAAATGGATGTGGATTTATACTTGGTCTACCAGGCCAAAATTAGAAAACCCTCAAACCAGCAGTTGAAAAGTTTAACAAGATACTATATAGTAAGTCAAAATGTTGTCGTGTGCAGATCTACGAAGGATGCCGCATTCAAACGCCGTCTTGCAATGTCCAAAAACCTAGAACTGCGATCACTTACAAGGTTGTTACGTTTGGCTAAAAACAAAAGCTAACATGTAAGGTATGTTAAAAGTTAATATCGTTATAATTGCTAAAACTGCTAAAATTGTAGTATTCAGTTTTAGTATTAACGAAATTATGACTTAATAATTTCGTAAATAATTTTTTTAGCATAGGTTCTATTGCTAATTTGCCTAATGCAAATCTGTCTCGATATGCGGATACAAATAGTATGTAACAAATCGTTACTCGGTATTTAAAAAGTACGCGATCAACATATGTGAACTTGTTAGTATATTAATTAGCACTTAATTATAATCCTTGTAATAAATGCTATAATTACAAAGAATTTCGTTGATTAAATAATCACATCCTAAAGTTAAACAACGCTCACTGAAGGTATGTACGTTCGAATTTTATGTTACTTATTAGTAAAAGTTTCCAGATACTTTTCGATTATGAATACCGTTAACAAATAAATAATATATCCAGTCCCTTGGATGTAAACATTAATGTGGAATGCATACTTACACATAAAGCTAGTAAAGACAATAATATGTAGAAAGTTCTTCATAGGTTTTTCAAATCTAATCATTTCTTTGATGGATGCTATAGGCATTTAGAATCTGTGCTGAACGTCATAGATTATAAAGCAGTTGGCGATTTTTCAAAATGCCTTCTTTTATGAGAGAGAGTTCTTAGTTCATTCCTAGTATCTGGTTTCATAGTTATGGTATATACATATTGTTTTTATTTAACCAACCAAAATTTTGTTTGTGGCAAACACTGTACATTACATATAAAGATGACGGTAAGTGTCAAAGCGCTTTCTTGTTTAACAATTAGACGGCAAGATTCACTAGTTTCAAGTTCTAAATTAAAGCGCGTTTTCACGAATGAGGTTTAATTTACCATCTATAGTTGATCGACCAAAGTTGAATGGCAATTGAATTAGTTTTTGTTTGTACATTTCAATAGAAACTGATCAACATTTTTCGTTTTAAAATGGCGTCGTTGTGCGCGAAGTCGTGGATATAGTAGTCGTTTTGTTAAAAGAAGAATTAAAAATAATCTAGGTTAACATGAGCAAAAGTGGTAAAAAAATTCGAGTTTAGATGAGGCGATGGATTTTAAGAAGAAATCGATTGGGGGCATCGGAAACCTTGCTACAGGAACTAGCATTAGAAGATAAAAAATGATATTGAAATCATCTAAAAATGCCCTCTTGGAAATGCAAGATTGCATAACGAATGATGCGACAAAGCAATCTCGTTAAAATTAAAAATTAAAAAGCTGCAAGCAACGTAAAGATATTTGGCAACGGGAGAGTCATTTTCAACGGTTGTTTCCGTATACTGGATACCAAAAAATACCATTTTTACCAGATTTTTTGCTGGTGTAATTAATATATGATGCTCTACAAGAATAACAATAGCAAGACCAGCAATGTCTATTTCTTTGACAATAGAACTCAAAGCATGTTCTATTGCCTCTTTATCTTTATATTTATCCAATCAGTTGTTTCAAAAACAATCATGCTTATCACATTACATTGAAAAACACAACACATACACCCGTCACGTTACCAGTTGCAAGCGAACTTGTCAACACAGCACAATTTGTTCACACGTTTCAACTTGAAAAGAAAAGGCGGATTATTCATCACTTTAACGATATAGTTTGACGGGGTCAAGCTTTTCTTGATTGACTAAAAAGTTGATCAACTTTATCGAAAGGTTCTTACAATAGTTTTCGTTCAACTTTCGTTGATCAACTATAAATAGCCAATTAAACTTGATTCGTAAGAACGCATCATTAAGCGCATGCATGATTTATTTCTCTGGCTTTGGCCCATATAGAGTATGTTCAAATTCGGATATACTGATCCGTCATAAATTCGTAAAAATTCCATTGTACACAGATAAAAGTTTCTGGGAGTAAAAGGGGACGGTGGGGGACTAGGGACTAGGAAGTAATTACCTTAAGGAGTTAAAATGGTTTTAGCCTCACAAAGGATATAATTTTATATCTACAATGCTGAGTGTTTTATACTTTGTGTAGTTGGTATATCGTTATACATTTGGCGACTTTTCTTCTGGGCAGAGTTACCCGATAAGAATATAATGAGGAAGGGTGTAGGAATATAGGTAGTTTCCATTCGGCACTGGTAGGTTCTGTACATCTAATGAGAGATGAGATTGCAAGCAAGTGTTATTTATCAGAGAAAGCATCAAAATAGAAACCTGACCAAGAAATCAATGTCAATGTAACTAAAGTGGTGAAATTATTCTCACTATATCCAACGGATTCTCCTATTTACACGTGTTATTGTTTGGATTCTTGTCGTATTGAGTACATTTATTTATTCTTACCAGTGCATGTCATATTACTCACATAACTACAATGCATTCAATTTTATTAACATAAATATAATTTTTTGTTGGCTGTGCATTGTTATCCAAATTAAATTTGTTTTCTATTAAATGTCTCGTTATATGTGGAATGTTTTATTCAAAATAAGAACGTTCAACATATGTGAACTCACCCGATATATAATTGGCTTTCCAGTTATCCTTTTTCACAGCGTGATATTGCATTTACAATAATTATTACCACTTCTTATATTTGAGTTACTCAAATTACTCTTACTATTTGGCTGATCAATCTTATACCAATATATTTGTATTCACAGTACATACTTTTCTCGTGTTTAATTTGATTAATTCACTTCATGCTAGTGATTTGCTAAGGTGCAAGTCCACTTACTAGTTTTGTAATTTTTTATATGATCGGTTCAATTCCATTCCAAATTCATTTATCTATTTATATTTTCAATGTCATTGTTTTGCTTAAATTTTTATTTCAATTGTTTATGAATCTGGCCATCTACTTTTCTGGATTTAAGAAATCCAGCTCCCATTTTAAATAAACTTACAATCTCTTTCGCTTTTTTTTGTTTTAAATAAGTTTTTTACAGACTACGTTGTTTTTTTGTTTTTCTTTTGCGATCCTTAGCAACTTTGACCATCGGAGGACTGTTCCAATAACATCTATCCTCTGAAGGAGAAACCTCACAACTTGAACGCCAAGTAACCAAGCTGATTTCCAACCTGCAGATACTAACTTTGGATAAATGGCGAGGTCCATTCTGATCAACCTGTTGGATCGTCATAAGTCAAATATTATCAATATTCCATTGTTATTATATCTCCAAAAATACCTGGCGCCCTCTTTCTTTTGATGGTGACCTTTGGTCTCCATATCGAGATTTACTGGCTTCTTTGAAAACAAAAATACACTACTGCTATTGTCCCCAACTCATTTTTCTGAATAGAATCTGAAATGGAGTTTTCCTACTGCAGCTGAAATATATAGCGCCTAACTGGAAAAACTTTTCGCTGAAACGAAGAAATTTCTCACCTAAAACGAAATATTTGTAACACTGAAAGTTATTGTGTTAAGTAATATCGTAAAATTTTAACTCCGCCGATTATAACTATTTATGCACATGGATGCGCGGTTAAAACGGTGTTAGATCTGACACCGTATTTTTATCTGTGTAGATTTGAGATTTAATATAGCGCATACTTCAGATTTAATGTAGTATAATAGATCGAATTAAACTTTTTGCATAATAAATCAACATATTGACTCCAATCTAGGATTTGGTCAACAATTAAACCAAAAAATTCCACTCAACTTGAGATGGTAAAGAGCTTTCTCTTTTGTTATGAAAATAAAAATGCAAATGCAAGTTTGCAAAATATAATTCACTCTGAGCATAAGCCAGCTTTTACATCTTGTACGTAAACTTAAACGTTAAACAGCAGAAGCAACGTCCACAATATGTGTTACTTATAGGTGTATATGAGTAGTTACTAATTAGTAAAATTGAATCTAACGAAACGGTCGCTTGAGACTGAAAACAACAAAATAGACAAAAACATCCGGCATTTCAAGCATTCATGGGATCGAGTAATCATGTACGATGCAATTTTGTTTGCTTTAAATTTTTTATTCTACTGATAACTAGATTAATGTACAGAAGGAGTATGTAGAGATCGTACATTAGAAAAAAGGAACAAAGAACGTTGCATAGCAATGACAAAATCGCCGAAAACTATCGTGCGAGTCGATCGACGAAGAAGGACGGGGGAGGGGGACGCGGAGCAGACACTACACCGCTGCGTCGGAGCGTTAGAAGAGCGAAGGAGGGAACGGAGGGGGATCGTACATTTCGGAACGCGTGACCTTGAGACGGTCAGGTCAACCGAAATGCGTGCATAATGAATACACAACACACAACATGTATTATATGCTATAGTTGTTGTTATGCGCCGGTGACCAAACACTCCGTCTTCCGTTCTAACACCGCCCGCCTGCCTCCTCACCGCGTCGTACGTCAGAGCTTTTCGATGCTCCATCCGTTGCTCCCACTGCTGTTGTCGATGTTCGGAGAGTTTATCGCGCACCAAATATAAACGCGAACGTTAGGAGGACGCACAAAAAATGTAAATGATGGGGACCGCCACTGGCGCGGCAGTTTGGGATGGTCAAGGTTGCCGGAATTCGCAATAAAACGCCATAGCACCACGCCGAAAGTCATCGTGCGTGTGTGTGTATGTGTGTGAATGTATTATTTTTGCGGTGCCTACCTATACTAGTTGTGCATACTTATGTGTGTGCCGTTTCGGCGTATTGACAACGTTACGAAATGAGCCATGTATTACAATTATATACTGAAACTGGAATACGTCATATATTTTCACAAGGCGATATTCAAAAACAATTTCATTTACCAAATAACCAAGACATGTACAGAACATCTATATTCATTGTATATGCATCTTAAAAGATTTAGTAAATCTAAGCTAAATCATTTGCCTAAGATTTTATATACACAAAATTTTAAATCAGTTTCTTAGTGAATCCCAATATACCTACAGACAAACATGGAAATTAACCGAAAGGCGTATTTCTAGTAGCGCCAGCCATACTTTTTGGAGTAATCGTCTAACCAGTAGTCATTCTGTTTCGAAATTAACGTTAGATCTTAATTGCTAACATCGATTTGCTATGTATGTACTTTTATGCTTATCAAAAAGTACCTAACAACACAAAAATCGGCACATTTCGCACCACATAAGTTTAATTAATTAACCCGGAGCGGTCGTTGCGACCATGCGTGGGATCGTCATTCTCAACCGGTGACCGAATGACGTGAGAAACCTCTAAGTCTTACATGCCCGTTCTATTCCTCCTTTCGAGAAAAATGTTTGCAAGTAGCTACTTTTACCGTCTGCATACCCTAAAACTGCGACATGCGAAAAATGGGTTTCTTGTCATTGTAGTACAAAATATAAAACATGCGCGGCCTTACTATAATAAATTAAATAGAACTGAGTACGACAACGGTCCGTTCTCTCTATTCATCACATTTTTGTTGCTTTTTATGTAAATAGTTTCGTAAGCGTCTAATTTCCGCGGTGAAGTTACGTTCTTAATTAATTTCAAGTTTTCTAATGTAATATTATGCCCGGTTTCGTTTATATGTTGTGCTACACTTGATTCTAATCATCCAAGTCGATAAGACCTGATGTTTTCCTTGAATATTATGCCTATCGTTCTTTTCGTTCGACTAATATGGGCTTTGTCACAGTCACTGCATGCAATTTTATAAATTCCCGAATCTTCTTTCGAATTGCCAAGAAGGTTTTTAAGTGTATTGCGCGAAGTGTTTTATTACGTTCATATCTTGACCCCTAAAAACTTTATTAAAAACCTTCGATATGGTGTGAAAGGGAAGTTTCGCAAATTTCTTACCGTTACTTTCCACCGAAATTTCTCACAAACATGGCAAACTACAACTACTTAAAATATTTGAAATAGTCATCTTTTGTGTAAAAAGCTTTTTAATAGAACGTTCAAGCGATCTCGTCTCTAAGTCTTTGACATTTGGAAGAATATTGTAAAATTTTATACTTTGATGATAAGATATCTTCTTTATGGTATTAAGACGCATATGTTTAATACTTATTTTTGTTGAAATGCAGCAGATAGGGTAAGAATTTCTTCTTTTTAACGTACATAAGATAATCAAAGATTTACTGACAAAGGAAAGTTAAAATCTTCAATTTTATAAATGCTTTATGACAGTCGGAATGAAAGGGCAGACTATTGAGTTTGCGCACTGCTTCCCTTTGTGCCCATAACGAATTCCCATAGAACATTACAGTGATGATAAATAAGCAGCTTTTAAGACATTTTTGGATATCGAAGATGACAAATTTCTTAAAAGGAATATTATATTTCCAATTTTGCTAGATATGTAATCGGTATATGCTTCCCAAACAAGTATTGGTTACAGCAAAAGACATAAGTATTTGATTGATTCTGGGTTGTTTAGTGTGCCAGTGTCTTTTTTAGAAAATGCAACCGTTTTACTTTCGCCGCACCACACATCAAACTACTCCTCTCCACAACATTTATTAACTGGGATTGTTTGCGACCCAAACTAGAGCCTTGCGGTACAGTAAGTCTTTCTGAGATAGTGCCATTTATTCGAATTACTTGTCTATTTGCTAAATACGATTTAGTGTGTTATTCGTCCGTTGGTCGTCAAAATTAAAAACTTTAGGTTTTCTAACAAAATGCTGTAATCAACACAATCAGAAGCTTTACTTGCAAAATCGAGAGCAGCAGGTACAACTCTCTTCTTACCCATTTTAAAACCAAACTGATCACCAACCACCTTTTTTTTTCGAAGAAAGTTTCATTTTTAATTTTCAAATATCTTGAATAGAACAGGTAGAATGGAAATTGGAAGTTTGGAAACTTGAATGGAATTACCACTTCGTTTTGTACTGGCAAGGATACATATCATATAAAAATCAATTTCATTATCTAATGTAATTATTTGAACCTGAAGACATTCGTAATAGAAAATATATGTTCTTAAATTAGCAAACGTAATATCACAAGATATACAGTTGTCCTAACAAAAATTATGCTTATTTGTTCTTCTCTGTGCACAAATGGATCGCTTCATATTTATATTTATAGCTTGTTTTATAATTAATTCAATTGTGCACGCAGCGTAATTTCAAACCGCAGTAGAACATTATAAATCATAAGGATTTTGAGCATAATAATCAAAGCTGATCAACGGGGTTACAATATTATTGAAAAACATGGTTAAATAAAAGTCGTTATTTACTACGTAAAATAATATTATCATTATTTTAAAGAAAGGTTGAATTAACTTTTACTAGAAGCAACTGTTCCAAATTTTCGGTTGTAAAGCTGGTTCTTCTTGACGTTAGTATTTCTTTAAATGCAGAAAATATTCTTTCAACATCGCAACCAGCTAGTGGAGCAAATTTCAAATATAATGTAAAAGAAAAGCACGGTATGTTACGAGTATATCCGTATTTAGATTTGATACTAACAATGACATGTTCCCGTACGGCTTGACCAGCTTTGGTAATTATCCAAATAAACAACTTAAGTTAATATTATCACACAGATTAATTAATTTATGATCTAACATAATTTCAATATTTTTATGTTTTGCAGAAATAAGGTAAATTATTTCTCTCGCTTTCTAACAAAATTAATAACCCAAACCAGCGTTCTCAATGAATATTAAAACACCTGTACATATATATATCTCTGTGTTCACGTCTAGTAAACCGATCTATCCAATCCACAATAATTGATTTATTGGACCAGTCGACCATGATATGAAGTCTACTAGTTGACTGCCAACACCAAAGTCCAGGGCAATCTCAATTTAAGAAATGGGTATTACGTCATCGTGATGTCCATGTACTACACGTGTTGTACGGATTAGAATCGCCGGTGGAGAAGGTGATTCAAAATTGTGGGAAAAAATGTATGTGAATTCAAAAAGATTCTGTGCGAGAGGCCGCGAATTTATTGGAAATTTATTTACCAAAAGATATAACCAGGAGAGGTACAAGTCCGTTTTTTTTTCAATTTCGTTCAAGTCCTAGGTCAACTGACTGTTTTAAATATAAAATCAATACAGATGTATACTACTAAGACGCTAATAAGGTTAATTCACTTAGCGCATCACGCTTTGTTATGACGGTGGTTATTGTTTATCGGATTATGTCACTTTGTATGTTAATGTACGGCTGTTTCGATATAAACAAGTCGTTCAAACTGAAACCCAAATCCAATACATACTTTTGCGATAGGTGAAGCCGAGTCAGCAGTTCCCAGCCTAATCTTCTTTTTTTATTTACATTTAATTTTCCAGCTATTGCTAATTTCGCAAAACAAAATTGTATTAAATATTGACAGTGGCTACTCTTTTAATATGTGCAAATACAATTCTACTTACGTAACAAGGATTCGCTGAGAAGCACCACTTATATAACTAAAGGCGCTACTACTACAAATAGTATTTCTTCAATTACCTACAACTTCATATCTTATCATTTCTCTTATCAACCATGTAGAACCAACTACTTAACTATCAATCTATCGACTCAGATCTTACTATGTTCTTCTGCAATTCGGCAGTTTACAACTAGGGATGTCAATAAGATGTGTGAAGAAGATCGGCTTCGACCTACACTTACACTTCTAAATTTCTTTCTATTTAATAGAACTTTCCGTGGCAATATATTAAAAACAAAATTTAACTCTACTTTGTAACAATATACAAGATTAGTCACAATCTCTAAGCTATTCGTTAGGTATTGAGCATAGCCCATAGAGATGGTAAATCGCACTCACAGAGAAAAATACATTTATAGTTAAAATAACAATAATACGGAAAACTAAGTGACAGTAACGCTTTATGTTAAAACCATCTATAATTTGGGGCATTGGAGCAAAAAAGGCGGGTGTCATAAACTACACATTTCGAAAAAGAGCCAGTTTATCTTGTAGAGTCTAGTACACGTGATTTTCAAACATTGTCGAGTACGATGTGTAAAAAAAAATTCGTCTCATCAAGCTTTTCGTAGCTGAAACATAAGAAAGAACTATTTGTATCTTTTTTGCTGCTTAGGTTCCGAATTCCGAGTTTTTGCCATGATCTTTGCCTTTGATTTTTCACAAATACCTTTTATAAAAAAGTGTTCCTTTAGTACATCACAATATTCCTTCAAATAAAACAAAACAGCTTATTCTTAACTTTTTCCAACGCCACGTGTATTATCGAATTAAGCTGTACTCCTGTATATAACTATGTTTACGCAGCAAAGTGTTAGGTATATCGCTGTACAACGTACACATGTATATATGTAAGTACAGGAATAGATACATAACTATATATACATGTAAGTACTTGAGTGCGCTATTATCTTACGTAAGGCAAATCCTTACAAGTTTTAAGGCCTTTATTGCATCTACCTCTGTACACTATTCCGCGACACAACAGGTTTCCAAGGTACTTCCTCTGCACACACAATTTTCACGGATTAGAACAACTTTTACGACTTCAACTTGTTAGGTGTTCACTTAATTATCGCGCCGCATTAACCAGGCATCTCCTGATGCAAATGTGCCTACCATATACATACGCATATGTAGGCAAATAAAAAGAGCGTATAAACGAACACAATGCCGAGAAATTGAACGAGACAACATACTGCATAAAGGAGGGACTGGCTTAAAAACGTAAATAAAAATGAAAATTTGAAACTGTAACATCTGAAACAGAGTTAAGTAACGTAAACGAAGTTTCTTCATTGCTAATGATTACAAAGCACTAATATTCTCGAACATTCAATAATTACGTATAGAAATTTTGGAGATAATTTAATACTCTTATCAGAATGTATGTTAAATTTTTTCAAGTGTTATTGATATTTTTTTCGATTAAATTACATTCAAAAATAAAAAGTAAAACATAAAAGTGAAAAAACTTCACTCCAATTAGCCAATTCAGTAAACTGTATGGCAAACTATACCGTATTGTCTATAATAGAGAAAATTACCATTGATTTTTATTTAAAAAGAAAAAAATGTTATCCAGTAGTGCTCGTGTCTCCACGTAAATGATGAAAAGGAAAAATATGAACGCGGTATGCGTCATTCATATTCCCACCCGTATTCTTCATTCACATATTTGGAGCAGTATTAGTTTATATTACAACTACTTCATGCAACATAACTATTTTCCTTAAGGAAGCCTTCCATTGACGAATGTGAGAATAAAAATTATATTTTTTAAATAACATAATAACCTCATTGTTACAACTATATATGTTTGTTAAGTTGATTACGTATATGTAATCAGATCTTCGCAATATCACTTTTCTGGATTACTAATCTTCAATACAAGAAGGAACATTCTATCAAGAGAAAGAATAGATGTCATTACATAGCTGTTCTCTCAACTTCGTACCGAAATTTTAGCGATTTGTATGTTGAGCGGTACAAATTAAGTTAATAGCACTCAAATCTTCACTGTGACTGCAACAAAAATGGTTTCGTCATCTAACCCTAATAAACATGACACGATATTGAAAACTTCGGTCTTACCGAGCTTTGTGTCAAACGTTTCTACAAAAGTGAAACTATCACTAGGATTGCTCAAATTTACGGTGTTGGAAGAACAACAGTAAATGATATCAAACGCGATGATGAAAAGATTGGACAACATATGTCAAAAATGCAAAGCACCGATGAAGATGTTAAGACTCGTTAAACTATGAAACGGGGAAAATTTGAACAACTGGATAATGTGATGTACCAATGGTTTAATGGAGTCAGGACTCAAGGAATCCCGCTTTCAGGTTCTATAATAATGAGAAAGGCAACTGAAATGTATAACAAATTAGGAGATCAAAATTTTAAAGCAAGTATACGATGGCTTGATAAGTTTAAGTTTCGTATTCAACAACTAGACATTAGTGGAGAAAAACTAGCGCGTAGTCGTTGCTGATTTCAAGAAACAACAAAATTTGAAAATATCAAAATTGAACCTGTTTAGGGAATAAGTCTGCAATTGTGATGAAACCGGGCTCAACTGGAAAGTTTTACCACAAAAGACATTGGTATCATTTTCGGAAAGTTTTAATATATAATAAATATGAATGCTTTGCCCGTAAACTATTATGCTCAAAATAGTGCTTGGATTGAGCAAATAATTTTTTCAGAATGGTTCCACAACGTTTTCGTACCTCACGTTAGAGCTCATATGGCCGAAAACCCCTTGCCGCAGGAAACTGCTATTAATGGACAATGTCCCGACCCGGCCGACTTGTTAACTGAAAAGTGATGATAGCAAAATAGCATGCTTCTTTCTCCCAGCGAATACAACTACAGCCTATGAACCAGGGCATAGTAAAAAATATGAAGCGGCGTTATTGAAGGCTGGTGCCATGATCAAGAGATATAATATAAAGGACGCTATTCTCAACATCGCCGCCACCTGGGCGAACCTTACAGATTATGCTTTTCCTAGAAGTATGACTTCTTAAAACCAAAAGTAAATTTATATTAAATACTTAAAAAAATGTTTTAACTAGTAATTTGTGGGTTTACTAAATTGAAAAATATACTACAAAGAAAACGCGATGACCCGATCCAAAGGAAAAATTTGCTTGATTGTTGTAATATCTGCTATTTACATTTAAAGTAAAAACGTTTCTAGAAACACCTGCGACATGAGGAAGTTAATATTGATGTAAGCTTTTGCTATGGAAAGCACATCACATAGTGTACAGCGGCAATCAGTTCCTTTTGCAGCGGTAAAGGTATATACAATAGACATCAATTCAACGGACATCATTGATGTTGTGCTGTTCGTTCTGTTGCTTCTTAAAAGCTGGGTACGAAAAACTCATCTAAATCGGCCTTTAGGGCGGAACCATAGTGTAGCGGTGGGACTAGAGGTAAAGGGTTGCGACAATAAACATTACATATTAAAAAATACACGAACACAAGCGATTCCATTTTCTTAATATGTGATGTTTATTGTCTCATCCCTTTGGCTCTAATCTCGAAGTTGCACTATATTTCCAGCCTTTTCTTTCACCAAAATTTCCTTTTAGGAAAAAAATCCTACATACTAAGAATAAACAAATATTTTTACTTGCCGTAAATAAAAATGCTTACCTTTTCAAGTATTGTGTGTATTTCTTCTAAATCTGTTATGTTTCTATGATAAGCATTTTATTATGGTTAGTACAAAACCATAGCCGTTGCTAGGATAAGCATGCTCCAGGTTTTTGTTTTCCGAATTGGCACATAAATTTAGTGTATTTAAATATAAATTTTTCTCCGTGATATGAATGATAATAGAAATAATCTCTCTTACATCTGTTACTTAGTAGTTTTGAAAATGTTAGCTAGTATTAACAATTTGTAGTTGAAGCTTCATTATTTTAAAGTTGTATTTATTATTTCCACATTTCTTGTAATCCATTCGACGTAATTATGTAATTTTCTCAAACCATGAGAGCAACTTTACCGAATTAAAATTCGAGATATAACACGTTGCACTGCATACCGCCACCCGCACAACGATAGCGTACATGTACAGTGAAAGAATTTAATAAGCGTGGTTTTCCAATAAAGAAAGAGATACATGAATCTAGTGACGCGTATCTCATCTTTACGAGATATATTGTAAATACCTACTTGAGTAAATAGGGCCTATAATAAAACAGTGTTTATCGGCAAATAAATATTGGGTCTACATTTAACATTCATGGAATCAATTAGTATTGAATAGAGATTGTTTTCGTAAACTCGAACTGTTTAAGAAACTTGCGCAACATGCGTAATACCCAATCTACTTAAGAATCGGAAACTTTTGACATTACTTTCTTTGTATATTTAGGAATTGTGCATCAACACACCGTGATGTGTTTTTATATGCTTTGTGATGGTAGAAATTAAGTTGTATTATTATTATTATTGCCATTGGTATTATTATATTTAGCCTATCAATAGATCATTTTGCTCCCTTATCCAAACTTATGCAATGAAAATGTGTTACCTTTAATGATGTCTCTGACAAACACATAAACAGCATTTACCTTTAACTATGGAATAGTTCAATGTCATATGAAGCTTTTTGAAACTGCTCTTTTTTTAGCAGTAGATAATAACAGTGAAATATTGATTTTACTTATATTTTTTAAATTATTTATATTAAAAACCTAGTAAAGATAATCGTTTCCAATTAATGTAATATAGCTTTACGCAATTATTTAGGGAATTTATGCAAATGTAAAAATATTTTATTAGCAGTAAACGGATATGTTAAAATAAAGACCTATTTTGTCATACCAATTGTTTTCAAGATATGCATGTAAACCAAATATTTCTAATGATCTTTATATGCATTGCTAGGCCGCTTGCTTATCAAGTTTCTTAAACAGTTGGAGCTTACCTAAAATTCTCTATTCAAAGGTAATTAAGTCCATGAATATTAAATGCAGACGTAATAGTTTGTGCTGAAGATACGGAGACATTTCAATTTCGATATTTCAACCAATTGAGCATCGAGCATCATGTTTCTAGATTAAACTTTATTAAAAAAATAATTTTACGCTCTTCATTAATATTTTATGTGGAGATTATTCAAATGTTTCATTACTGATTATATAATTGAAATTTTTTAATTTCAATGTTTTCTACTTATTTTGATATAATATAAATTATTTAATTGAAATAAAACAACAAAAAATTGATAATCCTCGTTTATTGCAATAAATTATTCTTAAGAACAACATATGCATTCCACACTATTAATAATGAATATCGTAACTGAAAAAACGAAACAAATTGCTTAATACTTTACAATATTGTACGGATTTTTACAACAAATTTTAAGATCAATTAACTTAACAATTATCGACACAAGAAAATATCACAATTTTGAGTACGGTACTACATTTTATTTGTTAATATTACAATGTTTAACGTCAAAAGTGCAAATATAGTAATAATATAATGCAGCAAAAATTATTAATTTAATTTTTAATGTAATTCTGAATTTTACGATGTCTTAATAATGTATATTGTAAAATATTTAACAATATACTGTCGTAGGAAGAATCATCAAAGATAATAATCAATTGTTGAATTTCCTCCCTCTCAAGTTAGTTTTGGTTCCCACCACTGCCTGATAATCTGTTTGGTCTACTTTATGATGTTCGCCCATATTTCGAGTTATAGTTATAGTTGCTAAATGCTTCTTTCCACATTGCCAGGACTCTTCCCTTCCATAACCATCACGTCCAATATGCTTATTACAATCAATCTTTGTTATTCCTCAAATCCGCTCTACTGCGTTAAACATACAATGATACGAGGGCAAGCGTGCGTATGCCCATATTTTTCTGCAACTTCATCTACGACATATTTTTAAACGAGTTTAACTCAAATGTAATTTTATTATTATTTAACCACTGTTCTATGGCCCGCATATTCTACAACGAATTTGAGATTTTTGTTGCTAGGGTCGAATGGTAACTTGCATTATCCATAACAATTATTGATGGTGTTCTTAAATTGTCTCTATTTTATTATGCAATATATCTACCTGACTACCTCTATTTGTATTTATCCATTAAGGATAGGTCCTTTTATTATATATTCAATAGAGTAGGTATTTACCATATATCCCACAAAGATGAGATATACGTCACTACATTTACTTTACTGGCAAACACCTTGGTTATTAAATTCTTTCACTGTACGTATGATACATAGAATAGTACCGTTTTAGTTGCAGCACGCCTAGCTAGCTACTAGATGCATAAATCAAATAAGTACTTGTTGCATCTCTTGAATTGCTCTATCGTTTCACGTAAAATATAATATAAAGTAGGTATATGTGCGGAGATATCTGCGCGTTTATATACATGTACGTGTCTTTGCGCTTGTTTCGCAAAGTTTTTATTTATTGCCACCATTAGAATACTCTACAGTGACGATTATATAATGCATAGTTAGTTTTTCCTTTATATTTTAACATAAAAATCAAAACAATATTTATATTGTTTAATTTTTAATTTCTCTTTACATCTACAGGACGCGCTTCTATTGACTGTTCAAATTCGACGAGAACGTGTCTCTTTCGCCCCGTACGTTTATAGTGAAGTTAGGTTCGTGGGGAATAAAAATATCTTAGAGCAATTATATGTCACGGGCTACCTCCCACGTATTTTTCCCATAGCTAATAGAGCTGAGCTGGCTTTCGAGAATCCCCTCGGAGGGTTAAAACGTGTGCAGATCGCAAGGTACTACCTACGGCACATACAATATCGGAGACTCCACCTTCCCGATGTACTAGGGTGCCTTCTGCGGGCAACCATTGGTCGATCAGCGGACACGCCTGTGCGTAGGCGATACACAGAGGCTTATATCAACGACGCGTAACACGCATCTCTTCACTGGTTAACCTACCTATAGTATGTGTATATATTAGCTATTGTAATAGATTAATATATACAGCACCATGTGCAGGTATATCTATCCATATCAATACGTAAATGGAAATGTTTATTTAGGAACTGTTAGTGTTAACAAATCAAAACTATTATGCGGTCGCGAATACCACAACTGCTTTTATCCGCGTATTATCCAATTCTAACCACAATTTCTATCTTTTCGGAGATACAACGTTTTTTTTTCTTTGCTTGGTTAGTAAAAGATACATCGCATTTGAATATATTGGATCCATCTAATTAAAATATGCAAATACCTCTGGATAACTCGTCCTTGTCCTTTATTTTACCTGTGGAGTGTTTAAAGAATTATGTTAAAAATTCAGAACCATTAATGTTAGGTTTAATTATTGCTGAGTGTTGTTAAAGGAGTTAAGGTTACATTAAATTAAAATTTAATACAAAAGGAAAGACTAAAAATTATAACACGCTTATTTAATCTAACAAAATAACGTTGTTACGCTAACGAAAATTATAGTTGGATTTAAGATAGTGTTGCTGTCACATATTTTACCATCAGTTCAAAAGTTATCTAAAATATAAAATTTTTAAACGTTTTTTTACGAATGTTAAGCTCTGTGTTAATAAAGTCGTTAATAGATTTGTAGATATAAAGCTGTCCAGACGTGTCATTATAAAAATAATTATATATATTTGTTCCTTCGTTACGTCGCAATGAACAGAAAACATGGCTAAATATAAAAGTGGGATTAATTAAATTGGATTTGTCCTTCCTCAACTATATAACACTAACAAGAGGTGTCACTCACCGATATTTTACTGGATGTTCAGTTATGTTTACCACGGGATAAGCATGTGCCATTTTTAGACATTATATTACTTAGTTTCCTCTGTAAATTCAGTTATGGTATTTCGAAAAACTTCTGTGTTTGCGAGCATTCGAATTTTTGAATAAAACATCCTGAAAATTCAATGTATCTATCGAGAAATCGTTAATGTATATATATTCAAAATAATAAAGGGTGCAATGCGGAACCTTGCGGAACACCGAATTGTATCGCGACTCTGTCGAAAATAATACAGCTTCATTTAACCATTTCACATCTATAAGATTCGATATATCTTACAGATAAATCATCAAAGTTATAACAAGGTATGTGATTCACAAAACGTGGCACCACAATACTCTCCTTTCTTAAAAGAAGCTAATGTAAACTCTATGAATATTCAAAGCCGTAGATGTTGTGCATTTACCACGACGAGGACTAAATTGTTCTGACCAGAAGAGTGAGAGTTGCTTCAAAAGAGGAAAGCTATTTTTAATAACCTTTTCCAAAATTGTTGACAACATCGGAAGGATTGAAATTGGTCGACAATTAGAGACATTAATTGTTAATAACGTCCTTTTTATAGAAAGATGTGACCGAAGCAAACTTCAATTAATTCGAGAAAACATCCGATTGAAAACTTTAGTTAAATAATGAGGAAACAAGACTAATTAATTTGCTCCTGACCGTCGTCAAAATATTTGTATATTAATATTTGAAGATTTTAATGAATAAATAACATGTGGCACTTCATTAAAATAAATACTATCTAAACAAAACCGGGTTGCAATTGAATTTTATTTGTTTGCTCTCGTGGCGGAAAATGTGCAGTCATATGAGTAATCTTCGTATACAGCTGTCGAAAGGAAAATACTTTAGTTTTCTATGTGACCGTGATCTTTAACATTTTTAATATATTACCTACAGCTTATATCGAAATAATTTATCAATTCAAGCGATTTTTCGTAGAGCCTGCAATATGTATATGTATTTAGTTTTCTAAGAATTCTGTATCTATATTGCTTAGATCTTTTGTAGCAGGCTATATTATAACTGCGTATTCGCTAACTCAGAGCCCTTGGAACGGTTATTCTAAATATATTTTTACATCGTAATGTGAATGTACAACGTAACATTCGCACACGCACTTCCCTAACAATGTGGATAGTTGCCAGAGGATGAGAGGACCGTGGCATTGAGAATCATTAAAACTGAACCGTTAAATAAATAGGTTATGTAGCTAACGTCTGCAGGTACGAAACTGTACCTATGCATATCATTACATGTATACATGTGAGTATAGATGTATATGTGTGTGTCTGTACGACGATATTCGATATTTTATCTTGAAAACGTGATCGTGAGATAAATAGAAATATACAGATATACGTATGAACGCATGTAGAACGCGATCACGCACAAGTGAGTATTTAAATTGCGCTCTCACTTTAACTTTGATTACGAAACATGTTACGATGAACGTTTGGCATATTACATAATTATCTTTTTCTATAATTACACAAGACAGAAACAATCGTGGGTAATGTAAGATCATATGAACTATTTTCTCGCTAAAATGTTACTACTATTAATAACTAGTATCTATGTAACATTTGGAAAGTAGTATATTCTTTACTATACTGTCAAATAATTTATTAGGATTATTGTCGTGTTGTCTTGCATCTTCTATCATTCTCAAAATTGTTTTAAGCCGATCGAACACGGATTGTTATAAAAACTATCGCACGGAAACTATAAATAAAGTATTGTAGAAATGTCTTTCGGGTGATGTCGTGTAGTTAATATTTAACTTGACGTTTCGCTGACTATCCTGTCAGCTTCTTCAGAAGATTTCTAAAGACTGTCTTTAGAAAGTCTTTAGAATTCTTCTGAAGAAGCTGACAGGATAGTCAGCGAAACGTCAAGTTAAATATTAACTACACGACATCACCCGAAAGACATTTCTACAATGGATTACGGTCGTGAAAGCCTACACTCAACTATAAATAAAGTATTTATTAATAGGTTCCGACTATATTTTAAACGAATATATTGAAGTGATTACATGAATAATTGATGGAGGCATGTACTTGTACGTCTTTTATAATTAGCAAATTTGTTTTTATATTAAGGACACGAACAAAATGATATATGCCGTCTACAGCGGATAAAACTTGCGATAGCCCTACTTGCTTGCAAGCAAGAGATGTATTCGATGGCTTTTATTGTTTTCTCGATTGTGTAACAGTGTTAGCGGCGCGACAAATACGAAGTAATTGTAGAATTTTCAGCTTTGCGCTTTAAAAAACAAACAAGACACACAAATAGATCGAACGAACGTATCTGAAGTGGCGGAATAGTGAGCCGCTAACCAGATAAATAATTATATTACATTGTATACAAGTCCGCAATCTTTTTCCCGCATGAATGAGTAGGACGAAAATTCTGTTAAAGCTGCTATTTGAAATATTTAAATATATTGGCCTATCCACCAGAAATACTGCAGTAACAACTTTTAAAATCCAGAAAATATAACCGGGATCTTAGAGAATTATTTTTAATTCAGCAAATTTATTTCTCGACATAAACTGCTTATGGCTCTATCCATTTAGTCTAGCAATATTTAAACTTCTCTAAACCATCAAAATAACGGAATTGTCGAACTTTGCAAAATAGGTCTCTGTTTCGGCAATTAGCTCTTTATTTGATATGAACCGGTCTCCGCCAAGTCATTTTGTTAAGTACGGTAAATCAAATTCTTTTTAGTTCAGCGCCGAATCGGTCCAATAAATCAGCATAATGCTGTTCCGTAATCGTCTTTCCCTTCTTTAAATAATCATTTATGATTATGCCTTGCGAATCTCAAAAAAATCGTTGAAATGACTTTTTCGGCTGATGGAATTGTCTTCGTCTTCTTTGGTGCACGTTCGCCGGGAAAACCCCATTTTGTCGACTTCTAGCGTATAGTGTCTCACCTACGGTCGCAAAACGCCGCAGAAACTCGTTCATATTGCTCCTAAATATATCTAAACATTTCTTTGAACTGCGTTTCTGATCTATCGTTGGCAGACGCGGCACCCACTTCACCGACAGCTTTCTCGCGCTCAATTCTTCGTGTAGGATGGCTTGCGCACGTTCATTGAAATGTTTACCGTATTAGCAATTTCCCAAACCTTGACCCGACGATATCATGAGCTTTATTGATCACATCGTTTCTAGTCACCTCGACGGAACGACCAGGGCGCTCTTCATTAAAGACGGATGCTCGGCCATACTTAAATTCATTAAAACAGTATCTGATGATTATCGTCGAAGGTGCAGGGTCCTTGTAACCTGTATCCAAATTCTCGTAGATTTCTATACAAGTTTACCCATCTAAGACAAGAATCAGTTTCTTTTTGTGATTCGACATCGCTGACCGGTGTTGTTCTTTTTCCATGATTCCATAAACACATAAACATGCTCACTTTCAACAGGTCTCAAAACAGCTCTACTAGATGAATCTTGTCGAAATTTTAACAGACGGCGATTAAAGAATATTGTTCACAATCAGTAATACAGATTTTGACGCAAACCCTCATCTGCCTCTAAAGAAGTAGACGACTACTTCTCTGAGTATCTTGGTACATCTGTATATTTTCCATTGGTAGAGATATGTGGAATTTATATTAATTGTAATAATTATAATTCGTGTATTACATGTATACAGTCTTCAGCAAAAGTGGATGGATGAGAAGTGAATTTCGATCACTACTCTTAGATAAAAGTTATGCGTTGTTCTACTTGTATTGTGTGCAAAATTTGGTTTTGCATCCCTTTTTATTCGTTGTGTGGAAACAACATTTTTCTGATAAATGTTTATTTGCTCTTCTACGGATATAATATTTTTATGTTTGCAATTACACAGTCCTGTTGATTGCGATACTCAGCCTTGTAACTTCACCCAAGAGTTAGGTAGCCCCTTTCACTTCTTTCGAATCAAAGTTCCAAAATTACACCAATGATTTCTAGCGCGTGACCGCACACAATTTTATCTTGCACTTTGCTCCTGAACAATGTTGATCTATCAAGATGTCAAAAAAACAATTACACAAAAAATACTGAACTATTACTATAAAATTTCAGGTTGACACCTTTATCACTCATCCTTTTGTTTACAGTTATCCTAGTCTCATAAACTCATTAACGAAATGAATTTAATTGTAGGGCAATTAAAGTATAAGAGTAAATGTATATCTTATGCAAATAAAAAAGTAATAGATACCTTTAGATTAGGCAGGGTTTTAAGTAGGTGTGTATTCGCTGTTTCATTTAATAACATGCTTATTTACGTATCTAGTAGGCTTTATTTTTGTCGTAGAAGGTAAGTGTTTGAAACGTAAGTGGTCACTCCCACTCGCAGGGTCTATTTTTTCTTTACTTAGTTTGCGCATCTCATCCGCAGAGCTATTTTACTTGAAGTGTACACATACTACACGTTTGACGTTGTAGGGGAGCTAACATCAATTTTCGAAGCCGCCTTTGAATTAGTAACGCGATTTGGTAAGTATTCGGAAACTTCTGCGGAACATAGTTTGATAGGTATATCGCCTGCTGTAACATTTACGATAGCTAGCCGAGCGACCGCGCGTCTAGGAATGGCCGCATGGCAACCGATATCGGCCATTGGTGCCTATATTTAGACATGAATGAATTGATAATGAATATTGACTAAAATCCAGTATTCTATACCCTTCAGCATAGTATGCAGGTAATATGTGGATATTGTAAATGTATTGCACAAACGAGTATGTTAGTATCACTATCATTTTCCGAAGACATAATTCGATAAATAAAATATTTTTTTTTCTGTTTTCAAACAGCTGAACGATCTTTCATCTGGACGCTTCTATTCCGTTGTACGTTTACCATAATTAATTTATGACAATGTCTATTATATCCTGTTCATATAGTTTCATAATATACAGAACTGTGCGGTGCCATCAGATTTCGAAATGGCGTTCACCCTAGGACGATGTTCTCCTGATACGCCGTGGTGGTCTTACTACCCTATTTTATCCCTTCTACCTTTCGCGAATGCATAGAGCAGAAGGTTTACATAGTGCCTACTACGTACAACGTATGTACATTATGTTGAAAGACGAAGAGAGAAATTAAGTGAAACGTGTTTTTTAATGTTTAGGTTCATTAATTTTGCATATACATTTATAAATAATTATCTACCTATTTTTCGAATGTATGCGATAGCAGATAGTCTGCTTAGTAGTAGTAGAATGGGGAAAATTACATATCTGAACTTACGAGTTGCGTTCTGGGATGCTGATATAACCGGCAATTCATTAGCACGGCGGTGGAGAATATCGAATTGTATTCTTTTATCTAGCAACCTAAACAAGGCAGAGGTAGATACTCTATTTTCGAGAAATAAATGTTGGTTATACCTTACAAATACAACCTAACAGGACGAAAATCCCTAATTCCTAATGTAAACTAACAATTCTACGCAAAAGTGTAGATAGGAAATATGGTTTCTTTGGCCATCAATACATAAGCAACGTAGTGGCATGTAATCACCTCTTTCAAGCTGTCTGCAACTAAAAATATAATATGGTTCATTGTCTTCATAAGTTTGTTGTTCAGCTTTTCCCATTTTCTGATGCTAAACAACATTTCTCTTTTATATTCTTCCAAAATAGCTGAATATAACAGAGAAATGTTGTTTAGCATAACAATGTAAATTTCGGAATATTAACTAGACAATTTTATGGTGAACAAATCAATGCAGCCATTATACCTATATAACATTACTTCCGTGTACTACCTACTACCATTTAAAAATATGTAGAAGAATACCAGTGAAGAAGTAGTGAAATGTTTCCTTCAAGTTTCAATGGAATAAGAGAAAAAGAAAGACAAAGAAGTTAGTGATTTGTGTGTGTATGTGTGCAACGCAGTGGGTGCCAGGAGCTTTAAATGTAGGTGGTACGTTCGTTATTGTAGGGGACCAGAACCCCGGCGTGCAGAAGAGCGGTTGGTAGGCAGACACGGAGGAGCAGGAGAAGGAGGAGGAGGAGGAGGGTGGCTTTCGGGTTGAGAGATCCAGTCGATGCAAGTGGAGCGGCGCGTGCAAGAGGGAACTTTTCGGGAGGGGGAGGGACGAGGGGTGCATGAGGGACCTTAACGCGCGCCATAATCGCCCGCCCGGCTAGTGCTACCGTTCTAGCGTCGCACAGAGACGACGAAGACGGTGCGAGATAGGATAGGCAATGGGGGTTAGTTGGGTGTGTGTGTGTGTGGAGAGAGAGTAGGTGGTCGGTAGGCGCGAGGCTGCGAGACAGCGCGTGACGCAGCGACGGGACGGCTAACGGGGGGGAGTGCCGGACTAGGCTAGACTAGTATTGATCTAGGCCACCTTCACCCACTAATTTCGTTGTCGGTGCATTCTCGGCGGGGGCCGAAGGGGAAAGGAAGGTGACGAGGGCGAAGGGACGGGAGGACAAACGGGCCAAGTACGTGGAATGGAGGGCTAGACACGGAGGGCTACAGACCGCCGGCCATCTTCTCACGTCTTGACTTTATAACGCAGCGGCGGTGGCGGCCGTAATGCAACGATAGCGACAGCCGTACGATGCGAAACGCCGGTTAGGGTAGCTAGGATGAGAAGGAGAAAGACGGAAGGACGAACGGATAACCCGCTTATCGTCGATGGCGTCCGTCTTTGTCTTGCTTATTCGAAGAATTGGGAGCTGATGCATACGCATGAATAGGCGGCGAACACCACTAGCAACCTCTCATATATCCTCTATGTTCCTCATGCGTGTCCTATTACTTACATGTACATACATAAATATATGTGTGCGCGTTATGTATAACTGGAGAATTTAATCATATGCAAAGAATATTTGAAGTAGTATATAATAGATGTATACATACAGGAATTTAAAAAACAAAAGTTAACATGAATAAATTGCAGAATTATTATATACTGAATATTGAATTGTATACCGGGTTGTATGGAATAATTGTCATACATTTTAATGTGCAATGATACTCTTCTTACGAACAAGTGCGGAATGAGACACACACACAGAACTCTGGAGCACGCCTGCTCCAGTGGCGGGTGGCATATTCAGTGGGGTGGCAAATACAGCGTTATTCAGTACAGCATGTTATATTTATCGTATCCATGTTTTCAATACGATCATTAATAAAACATCTAGGCTAATGACCTTTAACGCGTACACATTTAATAAACTCATTTTTAGCTGTTTGTATAAATAATATATAGACATCGTAAGAAAACGCATAGCATGTAAATAAGCTCAAGACAATAATACTTGTTAGACGCTCAACGCAGATCATGCGATTTAAAAAATGCCGTCTGAAATTATATTTATGTATATACTATGCAGGAACGCTTGTATACGCGTTACATAGTTCCAAAAATATCTACCTAAATATTCATTTCGAACATTCAATGTAAATTTTGAATGATGATATTTTCTAAACTAAACAAATTTTTAATACTGTTTTGTATTTTAAAAATAGTAAAGTAAAGAAATAATTTTTTTATCCTTTTAAAGCGCGGATAGTGATTTGATTTGCTTATTGCAAAATATAATTTTTGTATTTTTAAACGTATTAGTAACAAAGTAGAGTTGTTTTCTTGAATTCCAAAACAAACATCGATTTAAAAATTAGAAACATTTGACGATGTATGTATTTGGATTTTTACTAATAAATTACCCCAAAGAGGAATTGCAAAAAACATTGCAAAGATTTATATCTGCAACTTAAAGATAAGAAGTCAATGCTTTAAAGTTGCTTTTTTTAGATCAGCCTAATAATAATAAGCCTTTTTAAAAATGATTTAATTTCAACTTTTCCAGATGCAAGAATAGCGTTAAGAATATTAAAAATTATTTATGATCAACAATGCATCAGTAAAGATTACGTAATTTATCCATCGTTTCAATAGAATATGAAATTTTAAATAATTTGTAAAACAGTTAATAGTAGATTTCGCAAATATTTGAAAAATTCGATTTGTGTGGATAGTCCTGTTAGCATATGTTGTTTAGTAGGTCGTAATAAACACATTTCATTTACATATTTAAGTTAATAAAAATACGGGATCTTAACTTTTGTTGCACTTTGAAAAGTACTTATTGTTGGTACTTATTTTTTTTTTCAAAATTTCACGATATAAATATAATAATTGCAATAAATTGTTTGATTCTGAAAGGTATTTCTTTGATTTTTATCCATCCCCAATGTCGGTTTTGCACGCGGGCGTTAGCGGCGCGATTACGCAGTCACAGATAAGATAACATTGATATTTTTGCTTGTAGCAGAGCGCATATGTTAAGGAAGCTAATTTTGATTTAGTTTAAAATTAGCATTATGGTATGGTGTATTTTATTGGTTAGCATGTACCTGTTAATGAAAAAACAACATCTTAGTATAAACGGCAGTCTGAAATTTAAACGTGCAATCTTCATTTTATTTGACAACTCTCAGATTCGCGTTTGCGTATAACTTACATTCAGATAGTTCTACATTGATACTTAGGAAAACGTACGTACTTTTGGTTACTAGATTATATGATCATACCACCATTAAACATGCTAGCAAATTCGTGTTTGACGTTCGAACAGTAACGCTTATAATGCATGTGCTTAACTATATTAAGTCCACGTCCACGAGATTCCCGTGTTATAATTAATTCAGATGTCCCTTCTATAACGTTCCGGCAAAATTATACATTGGAAAATCAACACGAACATTTTAACCGGAACACTAAACGTAGAAAAATGTATTCTTGTGGCAAGAAAATCCGTCTCAAATCGAGCAAATCTTACCTTTCGATATACAGAAGTCAATTTCTCATTAAATGGAAATAATTATTTTCTTAATTCTTTGCTTGTTTTAAGAATATATGCTTTGATCAAATGATAACCATAAAACTTTGACTCAAGAAAATTCCATTTCTTTCTTTAGAAAAAGCTTCAAAGAGAGTATATTGTCTTTCAATTGAACTTAAATGTTGTTTCGATCAAAACTTTAATTTTGCTAACAAAGAATGTATTTTCTTAAATCAAGTAACTATATTTATTTACCTTAATAACTTTTGGTTTTAAACCAATTATGTGTACGTCTTGTTTGTACTGTTTAATGTAAAACGAATGCATTAAAAAAAAAACATTCCTTTTCAGTTTATGCCTTTTCTTATAGTGCAGTCGTACACCAGACAGTATACGATGCCCGATGTTTCTCTGGAAAACACTTTGGGTGTATAAATAACTTATAAATTTGCATCTCCTGACTTACTCTTATTAGGAATATAACTATAAAAGAATGTTTAACAATAAAATTCCCTATAGGGTTCTTGAAAAAGACAATATCAGTAAAGAGTACTTTCTTGCATTTAGTTAACAATAGACTGAAGAAAATAAGATCACAATCACAAAACTAAATTATTTCAAGCAAAACTTTCCATCCAGGGTGTACAGGCCCAACCCTCAAACACAAGAACAAGATTAAGACAATTAGGAAGGAAAAAGCTAGCGAATATAGGAATCTATGTTCGAATAATTTTTAATATCTATTCAAATCCATAATTAAGTATATCTAACAAAAAGAGAATCACAACTGAAGAACTACCGGAGTACTTGAAGCTTTGATATACTTTCAGTAAAGATATATAGGTCAAAATCGCCGATCCCTCAATTGTGACCTCTTCTTACAAGTAAAACTGATTAAAATAATTTGGATGTTCATACCATAAAAAATTCTGTACAAAATTGTAAGTAGGTGGTTGATTTAAATGGTTGATTTTCTGTTAACAGAGGTTTGCAATAAATCCGAATCTGGAAAATTACGTCCGAAACTTTCTCTTACGTCATGAAGGCATAAGGAACTTGTAGCTGTATTTTGGAATTAAATAATTGTTAGTGGCAAAGAATTTTCCCATGAGCTAACTACTTTTACATTCCTAAATAAAAAGAAACGCTTGTAGTTAATTAATAAAAGTAATTTGATAACATTAATTTATTAACAATAATTGACAACAGACTGATTATCCTTGAAACTTGAGATTTGTGACGAAAAATTGGGGGAAGTGAAATTTCAAAAAGAAAGTGTCAGATCCTAATACCGTCTGTGTTGCTTCAACACCGTGTACTATAAAAATAAAAATCATCGAGCCATATATTCGTCAATACTATAGAAACAATGTGTAAGAAGATATTGCTTGGTTTTATTTCTAAATAACGTGATGTTAGTAAGGTTTCTTTCAAAGCAAAAGTATATTAACACAATAAAAGATATAAGCAACAAAAATAAATAACAATTGAATATTGATCATATTTGACTTATGATAGGAAAATCGTAATCCGGCAGGTTGACGAGGAAGGATCTCACCATGTATCTGCAGGCTAGTTATTTGACATTCCGTATATAACGACACATTTAATAGAAAACAAATTTATTTTGGGTGGCAGTATATAGCCAACAAAAGAAGATAATTACGTTAATAACATTTAATGCATTATAGATAGGAGTATTGTGACATGCACTCGTAAGAATAAATAAATGTACTGAATACGACAAGAATCCAAACAATAAGATGTGTAAATAAGAAAATCCGTTGGATATAGTGTGAATAATTTCACCACTTATCTGTTGTATTAATTACATTGACATTGATTTCTTGGTTAGCTATCTCAATCCACATCTTTCTATTTTGATGCTTTATTCTGATAAATAACACGACAGTATCCATCAGCGCCGAATAGAACCTATCTATAATCCCACACCCTTCCTCATTATTATATTCTTATCGGGCAACTGCGCCTAGAAGAAAAGCCGCCAAATGTATAACGATATACAATTAACAACAGAATGGTGTTATTTTAATGCTGTTTATGTGAATTTCCAACAAAGATATAACAGATTATTAAATAAAATAGTCATCATTGTAGATATAAAATTATATCCTTTGCAATGTTAATTCCTTACGGATAAAATTTTCACCGTTTGGGATATTGAAAGAAAGTAACTACTTGCTAATTAGTTACTTTTCACCATAACGGTGTTACTTTAACATAAAATAGGTAACAATTTAATTAAGCTGCGGTTTACATTATTACGGAGAACCTTAACACCGTCCCCTTGTACTCGGAGTAATTTTTATCTATGTAATGATATAGTTGATCGGAAAAATGGCAATGCTGTAGAATTCCCCATCTCCTTGCGTACTACTTGAAATATTAAATTAACCGAGACGATATCGAACCTTTTACTTTATTAATCTTATGTTGGGAATAGTATTAATGGAGCGTTAGCATCAATAATATTTTTGAACATTTTTAAATTCAAAGGAATATATTCAACAGCGAAACTTCAATCTACTGTTATACATGCAATCCTATATTATACCTACATATCGTAACATAGACATACATACACACACACATACATTTCTAATCTAAACTGTAACCTGGAAAACTGTCACCATTTCATCTGCAAATTATCGCCCATCTACAAATCTGCACCAATCTCAAAACGTATATGTGCAATTGTACATATTACAAATACGTACATACATATATATCACGTCGATTAATGTCATATATATACCGGATTATGTATAGCATTACTACATTTGTGTGCGCGAAAGCATTTTGAAGGTCAGTGGCGATAATCATCTTTATATGTATGTGTGATTTGCGCGATTTGCGCGTGTAGATGTGTGCGTATGCGTGTTCGTGTACTGCGAGAGCAGTGTATAAGAATGCATTGCGTAATCGCGCGCATAACGACTTTATGCGATCGATGTCCGGCAAAACGAAAACAGAACAACCAGAAACCATTTGATCATTGTAATGGCGGTCCCGCAAGAAACTCGCCTAATTATAGGCTTGACATGAGATGACGAAGGATCTACTGATAAATTAGATAACGTTAGAAGCTTGTGTTGACTCAGTTTCGGTAGTAATCATTCGTATACTGTTAAGCACTTGGAAAATAAAACACAACTGTACGTTCAGCAGGAATTTATTCCGAGCTTTGCAGTACAAGTTACAAATTGGAACTGCTCTTACTTTTAATAATTGTAGAACAGACCATTAGTGTAACACGAAAGATATAGCAAGAAATGTATTCGGTCTAGTCAAAACACATTAGGAATCACACAAAAAGTGTAGGGAATTACTGCGGGTGTACTCAAGATACGATATAATTTGACAATTAATTCAATAAGATATTAATGTATAAAAACTACATAGATCACGTAAAAAAACACGTAGTAGTAATTAGTCACAATAATAATAATTCCAAGGCACTGGCGAAGTATTTAGTCTTAGGGCAAAGGCGCGAAGCGAACCT
The DNA here is from genome assembly GCA_902654985.2 of Oryctes borbonicus. NCBI lineage: Eukaryota > Metazoa > Arthropoda > Insecta > Coleoptera > Scarabaeidae > Oryctes > Oryctes borbonicus. The sequence goes on from LR736872.1 coordinate 2,043,975, forward strand.
TCTACTACTCGCAGGTAACATTGGATGATGGTGATAGAGACACCAACAGCTTTAGTTTGTCCTGTAGTCTATGTCCTAAGGGTCCGTTTATAATGGAGCTGCGATACTCGATAAGAGCGACGAGTTAGCAAAACGGACCAATCGATGAGCGTTCTGTCTTTCAGTAACGTGTACCGATTGGTCCATTTCGCCAACTCGCCGCTGTTATCGAGTATCGTAGCTCCACTATAAACGCATCCTTTAGACTAAATATTTCGAGCATACGTATATATTGTTGTCTCCAATGTCGCAGTTTGAAATAGCCAGTAAAATTGAGAACATCGATAACTTTTTCAAATTGGTCTACCAAGCATTCGGCATTTTCACGCTGCTATATGATCTATCTCACCAAGAGATTACAATAATTAGTTTAGAAAACAGCCGTCAAGATGTCTGATCAAGTATCCTAATAGGTATAATGTTTCTACACGTACACATCACTTACATTTAAGAGTCAGCGATGCGTTAAAGAACTACTACATACATATACTCGGAGGTAGGATTTACAATACATTAATAAATCTAGTAGCTCTGCATACATATGTATACATATATGTATTGAACAACTGGAGAAAGGAACAGACGCGTATAATAAAAGAAAAAGAGAAGAAAAATATGCGGCAACGAATGATTCTCTCTGCCCTAGAAATTGCTCTTCCGGCCGCTGCATTCGCTCAGGTATACCTAATTCTTATACAAACAGATGTTGTAGGCGCGAATCCGAGACCATCATGCATTCACGAGATGGAGAACCTCTCACTCGCCTGCGCTCGTTCGAAACTTAGCAACGTCGATGTACCGAAACCGTTTAAATAAATTGCAGCGTTGTAAACCTAGTTTATATATACATATTATGTGTACGTATGTATATACCGTAGCGTATACCGAATGTAATTCGTAAAAGAAGACTGAGTTTATTTATTTATTAATTACTTCTACCCAACCTCAGCAGGCAATGTCAAATAACAGGATAAACATATACATGGAATATATAAGTATTAATGATTTAAATCATTATGTGCTAATTTAAAACAAATAACAACATACAAAACATTACACACTAACTTACAAAATACAAAAATAACTCATTAATTACAAAAAAAAGAAATCATCAAACTTGGCCGCTAATCTTGCAAGCAAGTAGGAAGGTGCTCGCTTTATACTGTTGATTATGGCAATTACATCTGAGGTACATGGAGATATTACTCATGATCTTATGTAAACAGCGATAGTATATCATGGTGTGACAACAATTCCTCCTAAAGTGCAGCCGTCTCAGGGTAAATTCCATCAGCTTTTTAAGACAAAAATGTATGAAATCGGCGGTGAATACAGTTTGATACCATTGAATCGAATGCATATAAAGGCTACCAAATCAAAGTAGCATACTCCAACTTACTTATCACATAAACAAAGTACAAAGTTTTCAACAATGAAATACTTGGGGTTTAGTACCTTAAAAGCTTCAGCGCATAGATTATTAATAAGTGATTTAAAGGTAAACTCTGTGTCATACAAAATACCCAAATCTTTAATTTCAGAATTGTTTACTAGCTTGTTTCCATAAATCAAGTAGGAAGACCCAGGACGAACAGACGAATGAGTATGTGACCATGCAGCACTTGTCAACATTTAGTTTTAGTTGTAAACACTCCGACCAGCTGACCAAAATGTTCGAATTCTGTTGAAGTTTCCGTGCATCATGCATATCGGTAATTTCAATTTTTGTCATCAAGTACGGTACAATCAATCTGAAGTAATACGAAGTAGATGTTTCGATAGCTAAGCTAGCGTATTTGGCAGTAAAAATCTATCGTAGATCCATCGCCATCTAAGAATAGCAGGTTCGGAACGAATTGCTGCCTGGAAGCGTTCCTCAAGGTAATAAATGGCAACAATGTGCCAAAAACTATCAGAAGTTAGAAGCTGAAGTGTGGAGACGCCTTTTTATTATGGACACACGAATCAAAAATATTTGGTAGTAGTAGGTGCGCCGTTGTGCTTGGCGACGTTTTGGAATTGGAGACTTGCATCAAATTAATGGGTTTAATTTATTGAGAAAAGGGTTCCGTTTGCAGCACAGGATGAAGTAACTTATTTAAGGCAACCAGAAATGAAAAGAATCCTGATAAATATAGTGTGGCCTCTACAATGGTCCAGCATTAAACCCATTGAGCTGTTATAAAAGGTTCAGAGAGCCTTCAATAATATGGGAACATCCTACGAATGTTTGACACAACATACCAGGACCTTGTCTAGAAATTTTGCAAAGAAAAGAATAAACGATATATTTCTCTAACATATTTTAAGCAAAAATGTTAATGGATTAGATACGAAACAGTTCCGTGTACATTCGATATCCACACATTGGCAACGCTCGAACGCATTGCGGTTGCTACCCATCTATCTTTCCGTCTATCACCATAATACGCACATAATACGCGAAGTGGTTAAAAGTTATTTCGTTTAGCGAGCGTTGGTTCGGCTCGTTTATAATTGCCTTGTTGCACCCATTAGGAGGCTCTCGCATGATTTTCGCAATGCTAATGCCGATGCCGAAGCAACGTTATGTGTACGTATCTGATATTCGCGCAACACACATTCGTATTCACGTACACAAGCACACCTGTACGGACACACGCATCCACGTCTACTCCCGTGGACGCATTCATTTTTCGTACCGTGCGTGCCGTAGATGCGTTCTCGAGGTCACGACCCTCACGCGCTGTTACTTGCGCGCAACGCACCACTCTACGAAATGATATTCACTGTTAATTTACGCAATTCAGTATATCGTGATAAGTAAATAAAATAAAAATAATTTCTTTCATAGGACATGACCTCTTTGTCTTTATTATAGCATACGCTTGAATACTACGTAAAAAAGTAGTAAAACAGTTTATTATGCTAAAATTGCCATGAAAATCGTGAAAAATCCACCCTTCCAGACCTTTTTGATCTGTTGCGGCTTTATTTTTATTTATAGTTCTCTAAAAACAAAAAAAAATCTAATTGGATGTTGAGACGAAAACTGAGAAAGCGGTCTTGAATGTCTTCTATTCCGTTCTGCTATAATTAACATCTCTGTTTGTTTATCACGCAGGTATTATCTTGTATTTTCGTTATACGCCAAATACAAATATCAACTTTACATTCGGTGTGGGTGCTTAAAATATAAAATGAAGCTGAAATTTCATATTTGGTGCTTTCAAAAAATCATTTTGCGGAAATATCTAGATACATTTTAATTTATTGGACGTGCTGGCCACACGTATGCAGATAGGTGTTATATAGGGTATCTCATATTTAACCGACTACTTTTAATGTAGATGCTGCTTTGTAATAATATTTTTGTTTATACACAAATGACTAACGTAAAATATAAGGTATCGCATTAAATATGACAGGAATTTCCATCTAAACTGCGTCGATTTTGTTTTAAATTTGTCGAATTTCTTCTATTACAATATTCATAGGTACATATTTCGAATGCGAATGCGTTAAAATACAAACATAAAATAGATGCTTTATCTTTGATAAATTGATGAAATGTCAAATATCAATTTTGGATGACCCATTTTTTCGATTCTATAAACTAGAATAGACTTAGTTGAGGTCGATTTTTTCAATACTGTTTATCGAGGCACGTTAAATATATGTAATATGATCTGAACAATAAAATTTCGTTAGTGGATTTTACGATTTTTATGCGGTCACTATCGATTACATGTTTATGGTCTAAAGTTTATATTATTCACGTCGTGTTTTCAAATAACTACAAGATGGTATGAGAAGTAGTCTGTGAGTACTATTCTATAGTCGACGTCTGTCAACATTTCGAAAAGATTCACTGAGCAGTATTGTTTTGAGAGATGTTAGAGGTGAGCAAGTTTATGCATTCGTGAAATTATGGGAAAAGAATAATACCGGTTAGTAATTCAATTTCTTTTTGGATGATGGAAGAAAGCGGTCAAAAATCAGAGAAGCCGAACATCCGTCTTTCACGAGAAGCTGTCAGGCTATCCCATTCAGGTGATTACTGGCGATATGATCTGCCGGGTGAAGATTAGATAGATAATATGGTAAACGTCTCAATCAAACATATGCAAAATATCCTTCACGAAAAAATGAGCATGAGAAAGCTATCAGCGAAACATGTGCCGTGTCTGCTAACGATAGGTTAAAAACGGAATCGCGTGATAACTTCAAAATAATGTTTGAACATGTTTAAGCGTAATACGAGTTTCTGTGGCGTCATGTAACTATAGATGAGACATGAATACATCACTATAATCCCAAAAACCAAAGGTTGGCCGACAATATGGGCTTTTCCCCAAAGAAGCTGAAGACGATTATTTCCGACCAGAGAAGTTATGGCAGCAATTTTTTGGGAATCGCAAGGTGTAATCTTATTTAATTATTTAAAGAAGGAAATGATAATCAGGGGACAGTACTACGCTGATTTATAGGATCGATTCGACCCTGATAGCGTCCTGGCCCATTCACCAGAATTACGATAGCAAAATTGTCACGTCAATTCGTGGCGTAACTGAATTACGACACGAATTGGTGTCTCATCTACCATACTCGCGAGAATTGAAAAAATTGCTTGGCACAAAGCGGTTTGCGTCAAATGAAGGTCGTTATTGAAGGAGAGGCCTAATTTGCAGAGTACGACAAATCCTATTATTTGAGTGGCTTGTTGGAACACTAAATAACAAAATATAAATGCAAAACAATTGCATTGTCTTCTTTAACACAGGTATTTATCATACCATCCTCTTGTATAGAATCCATACAATTTTAAAATTGAGAGAATGAATTTGGGTAGCCAAGTCATAGTAGATGAAATTCATTTATTTTGTTTATGAATATTTTCTCGAAGTTCCTGTTTTGCTTGTAGCTGTTTTAGTATTTCAATAGATCTACCTACCGGATTCTACGTGGATTATTGCCAGGCAGGCAAAAAAGAGATATAGTGCGATCGAACGTTGGGTATTGTATGAACAATACCAAACGTATGTACACACAAGAATGGTCTTGCCATCAAATTTGCTTAATGGTGTCATGAAAGCGACATACGAATAATGTAGGCGTGTAAAGATTCGGTGTACGGATACGGTGCACTCGTTAAAGATATTCAAGTGCGTGAGTGCGTGGATCATCGGTCGCGGAAAATCGCGACGGCTCCGGGTATGCTACTAATTGTAAGGCGAAGCGGCGAGAAACGCGTCTCGCGACGACGGTGATGCGGGGGCGCGCTGGCCGACCGGCCGTGTTCGTCCGTCCGTAGGTTCGTTCGTTCGTCGCGTTCCCGCACGACGAGAACGAACGTTGCCGAGAAGCCGTCGACAGCACGCCGACGACGGCACAGACAGTTGGCCGGCGACTACACTTCGGGCTGGATATATAATACCGACCGACACCTATACAACTACTATATACTATAGCTACTACTACTACCGCTACTATTACATACCAACAGTACTGTACACATACACACACAACAACAACAATTATAAGAAGAAGAACAACAAAACAAACAAAATATATATAATACGCGCGAGACGAGAGACAACTCGAAATTACACCTTCTAATACAATAGAAACACCAATTATTTGACGGACTACCGAGAAACAAAAACAAAATATATACTTGCCTGTATCAACACACCGTAATACTCAGATCAGATGATAGATTCCATGTTCGTTAATACGGAAACCAAACGATAACAACGTAAAAGACGACACCGAAGAAAAACAATTAATTAACACCTCCTAAGATAGTAATTTCCCTCGAAGGTGTTAGTAAAGTTATTACTTAACGTTGCTAAAATAAAGCCAATACATTTATGAAAAGCATTCACCAACATCTTCGTAATAATAACCATGATCGGACCGGAAAACAGTTACCGCCGCCAATATTAAGTGCACCGCCACCATCGTCATCATCAGTGACATTCGACGAAGACGTCAAAGTGCGAATCAGAAGACGTGCAGTACATCATCTTCAAGATCGACACCGACAAGACAGAATCATCCAGCCGCAAGTAAAACGTAACGTAATATGTATAAGACATTGACAATATCGCCGTGCATCACATCTTACACCTACCTATCTGCCCGCATATGATTCAATGAAAAGAAAGATTATTCGTCAGGTATATTAAATAAATTCAAATAAATAACACTCTTAAATGTGAACGAACGACATTCGAAAATTTTGGAAGGTTGGAAGTGTTAGAATCATCAAAGAAAAAACGCCAAAATTCTCAAAGTGTATTAAGTGTCGATATAACAACGGGAAAATTGATTCAAGAAAGAAGAAATTTTTACGGCGACTTTCGAAAAACACGAAACTCGAGCAGCGTTATTAATAGTTTAAGAAAGAAAGAAATACATCACCGATTGCCAAATTACCAACCAAAAAAGGAGTTTGCCAGTACTTGCACCAAATCGTTTTCCGCGAGAGAAAAAAAGGCGCGAAAACGAACGCAATTTACCACTCCAAAAACAACCGGCCGCGCGCAAACTTTTAATAACAAAGTAGCCGCAGTAGTTAGCAAACTACCTACGCTGCATCGCAACTAATAATATCATCATCATCGGATGTGCGGTTTGTGCGTGCGTTTTGAACTGTCTAATAAAATTTCGCTATCGCCGTCGCTGGGACGCTGCCGTCGGTGTATTAAAAGTAGTTCCCGCTGGATATCGCCGAATTTTCGGCACGATTCCCGCTACGACAACCCTGCTGCTGTCGCCGGTTCCTGTGCTGAAGTGCGTCCGTCTTCCTGCGAACAAAATTAGAAGCGTTTTGGATTGCATAATCAATGTCAAAAAGGTTGCTATTACTATTATTATTACTCTTGCTTATTTTTATCCCGCATGCTAGATAGTTATCTCAATGCTTTTTCCGAAAAAACAATTTTCTAAATAAGACCAACCTCAACCCCCATCGCATATGTTGTTCGTATGTATACAGGTAGTACGCGTATACGTTTTCCTCAATGGGAACTCGCCACGTGTTCATGTTTTTGTGTAGTATTCTTCCCATTCTCCCGCAATAACAAGGGATTGAAGATTGGTTTAATATTCCAAATTCTGTTTTCATTTATTTTTCACGATTCTCATTTAATTTTTAATTAATAATCTGACGTTACGACGAGGAAAACACTTAAGTATCTAAAGATGGCGCAACATGGTAACAACTAGACACAACGGCTTTTCTTATTTAAATTGGATTTGAAACTTTAAATCAATTCCTTTAACATTTGAAAGAGAGCAGGCATATTATGTATTCCGCGCAATATTTTAGTTTAATCTAAAAATATTGTCGTCCTTATTTAATCCCTCTCGGCATATTTAATGCGCTCCGAATAACTTATTACCCGGCGATCCTGCCTTCCGTGTGACACATATTAAATACATGACACGCAAAAATTCCGTGTTCAAATCTCTACCGCCATCTTTTGTTTTTTTTTTTTTGTTTCTCTTTAAATATAAATATCAATTCTTTTACCGGAAAAATCAAATGAAAAGCAAAAATTACAGTCAACAACGGAATAAAATAATTTGGCCTTAATTTAATTGGAATGGCGTATTCGTATTGCGCTTTCCACCCATCTAAGTTATCCAAATGGCAATGTTACAGTAGTTAATTGAAAACGCTTGCTTAGTATTAGATTCTTAATGAAGTTTTTTTTTGAATACTAATCTTTTGAATAGGAATGTGTTCATCACCATTATTACTAGAACAACTGGATTCGCACGTCTCTAGATCTTTACTTAGTTGTTCTTCAATTTGCAAGACTGTAGACAGAAATCAATTAAAATACAACATTGAAGGTTCAATGGTTAAGATTCCTTAAATCTCATGTTGAATTTTTAGGTACCCTCGCTAAATAATGACGTCAACAGAAACAATCTGCAACAGTTTAGTCTCCTCAAATAACGCCCCTTTGTTTCTTTCTAATTGATGTATTTCCGAAGAAAGATCCTTGAATTCAAAACGATTTTGTCTTGCTACTAAGCAATGAAATAGGCATCTTACGTCAACAAGATAAAACGCTTGCTCTTCGCACAGAGCCGTCCAAGAAAAAAATATTCTGAATACTGAATCGTTTTCAAAATTATGTATTATAAGAATCGCCAATAAACAGAAAATTCGAAATTCAGAATTGCAGAGACAGTTTTGACGAATATAAATGCAGCATATGTAGTACAAGGTTTTCACGATAGACCTCTAAGAACGTCAATATAAATTTCTTTATTCACTGAAAGGATTTACTAATATGTATAATACGTTGCACTATTGCATATAATTTTACCGGCCAATTGGTATGTTCTCCATTGAGTTAAATTAGACAAAATGTGCACGACCTCAAGATCTACTTATCTAATAAAGAAATTGGACGATATATGCGCTATAAAAACCGAAATAATACTTTGACATTATAAAGGTGTATTTTTACCTAAGAATGTAGATATGATAGTGAAACCTGTATGTAACTAACTCGTTTCGAGATTTTTTTAAAACAAACTTTCTTATTTAAAATACGAGTCGTAGGTGGATTTGATTGTACTGGGAAAAGCCAAACTTGTTAATTTTAGTAATAACACCATTTTTTTTACATCTATTTCGAGAAACAAGATAGTAAAACTCAATAAATACTCAAAATAGTTGCATTAAGGAATTTGTCTATTGTAGTTCATAAAGAATTGAGTTTATTTTAGTATTGGACTATGTAAATTACTTGTAAATAATTTTGAGACATTTAGGGTTTGTATTTAAAACTCTCGTAGCTCATAAAATTACACGTGTTTCGCTACCATCTATTTAGTGAGTGGTGTGACTGAGATTATTGTTATCCTTTCAATCAATATGCCAAATTATAGAAATATTTTTGTTTATTATCACAGGTTTGATTACTCTTATCATGTTTGTTTAAGATTGAACAGAAATTAAGAATTTATTTATTCGGTTGGTTAGTAATAAACTTCATTTTAGCTGTTGAGAATAAATTAAACCCGCCTGGTATATTGGTAATCTGTAGTTCAAGGCGTTTTATAGGAATCTTTTATGTAATAAAGCCACGGAATCACTAGCATTTTTTAGTTTTACGAAAAGTAGGATGGATTTCTGAAATAGGAAAAGGCATGAATACAAAGGAAAAGACGAGTATTTAAAAAAATGACAAATTACACCAGACACTAGTCGAAAAAATAGAAACATTTATTTCCATTGCATTGGCATAGTACAGGCCCCGCCAATATATGGTCCACAATCACACGTCTAAAAATGCAAACAAAAAATGTTTGGTTTTTTTTTTATTTTAAACAAATCAAGAATTTTTGTTAAATATTATGTAAATGAGAGAAATAAGCATATTATTTCAAATAAAATAAAAATGAACTAATGCGATGGCTGAGGCTGTTTGGTTTTTGAAAAACTTATGTACGTGATTGTCAGTCAAAAAGGATCTTCCTGAACTTTTGATTGCCTTGAACTTTGAAAATATACATGGCAAAAATCCGCTGTTCAAGTTTTCCAAGCTCACCGAAAGTTGAACGCAAATTTTTGTAAAGATCTGTTAAATGTCGGCGATTACTTTCGTACGCACTTTGAATGAGTTTATTCGATTGCATTGCAACAAGTTCAATTTGAAACTTTGCTGGTACGTATTCAACTCGAAATACGTTCTCAACAATACAACAGCAGCAGCAGTGTATTCTCGGTTACGTCTTCGAAACAATTTTCACACTCGGCTTCCAGTGTTGATTTGTTTTGATAAATCGGTTAAAAATGCGATATCTCATAAGCAACCCGTTCTTTTGAAGAAATGTTTGTATTTCAACCAGCAGCTTAACGAATTGTTTCAAAGCTTTGGCTCGACTGAACCACTTCAGTTGATTGAAATTGAGTGAAACCTGTGAATTACCTGCGTTTTAGTGAATGTGATCGAATAAAGTGAGCTACTTTTCTCACCACATCTAGACATGCGTCATATCTAAAACTTTGCAACATAATGCCTGTCAAACAATGTAGCGAAACAGGAAGCCCCATTTTCCCCCTTTTCTGGATTAAATGAAAAGTTGAATACTTTATAAAAAGACACTTTGAGAAGTATTTACACCTTACAAGTAGGCACTACTCCACGTGCGTATATGTTCCTTCTTTATTTTTTCACCTTCCCCACATTCCCCCACGCTCCCAATTATTCCGGAGAGGCAGCATGTTGCGTAGTATACCTTGCTAAGTGTGTTTATACGTTGCATTGGAAGGAAAAAAAAAGCGCACCCGCCCGCGATCGCCCCGTCAAACGGCCCGGCCGGCCGACGAATAATAAAGGACAAAAGAACGCACGTCGGCCGTATTGCGACGACGACAAGATCAAGTTCAATAAAGATAATATACGCGCAATGTTTATTTTTAGAGTGCCGCCGCATTTTGTGCGGATCGAAAGATACATTTCCCATCTTCGTCTAGTACGTAATGTACTTACGTACTATGTGTGCGTATAGTGAGTCTGTGTATGTGCACATATATACGTACATGCGTTTTAGTAGCCAATTCCCCGATCGCTAATGCACTACCTACTTACGCCGACGTATGTTGCATACATAGGAAATGGTACATACGTTTTTGTGTAACTGCATATGCAATAGTTACCTGCGCTAGGGATGCATAATGAACATTGGCTAGTCTTGTAAAAAAATCGAATAAAACAACATGCATATCTTTGACGGGTACAAATACTTGAAGCTATAGAAAGGGTAACTTTTTAAGTTCTGGTGAATACGATAGGATAAACCTAATATGGATACCTATACACTGAAAAACCGATAAGCTTAAATTAATTAAATTGATTTTGTTGAAAGATTTGCTTGTATTTATGTTGTTAATCTAAATGTATTCTGTTTGAACAACCAACATTATATTTGTTTGTCTAAATTAATCGGGATTTTAGTTGGATTAGTAGGATAAATTGGTTGACTCAATTAAATGAGCATTTCAATGTACAGTTTGTATTTTGTCTACTAATTGTAGCGATTGCCTTATCAATTTCAACCAAAGATAATTATTAATGTTATAAACATTAGTTGAAACGTAAGGATCATTACGTTTGTAATAAAAAAAAAAATCTCTTTCAATATTTAAAGCCTTTCGTAGAAGCTAGTAATTGTAACGTACAACCTTTCCTCTTTTTTAGAGAAGGTTTCAATTATTCGCAGATTCGCGAAATATCATATGGTGTACGCATACCGTTGCTAACGATATCGGAATAAATTATGATCTGGATATCAGCATCCAAAACAATCCATTATCCGATCTTCGGATCCGGATCCACTATTCGCTTCTTGGATCCAGATGCGCAATATAGAAAGTGTTTAATACAGAAATGGTCGAGTTTGTGTTATATGGAAAAAAAGTGTGTTACGTGGAGTTTCCATGCGCACAATTCAAAGTTACTTTGCATTATAGATCTTCAATAAATCTGGTGATTATTGTTTGGTAATTATTCGACCTACTCCATACCTGTATGTACTCGAAAAGGTTGTTAGGGAACGGGCCTGAATCCACGTTATCGAATAATGGATTCGACCGGATAAAGAATCTGAATGCAAAATCGAATAACGGACTCGGATCTTAGTTATCGGAAAAAGGTCACTTTACAATGGTAATTTCTTCGTGAATAAATTCTTCGTCGAATGTAATACGATAACTTGATGTGAAGAACTTCATGAATTTCTTCATCAATTTCTTGACGAATCAAAGTGTGTTCTATTTTCCATCAATTTTTGCGTGAATTTCAATACTACTACTCCTAATTTATTAAACGCGGATATTTAGGATCGTAAGCATTATGGAGAGGTTATGTTTGATTGTTGCTTGAACTTGAACACGGTTTATGAACCAATCGCGAACTAGACATTTTAAATGCGGATATGTGACCAAATAGTTTCATAGTTCGAATTGGTTGTGATGTGATTGCCTTTGAAAAATAGATGTAGGACAAAAAAAAATCACCAAATTCTCTATCAGTGTAAATACAAAACATATTCCTCGAGAAATTCGCAAAGAAATACATGAATAAATTCCTGAATTTCTTCATAAAAAAATTGTCAGTGTAAAGTGATCCTAATAAATCGAGATCCGAAGCTTCGGATAACGAATCCGGATCCGAATAACAACTGTAGTAGCTGCAGTAAAGGAAAACGCTGACCTCTTCCTCTTACATAGAAAATTACCGCGAGACGGAAATAGAACGCCTTTAGAATGTAATTTAATTAGAAAACGACGAAATTTCATTAACAAGTTTAATTGCACTTGCCAATAGTGTTAAGAAATCTAGTCATGGTGAGAGATCGTTTCAAAGAATGCTATAGGGTAATATAATACCTCAAATGTACATTCAGACAATGGCGTTTTAGTATAATTTATTAAATGCTTTTTATATCTGTAGGCATCGCCAGATTTTTAAATACGTGATAGAAATTATTACATAATTATACAAGGAATGCCTTATATTATCTTTAAACTAAGAAATACGAAAATTGCTAATAAATTATAATAAGAAGAAATGAAGTAAATCAATCAGATGTACGTTTCGCTAGTATGTAACTAGCATCATAAATCATAAGTAAATGTGAATCTAAAGGTACATACATCAAAATATCTTGTCAACATAGAATATCGCAAAAACACAACAAGAAAACGGGAAAGACATATATTGACATACGCATGCAGGAAAACAGGCTAAAGATGTACACTGGGTATAAATTGCAGTAACACATTATTAAGCGGTGACAAAACTGTATTTGGAAGATAATTTTTGTATTTTTTCATATAGATCGCTTCCCACCTGTCCAAATTACTACATCTAAAATGCTTAACTAAATTGGCATCTTCGTGCAAAAGTTTGGCCTATTTCAGCAGATTCAAATCCGTACATTTCATTTAGTTTGTCCCATGTATAACTTATTACACCTTTCACACTCAACTACTTTGTTGGTAGCAGACCGTTTGTTTCTATAATTTACTTTCTCCTTATTCAAATTATCTTTTAAAGTGTTAGATTATAAAAGGCAGGCGCTAACTTATACCTCCTAATTTTATTTGCCTAAGTATTACATCATTTTATAAAAGAGTTTTTTTATCCTCTTTTATGTCACTTAATTTTGTTTACCAAGAAGCAGATATTTCTGTTTAAGTTTGTTGCAAATTTTGACTGTAGTTAAAAAGATAAAATAGTCAACGCGACTATATTTTATGAGAATTCCCCATCCATACACTTAACGATTTTTATTTTATTTATAACTTAAAGTTAATTATTTCAATTTTAATCTGTATTACCCACAAGGTAAAAATATATATAAAAAAAATTAACAGTTCTTGGATTCTTCATAATACTCTCTAACCACTTTTTCTCATTGAATTTATTGTCAAAAGATAATATTGCATATTATCGAAACATTCAATACGCCTATTTTCTTTCTTTTCCTTTTGGACATAGGCCCGAAGAAATTAATTAATTGACTATAAACTTCTTTAAGCATTCTTTCGGATGACATAACCTATTATAACTAAGCTCTGTCGGTGTTAATTAAGAAAACTTCCTGAAGAGTAGAGAGTAAAATTATGTTTCAAGGAATTCATATCGAACCAGATAAATGTTTGTAACGAGGATGAATGTTCGTGACCGGTACATTGACTCTTTTTTTTACGCTGTATGTATGTAATAGCGTATTGAGCACTACGAAAATACATACCAGCCATCCCTTCGACTTGTGTAAAATTCATTCGGACATCTTTAAAAAAATACTACAATTATACACATGTTAAAAAATGAAAGAAACAACAGCGCATAGTAAACTATTGATTAATTTTTTTTTACGAAAAACTCCAAATTATATATTGCAAGTATGTAGTTTCAAGTACTTTCGGTTGCATAAACCATCGAAGAATTGTTGAGCTTCGATTCGCATTTTATTTGAAAAAAGAGGATACATATGCAATGTTCCATTCTAAGTGTGCATGTTGGCTGAACATGGTAATACGAAGAAACGCGCAACTACCATAATCGAGAAACGAACAATTTTTCACAAGTTTCATAACCGTTTTTCCAAAATAACAACAACGAGGTCAGCTGTTATCAGCGCCAAATTCACTTCTCATCTTGGCATGTTACATTGTCCACCTATCGGATATGTGGGTCCATCTGTTGTTAGGAAGCCCGATACCTAGAAAAAGATTCCTGTGTTTAGCAGAATATCTCTGGGGCATAAAAATAAGAAAATTATTATAAGTCCAACCAACGAAATCGTGGGGAAGACTTATATTAACTACTTTTATCTGTCATTATACTTTCATCACATTAATGTCTAAAATTTCTACAGCAAATTCTAGTGCATACGTTAGTCGTATAGAAGTTGTCTTTGTCAATTGAATGTCTTTCCGTCCCTTTCATCGAAATTCTCAGTGTCTTTTAACGTGGTAGTGTTGCATGTGGGCAAGAGTGTCCTCAAAGTATACAGAATCCCAGCATCAGTTGCGTCCCTGCATAATGCTACAGCAAAAATCTTTTCTTTCGGCATATACATACTTCAATAATAGTACATTTTCAATGGGGAAAAATTATCATAGGTGTCTATGGAATAAAACAATTGCCAACGTATTTGAGCAATGGTGAAAAGCAACGCCAATTTTATTTGTGGCTTTATTTCTAGCTGTCGTCCAGGCAAGTTGTACGTAGCATTTCCTCCAAGTTAAATAGTCTCGAGTAAATATTTCAGTTTAAAAGTTTTTAATAAGTGTGTTCAGTATTATATTAGTGAAAAAAAGGGATTCGAAAAAGGACATAAACCTGGTGTTTATGTATTAGAAAGTGACCAGATTTAAGGTTAGTAGTTATTGTCATTTCTACGTCTTAACACGTCTCTTTTCATCTGCCGAAAGAGTGCCCAGGGACATTCCCGGATTCACGATCCGCAATTTTTGAAGAAACTTTAGAATTTCGAAAAATTTCAAAAATTTCATATTGTCAAAACATTACAATATATTTTTTTTAGTTGGCTTTTGTAATTTTCTTTTGCAAGAGAAATGGTGTAACAAAAAATACACTGCAATCTTCTTATGTTTAAAAAAGTATAGGAAGAATTATGGATGTAATTGTCTGTATGAATGCTTTTCCTATAAATGTTGTAATCGAATCTATTATTTTTAGTTAAGATGAGTAAGTCCAAATAGGGTAGTGCCTGGTTCTCGTCAAGTTCAAAAATAAACTTGATAGAAGCATACTGACTATTAATAAGTGTCAGGAAACGATCTACATCAAACTTCAGAGGTTTAACAGCAAAAACATCTAACCCATATCTTGGGACAGTCTGGAGCTGATTGTCTTGTATGATTTTCAAAGTTATTCAAATTGGACAAATTCGCCAAAAACGGAAGCAAAGGGTTTGTCGCCGCAGTACCAAACGTCTGTTTATAATAGTTATGATTAAATGTAAACATATTTTGTTTCATTCGCAATTTTGTAAGTTTAATGCATTCAGAAACGGTTGTTCTCGGGTACGGGTATATATAATAAAAATGATTTAGGAAAGAGAGCCACCACATCAAATGAAATTAATCTATCTCCAGATGAGAAAGTAATGATAATTTATGCAATCAGTGACTGTGAAAGTTTTGATATATATTTTTTCATAAATTTTAGGTTAAAATATTATTCTTGGTATTGGACATATAAAGGTGATAAATAATGATAGCAAGGACTGTGGCGTAGTATGGTAAACAACACATAAGTATCGGCACCCTCCGCACCACACAAGTTTAATTTATTATATAGTAATATAATAATTATTCCGGGATGGCCGTTTCGAGGACACGAATGGTCCTCATCGTCAACCGGTGACCGAATGAAGTGAGAAAAAACTTTTTCTAAAACTAAACATGCATTTACTATCCCTACTTCTTAGAAACGATATCCTTTACAAGTGCCTATTTCTACCCCCTGCACGCCTTGAAGCTACGACGTGCGAAAGATAACATGCATGAACTATCCCTTCACCGAGAAGAAATATTGTATTTTACAAGTGCCTAATTCTACCCTCTACGTGTCTTAAACTACGACATGCGAAAAACACGGCCAGATGGACGGGAAGATCTCTTTTATGGCCCAAAATATAAACGAGTGCCAGCCTACTGCAAAAGGTCAAAAAGAACAGAGTACGACAACGGTCCGTTTTCTCGGTTCATCAGATTTTTATTACTTTTGATGTAAACTGTCTCGTACGCGTCTAATTCTCGCGGCGACGTTACGTTTTTAATCAATTTTAAGTCTTCTAATTTAATACTATGCCCGGTTTCATTTATATGTTGTGCCACAAGACACGTAGAGGGTAGAATTAGGCACTTGTAAAATACAATATTTCTTCTCGGTGAAGGGATAGTTCATGCATGTTATCTTTCGCACGTCGTAGCTTCAAGGCGTGCAGGGGGTAGAAATAGGCACTTGTAAAGGATATCTGTTCTAAGAAGTAGGGATAGTGAATGCATGTTTAGTTTTAGAAAAAGTTTTTTCTCACTTCATTCGGTCACCGGTTGATGATGAGGACCATTCGTGTCCTCGAAACGGCCGTCCCGGACTAATTATTATATTACTATATAATAAATTAAACTTGTGTGGTGCGGAGGGTGCCGATACTTATGTGTTGTTTACCAAAGGTGATAAATATACAGCAAATATCAAATATTAGCAAAACATAACATAATTGCAATAAAGCTTATCAAACCCACTTTTATTATACTGTTGTATATTATCTATTTTTTTGAGTGCAATGTATAGGTTAGATCTGAAAAATTTATGATATCTGTCAATACTAATCTGAAATTAAGTAAAAATATCAAGGACATAACTGTAATTTACGGAAATCTAACATCTTCTTCAATCTTCTTTAAAATGGAATAGATATTAATTTCAAAATAGTCATTAATATACGCTAATATATTTTTATGTTGCCAGTTTATGCCATTTTATTTTCAAATTTTACGAAAGTTGTAACATACAAGGTACGCAAAAATAGTGATCATTAAAATGCCCGTTTATCTAACAATTTACTCAGCATTTATACCAACATTAAGTTCGTATATGTTTGCATTTCTTTTTCTTGTGCGTTTGAATCAATTGCTCTTGCGTGTAGTATTTTTAGTAGCTCGATATTTATAAAATCATAAGTTGGCATCACGACATCACGCACTAGAAACGCGTGATTACGCGTTACGTCGCTTCCCAAAAGATATTTTCTCAATAATGCATTCGTTACACGTTAAAACGAATAGTCGAGCAATATTGTATAGCAGTACCTAGATACCAGATAAACAATATACCAACCTGTATTTTCTTCTATCTCAAATTAAGTTAAAAATATGCGAAATGGACAGTTAAAGTAATAGCTGTATACTCGGACCAATTTAATGATAAATAAAATCAAAATTATACTGTGAGCGGCAAAATGATTGAATACGTTAATTAAATCTCAAGCAATTTTTCGAAGAAAAACTCGGACAAGTTAATTTTATTTCCTTTTAAATAAACATTTTTATATCAATTTTAAGTTTATTCGATGAATGAAATGGCTGTTGTCTGTAATAGGTCGGTGGTTCAGTAGTATTCATCTGACTGGTCAAAGTAAGTGCTGTGCATTCGAGTCCCGTTAGAATCAAACTTTCTTAGTGGGTTCGGTACACTCCCAAGTCACCACTCGCAGTTGGTGAGCAATTAACTACGTTTCAAACTTTACGGTAACAAAGTGATAACAAAGCCATGGAACACTTTACAAGCAAAGGCTCCCGAGTTTTTTCGAAAACTAGTGATAAAGATAGGTACACTTTTAGTAGTAGACTAGATCACATGCACTTATACCCATACCTAATATAGGATTCAGCTGAGAAAGACTAATTAAACTGAGAAGATTTCATAATAAGAATAGGAGTAATTTATTTAAACGGATAGGATAGAATATTGCAACTTATTCACAACTTGTAACTGTAGCTAATGCTACTTTCTAGATTCACTTTTGTAGTCATGTTAATATCGAGCATTTTACTAGCGATTTCTCTTAATATAACACACAACTAATTACTACGGACTTGTATAATCTCAACACCTAATACATGTATCGATGCAGTCTATATTTTGTTGCAAGAAAAACTTATTTATTCCCAAGTTAAGTTAGTGACTTCAATCAAGCAAGTCGTACATTCTATTTAAAGCAGCAAAATGAGAAAAAAATGTCTTGTGTCAAACTTAAGTAAACTCTTTTGGATTAAGCCAACATTCTAATTTCAATTCTTGCATACAAACATTGTTTTTCTGTGTGCAGGAAAAAAACCTAGCAAAAGCAAAGAGAAACCTTTACAGATCAAGCAGGTATCAATCAAAAATACAGAATAATTAGTCAGTTTTAGATGTTATATGTGCCAAATTCTCGTTATTCGTAATAAAAATAATTTGAAATTTAACTAAGCATGGACCATTTAAGTGAAACTTGGTGTCCGGCGCGAATCGTTATCTGCCGAGCAATTTTTTCAAATTTGGAAATAAAAAGAAGTCACTGGGCGACAAATCCGGTGAATACGGTGGATGTTGTACTAAATGGACTTGATTCCATAATTTTAGCCATCGAAACTGTGCAGGTGTGCACCCGTGCATTGTGTTGATACAAGAGGATCTTCTTCTTTTTCAAATGAGGACGTTTTTGTTGATTTCTTCGCTCAACCGGTCCAACAATGATGCATAATGCTTTCCAGTTATTGTTCGTCCTTTTTCCAAGTAATCGGCGTAGATGATTCCGTGTGCATCCCAATAAACCGAAGCCCACTGTAGTAGTGTATCCATCTTTCGTTCATAGTTATGTACCGACGCAGAAACTCGTCAGGATTGCGACGGAAAAGCGTCAAAACAGCCTCAGGGTCGATCACACGATTGCGTTTATTCTCCACTGAGAGCAAATGCAGCACCCATCTTGCCGAGATTTTTTTCACACCCAATTTGTGCAAAATTAAAATCACTGTGGCCCCAACTATTTTGCGCACATTGATTCGTCGATCATTGAAATCCATATCGTGGATTTTGTCAATCATTTCGTGGATAGTTACTTCCACTGGACGTGTTTGTGGATGTACGGCCACATTTAAACTCATTTACCCAATTGTAAACAGTTACCAACACAGGAGCAGATGTGCCATGAACTTCATCCAACTCAGTTTTGATTTCTTTCGGTGTTACGCCTTTTAAATATAAGTATTTAAGCACCGCACGAAACTCACTTTTTTCCATTTTTCAACATAAACAAAAATTCTTTGCTTAAATCGACAATAAAGGTGAAACCGTGTGACGGTTAACTGAGACAGTGACAGCTAATGATAGGAGCAGCATCTCTTAGATTTTCTAAGGAATTCCTGAACCACCCTCGTAAAATAATTTAAGGTTTTCACTCTTTAAATGACTTCTTCAAAAATTTTGTCATTAAGTTTTTTATGGTATCATTTAGACAATTAAATAACACCATTACTTGAAAACCAGAAGTAGGGGAACCTTGATGCAAAAATGTTAATTTTTAAAAAACAAAATTAATAATGATAGCAGGGACTGTGGCGTAGTATGGTAAACAACACATAAGTATCGGCACCCTCCGCTCCACACAAGTTTAATTTATTATATAGTAATATAATAACTATTATATTACTATATTATTATAATTATATTACTATATAATAAATTAAACTTGTGTGGTGCGGAGGGTGCCGATACTTATGTGTTGTTAAACAAAATTAACTTGTCCGAGTCGAAAAACGAGTTGCTTCGAATTTAATTTGTCGATTTCATAATTTTGCCGTACAACGTATACATAAAAGATGAATTACTACAATAGCTATAATATATTTGTACATAGTTACTTTTCATTCAGAGGAATATTACAATCCTGTAAGTAAATTGATAAGATTGGGTTGTACCAACTCTACAAACACGCATTGATAGTATCTTTAAAGATTTGTATAGGTATTTAAAAATCAGACACCAATCGATAAAATATATGGATATAATGTAAAAAACCGCGTCGGTTTTATCTGTAGCCATGCAATATCGTCAAGATTCCATCAATATTTTATCAAAACGTTCTACCTAGTGTATATTTAACTATATCTTGATAGGCTGTTATGCGTAATTTGAATTAAAGGTACTTTATGTAAATTGTTACCAATAACAGCTATATGTATAAAATTATTTGCCTCTACATTCTATTAGTTATTTTTACCTGCGATAAACAACACCATTGTATTATGGATGTGCATTTTATGATCTGATCAACTATCATCATTGAATATACATAGATATAGGTATGTAGTTAAGAGTATAGATGCGAAGTTATTATATACTTCCATACATATGATAATTTAACTAACATTCTGATATTTTATCACTGTTGCGTATATGCATTCCTCATGTAATATTTATCGCTGATGTTTTGTTTTTGATTTTTGAGTTTATTTATAAATTACTTGAATTTGATGCGTCTGCTAAATATATAACATACATACAGAGATAAAGAATAAACATACATATGTACATAATTGTGGAGATTTAGTTATTTTGCTGCCTTTTTGTCTGCGTATTACGCATATGCACATGTATTACGATGCATTCAGATTATTAACCATGTTAAAAGAAGTAATTAATTGACATCGTATAGCGCTGTACTTATAGATTTAATGCCGCAACTAATTAAAATACAACATTGTTAACATTATATTACTATGTGCGATTAGTGAATTTATGAAGCGGTAATTACTGGGGAGATTTTCACCTTCGCGTTGTAAAAATTACCGCTGACGATCGTTGTTTTAATTATTGATAAAGCGGCTTTAAATCTTTCCATATTATTACAGCAGACTCCTGCATCTATAATATAAAATAAACACATAAATACTCTTTTATCAAATTATTGGATGGATACATAGGTACTTTGTTATTTGTACAGAGAGAAACATTTTAGGATAGTAAACCCTTGTATTTTTAACTAACAACAAGTTATACTAAGAATTACAACGCATTCATTTAATTCAATAAAATATCTAGTTGCTCTAATAAAAATTAGAGTTGTTTTTAGCATAAAGTTTCGCAGTCGCATATTTTACTATATTATATTGTTACTTCAACTATAAACTTTCTCCGTGTAGATATGTAATTCTATTAGAGTTTGCTTGAATGAGTAGAGTCGTATATTTATATGTATCGTTAGCCATTTTTTTGTGATTTCGGAGGCAACATGGATGTTAAGATAAACATTCGTATATTAGTTCAATACACAATATGCATTGAAATAGTTTTTTCAACTTATTGTAAGTCTGCTTCACTTATGGACCAAAGTGATGATTACGTTGGTTCAATATGAGCACCATTAATCATCACACTCGCATTACCTACAATTATAAATTAATTGAGTATCGTCTTCTTGGACATGTACACATGAATTATAAGACCATCTTTTTTACTTTTTTAAGAGCTTTTGTTTTTCTTTGCCTTTCTTTCCATTGTTATTCTTTTTGTTGCCACTAAATCGACGATTTGTTCGCGGCTTAGCACTTTGGCACTTCGGTGTTGGCATAATATCTTCAATAAGAACACTGAAACTGTTTTATGGGGAATCTTTGACTGATTCTTACAATTTGTGTTGGACAGTATCGGTAGTTTTTGCGACCGATAGTGAATACTATCTACTATACTACAATTTGGTTTATTGGAGTAGTCGAAATCCACAGAATCGATGGTGAATAAATGTTCGGTGTGGTATTTTGAACCAACAGATAATAAGACCCTACTATTTTGAACATCTATTAAGTATGTCGATTTCCTAATATTTTACCACTATTACTAGGAAATGTAAATTTAAAAACACGGGGCAACTAATTTTTCACCAATACGGATCTCGTCTGCACACCACACGTATAAGCGTTGCGTGCTTGAGTGAAGTCTTTCTAGACCAATTGGACACGTAAAGGTGGAGCATTTTCGTGGCCGGCTAGCTCACCAGATTTAAACCTTTAGATTTTTAATGTAACCCCCAAGGGGTTACATTAAAGAAAAATTAGATAGAGAGCCACCAACAACTCCAAATGTTATGAAAAATAGGATCAGAATTATCTGTCATCACATACCATCGGAAATGTTAGATGACGTTCATCAGAAATTTACAAAGAATCTGCTTCCGGAACATTAAGAAACTAGTAAAGCATTACAACACAAAACAAATATCGCATAGATTTAACAATGTTATTATTAAAATGTACTTTTATACAGCTGGTAACAAAAATGTGTGCAGAGTACGAAATAACCTTTTTCATTTGAGAACAAAATGACATTAACCAAACTTTAATTTTAAATAATTAAAATAAAGATTCCTGACTGTGACAGTTGTTCCAAAAAACCTAAACATTTATAGGCATTAGGTAACAAATATTATCTTCAGGTGCTGTATTTCACTGTATTATTATGGATATAAAATATTCAAATTTTAAACGAATTTAAAAAAAAAAACAAAGGCACAAAAAATATACATTCCATTAAAAAAAAAACGTAGGTTGTGTTTTGTGTAACGTATGTAGGTACATTATCTCCGATAGACAAGTATTATATATGTAATACCTTTGACACTATTTAAAATTAGAACCGTTTCTGTGCATTTGCATACATATCTGTAATCTGCACATTACGTCACAGTTTCTTCCATTTTTTTTTAATATCAAGTTTTTACTGATGGATATACTTTGATCTGAAAGGAAACATTTTCAGTTTATTTTTACTTTAGTGCAGCACAGTACTTGAAACTATATCTCACGAAAAAAGAAAACAAGTTACAATATTTAGTTGTAACTTAGTAACAAACTCTATTGATTTCGTTTATTTAAACAAAGTCTAAGGTTCCAAGTTTAAATTTGTGTAATCAGTGTAACATCACATAATTCTTTCATTACAAAAGTAATTTAAACAAAGTAAAGATTCTACTAATTCTTATGTTTATACCTTACATAGTATTATCGCTAGCACTATCGGTATGTACTATCGACAGTGCCCATCACTACTAATTCTACATTTATTTTCATTTTCTGCGATGTTAAAACTCTCACTCTGTATCCAGCCACCAAGGTGATATTCTGCCCATGTTCGAGGTAGAGTTCCATTTAAGAGCTCAGTTTTTATGTGTTGTCTACGAAAAATAAGCATAATTTCCATCTGCAGAAAAACACATTAACAGCATTAACGAGCTGGCCCCTTTCTGCAGACGTAAGAGTTCCTACTTGTCGACTTTTATACTATTTTTGACTGTTTTTGTTTTGTGAACAGCAATTATTCCAGTCTCATCTACATTCATAAGATCACAAGATCATACAAGATTCACAAGATTATGCTTATCAAATATTTCTGACAGAAGTGTAAAAAATTTTGCACGCCCACTCTATTGAATCCCATAGCACGTGTGGTCGATCTTGTTTCAGGTAAACGCAAAGAGAAATCCGGACGCCTCTTCAAGAAACCTGCAAGCCAGTGCTCGCTGAACATAATTTTTCATAAATTGGCGGGCGATTTGATTTCTCTCAGGTAATTGGTAGGCAAGACGTCTAATATCTTTATTTATCAGGCCAAAACCGCAGTTCCATTCATATTAAGTGGTCTAAAAGTTCCGTTTCTTGTGCTGTTGTAAATATTGTTGATATTTATTGGATGAATATAAGTATTTTCACGAAGTACCTTTTTGAATAGACTTTTGAATATCACCAATTTCTTTACTCTAGCAACTGATTTTTCTTTTATATGTATATCACCATCCTGTATTAAAGAAATCACACTTTTTCTAAGAGCAGAATAGAAAGAATAGGAACAAAATGGAGAGTCCCAATTTTGCCGCAATCATTTTGCCCCAAGTAAAACCTAAAATTTATTATAGTTTGTTCTATTACATGCAGTAACTTGATGCATCTACATTTTAATCAACATACACTCTTCAGAGTGTGGACTAGAGTAATTACATCATTAAAACAAGAAATTTGAACCTACCTTTTTAATAAACTAATTCTTTGATTAACGAAAATTACGTAAAAACACAAATGCAAAATAAATGACAAACCATTAATCTAATATACCACATTACCATCGTGCCTCGAATCCCCACTGTGCCCCGTATACATTCTCTTACATTCCGCTAAAGAATTTCATTTTGTTTAATTCAATTTGATATTACACTTTACCCTTTATTTCATGTCTGTGGTGAATTTTACTTCATATTTAAAACGATTCTTTTCTTTTGAAATAAATTTTTTAATGTTGAGTTTTTCTAATTTTTGTAGAAGTCGAATTTTTTCAAGTCTTACTAATTCCTGCTTATAGTTAAGAAGTCTTCGACCAATCATACACTTGGTTCTCATCATATTATATATTCTGAAATGTTTAGAACATGTTTATAATTTGTCCTTGTCTGTGCTAACTTTTTTAAAATAGATGCTGTAAACTCTTTTGGTATTAAAAATTGTTTAATTTTCATTTGATTCTATTCGAGTAAATTGTAAAATTAAGATACTACTTTTCGTTAAGTTTAATTTTTTAGAGTTTCGTTACAATAGAGGTGGCACAGGATGAGCTTGCGAAAGCAGTACATCAGAAACTGAGCGGATTCAAAATTTGAAAATTTGCAGACTTATTTCGTTCGAGGGGGATTACTTTTGGAAAATATCGGCACATCTATTCAGCTTCCGGTTTCATCGGAAGTTATATACACTTCATTTTCTTAAATGGATTATCTCAATTATTATAAAACATTTGATTTCAGCAATTAATTTGGCGTAAAATCCGTAGGTCTAACATTTCGCTAAATCGGCAATGAACGTTCATGGCCAACTTTCGAACTTTTGAATGCGAATAATCGCCCAGTCATTTGATGAAGAATTTAATATTTCATCATCTACAACAAAAATATATCGGGTGTTCTATTTAAAGATACATATACCATATATTAATAATTGAAGTTTAACATATTTGATCAATAAATACCGACACTTTGTATAATATTTCTACAAAAATGGAACCACTGTTCAATAACTCATATTTATAGCTTACTAATTCGTAACAATCATTATTCCACCCTTTTGCATACCGAAGAAATAAACGATAAAGTACTACGATTGTATTACTGGAATATTCATAAAAATCAGGTTAGCTTTAAAATGTTTACACCTATCGAAATAGATGGATGTTACGTCAAATTAATTGCTGAATTCAAATGTTTTATAAAAAATTAGAGCAATCCACTCAAGGAAATTAAGTGTATGTTACCGGAAGTTGAACAGACGTGCCAATATTTTCTAGAAATTAGCCCCCTCGAACAAAGTAAGTTTGCAATTTTACAAATTTTAAATCTGCTTAGGTTTAGATATACGTCCTATGACATCCTGTATATACGTACATGCGGCTATAGAACTATGCATAGCCTTTTTGTCGGAATTCAAGTTCACGGATACGCGCGTACACCACGTCATCGGACCATCATGTTTACTCGACCTTTGGCGGATTAATTCCTCCTTTTTCGGTCAAAAATTGAATATTCGCCGGTTATTTTTATCAATCGCAATAAACACACTTTATCGGACGAACCAATTAAGTAATAGTAATAATTATTAGCAACAATATCGGCACGTCGTTATCGATGGTTTTGAAGAGGCAAGCAGATGTTTGTTCGGTCCTCGGCTGTGTGCATGTGACCGACCCGCCGACTGTATTGTGCGAATGTAGCCATCCATCATATAGACAACACGTAGTGCCAAATACCAAACACATACGACGAAACCCACAACCTCGATTATCGCGAATTTGTAGGGTTTGATTAGATTCGTGCGACGCGTTTATGCCGAGACCATCCGCGATGCATAGTTACAAGCATAGCAAGGTCAGAAAGTAAATAAATACATGTACTAGGTTTTTTTTTTATTAACCTTGACGAGACCCCTAGACTATAAAGACTTTTACTACTAATATTTATATAGATAGATTACTTATAGGCAATTTCACAATGTACCTAATTCAACATTCACTATTTCATCAATTTTCGTTATAACAATTAATCAATACAGGATCAGCTCTTATTTACAAGTTAAGTTACATCTGAAACCGACAGATTATCAATTGCCATAAAAAATAACATTTAAAGTCTCTAAACATTCCAATAAAAATTAATTCTTTCATTTTCGTTTGTCTTTTTTTTTAATATTGCGAAGAACTGCTTTCTTCTTTTCTTTAACCAGTGGAGTTTATCTTTAATTTAACTTTTCTTTTAGAATTTTCGGTTTGGTTTTTTCTTTTTTTTAATTTATATGTGTCAGAACATTGGTCTATTCCTTTTTCAAAATATGTTTTTTTTTCTAAAATGTTAATTTTTGTTCTTCTTTCCTAGTTTTCTATTTTTGCTATATTTCTTGCAATTCTTCATTGTGGTTTGGTTTATCACATTGACGAAAATTTCAATCAAAACACAATGGAGAACCGCAAGAAATATATTACATTTTTTTTTTTAAACTAGGAACAACAGTTCAGGAAAAAAACCTATTATATATTTTGAAAAAGAAAGAAACCAATGTTTCGAAATGCAATAGAGCAACCTTATTTTAGTAAAAAAAAAAAAACAAAAAAAGGAAGAGTGTATTTTGTAAACATCCATTTTGTCCGAAATTCTACTAGTCAGATTAAGATAGAATGCAAAGATACATTATGGCACATAACGCGCATATTTCATTCGGTGAAACCGCAAATAACCTAACATGTAGAACGCAATGTCGCTAAGTAAAGTAGTAATGCTACTAAGCTACGCGATCTCGTGTCGTGGTGTCCTAAGCATTTTGGCAATATGGCGCTACAATGGGAATTTCAATTCAGATTAAAAAATATGTAGCTCCTTTGTTTTGCTTCTGAAATGTAGCAGCGTATTAGATTAAATTTTATAGTATAAACAGTTGAGAACTCCACATAGAAGTATCACTGTTCAAGTTTATTTCAACACAAGAAAACGTTGAAAAACACTACTGCAATGACACTACCCTTGTTCGACACTGAAATAAACTGGAATTGGAGTTGAATTTATCCTTATTTACCGCTAATTCATCTTTGTGCGTTTAGTACAGGTTCACGAATATTGACCAATATTGACATTCTGTCAACCCTATTTGTACAGCGCACGCATATTTTGCTGACATGCCGACATGCCGACATGCCAACCCCTTTAATTTTACATTTCATAATAGTTGGCTATGCTCTTGTAAAATCAAAGTCATCTCTTATTCCGGTAGCCTAACTTTTAGAACCACATTGGCTTCCAGTATTGGTTTCAATACTAGATCACATATTGTGTGTATAATTAGTCTTGAAAAATTTGCCTCTGGATACGCTTTAGAACACTCCATAGAAAGTATTCAGGTGGGATTAGATCGAGCGATATCGTTGGCCACAGTAAACCACTATATTAGAAACTGTTACCATATGGGTTGTAGAACCATCTCCAGAACCATGCTCGAATCGCTAATCCTCTTCTAACTGTTCAATTTAAGATTTCGCAAAGTTTTGCGACGTTTCCAGATAAATCTTCGTGAAGTCATCACAGCTGCGTACACACAATTTGAATATGACAATATATGTATATTTGACGCTTCCTGTACTAAAAGTTAATCGATTCATTTATTAGTCTTCTATTACTGTATGCGATTCTTGCATCCGAGGATGCCAGAATATATTAATTCGCTGTTCACGCCGTAAGCCCTACGTAACAAAGCATCTACATATGTATGTACACGTACATACGTACACATGTAGGTATTTACGTACGTACATAACCAAGCTAATGTATGCGTATGCATCATACGCGCAATTCAACGATTGCGAATTTATTATTTTGGCGGACGAAACTAAAGCAACACACCATTTGAAATTCAAACGTGTCAAGGTTATCTCTGTACGCGCCGCTTTATAGCTAATATTATTGTAGAAAGTAGTTTTTGCGTGATATTTCGCATTGGTCGTGCCTGTATAACCTATTCATCTATACCTAACACATACACACGTATGTGTATGTTCTCTCATCTACGAATGCATACATGTGTGTGTGTGTCTTTACGATAATTATTAGGTGTGCGTGCTGTAAAGAAGCATTTGATCCGGGATTTATTCTGAAACAGTGCGTGTATTACAGCGAATTGGTAATCGAAACTATAACAGAACGTTAAAATATGCGATATTCATCTTATTGGCGTATGCCCGCCTAATGCACTATAATACACACAATGTATTAATTGTAAATTACGTAGAAAATAGAACGCCCAGTGCAAGCGATTCAGTTTTTTTTTTTTTAAGTTTTGAATATATGTGTAATAATGGCGGGTGATTATTATCTCGTTTAAAAAATTATAAACGTTCTAAATATAAAACCATAATTACTTGTATACTCTTGGTTTCCGGGTTGAAATGAGTTGTTGTCGTAGCTACTACTAACGTTTCGCTCTCACTCTTATGGGACATCTTCGGGGCTGTTACTGCACATTGACTGGGGACTTTTCGTTCCCAAAGCGTTTATGTAGGGCTTGTTACGGGTCAATGGAGCGGAAAAATTGTAAATCAATGAACCGTGCCGGTTGTTACAAGGTTTAATTAGTTGAAATTTCCAGGTGTGATGTAAGAGGTAGCCATCGCCGTGATATAAATTGTTGGGATGTTTGAAGATTTCTATAGATTCACGGATTTTTCTACTGTAATAGTGAGGGTTGCCAGATAACATGCGAGTAAAGTTAAATTGGATTTTATGACCAATTTCCAGGCTATGCTCAGCCAGTGTGGACTCGGTTACATGCAACAAGCGTACAATGCTCGTGCTTAGTAACACGAGTGCTGACCGATCGTTTTATTTAACCGATGTACACACTACTGCAGCAGTATGAAATCTAGTAGATGCTAAGGGCTTGCAGATGATGGGAAAGTAGCCAGAGAGTTTGAAATTGAGTTTGAAGATGGTTTTTATGTTTTTTTCTGAAGATCTTGCCGATGCGATTATATGGTAGTTACACTTGCTTACAGAAACTAGGGTTAGGTGAGGGAAGTTGCTTCTCCACAGCAACTCCTCTGTTGATGTAACGGTTAATAGTAGCTTGAATATTTTTCCTACAATAGATATTACGAATCAGAGTTTCGGTGATGAAACCCAATTTCACTAATTTTATTGTGATGGTGAGTAATTATAGATCAGATTTGCCGTTTTAAATCATCGCCATTATAAGTGAAGCCAATTTTGATTTTTACGTTATTGTTAACAATTTTTTCATAATTGTAGTTTGTACTCCTGATGAAGTTCTAAATAGAGATTAAAGTATTGAGTTAGTGAATAAAGAGGATTCCTTTTTCTTAAAACCACCACAGACCGATTATCTGTTCAACTAATTATTTGTTTCCCAATAATAATTGTTAATGCCTTTATTTCATACATTCCACATAGACGATGACACAAATAACCAAGCGTTCTTGTTTAGATAATAAAAATAAAATAAGACTA
The DNA here is from genome assembly GCA_902654985.2 of Oryctes borbonicus. Lineage (NCBI taxonomy): Eukaryota > Metazoa > Arthropoda > Insecta > Coleoptera > Scarabaeidae > Oryctes > Oryctes borbonicus. The sequence continues at coordinate 2,073,651 of LR736872.1, forward strand.
AATTAAGTGCCCTTACGCATAAAATCTTATGGTGAGTTCCGGATAATGGGGTAAAGCCTTCTTATCCTTTTCTGAACCATAAATGTATATTGTTTTGTATACAGAAATTGCCTACAAACTAAAAATAAATAAATCACACATTTTTTTATTTTGGCAGACAGCTTGAGGAGTTATGCACCTGATAAGTTACTTCAAGAAAAACACAACATGCATAGAGTGAGAAGTATGCCATTAGGATATTATTGAGATTGACTGTTTGTAATTTAACAGGTTTCGCACGTCCCTAAAAAATAGAAACTGTGATTTAGTTCGATTCATTTTCAATAGGAGATCAGCAGAAATGGCTTGTAGTTAGAGTTTAAATTTGTAACAGCGATCCTGTAGTCAGAAAGTCCAAATATAATTGAGTATCGTTAGCGTACAAGTGGCTCTTGGAATCTTTTATTGCATCTGCAAAACGGAATGTATAAAGGGAGAACAGTAATTGATCCCTGTGACACTCCTGCCTGACCGGTAGAGCTCTAGAAATGTTGTTGCTCAAACGAACATGCTGTGGCCACTGACAAGAAAATGTACTCACTGAACCCTCACTAAACCTAAAGAGTTTTTGGTAATTAACTGTATCAAATGCCTCGCCATAATCCAGAAGTACAAGAATTGTAATAAAACTTTGATCTGTTGCTGTAAGTATATCAGCTGTCACGTTAAGGAGCGCTGTCGTGCAGCTATGGCCTTTTCAAAATCCCAACTGTATGCCAGAAGCAAATCGTTATTCGCAACATATTCTTTCAATTGACGCCTGTTTGGAGGCAGATGGCGTTTTGTGTCAAATCTGCGCTACCGACTGTGAATACTATTCTTCAGTCGACGTCTATCAACATTGCGGAATGATTCCGCGAGTGGCGTTGTTTTGAATGCCGCTGAAGGTGAGCAATATTCTGGTCAGTGATTGGATTTATCTTGTTTTGAATAGTTAAACGTGTGCAGAAATCAACGAGAAGTTGGATGCACTTCGATGACTACACTCGCAAAAAAAAATGTCTATATGCAAGGAAATGGAGTACCTTGAGTGTACTATTTTATTGGAAGAGAATATTCTCACGAATTTAGAATATTGGCTTAATCCATCTTATCTCACAAAAGACATTTTTTCCCTTGTAAATCCACCATATCCAGCTGAGTAAGATATTATTTCAAAACACTTACCGCTTTAAATAAAATGTATGACTTGCTAATTTGATTTTCGATTAAATACGATAATCTTGCAACAAAATATAGATTGTTTACAATGATATGTATGATTGAAAATTGGTTTCACTGTAAAAATTTAAAAAAATTAAGAGGGTGGCTGCGATACACCAAAACAAATCAGCGACAAACAAGAGAAGGAAGAAAACAAATAAAGGGTGTATTGAACACAATTTTGGGCAAGATAAGGCAAATGAATACGACTAGACAGACTTGTGTTCTGTTTACTCTTGCGCAAACCGGTAAGCAACACGAACTCCTCATGAGACGAATAAACGCAAGTGTATCTAATTGTTGCAAAAGAGCAATCACAATCGAAGAAGAAGTAGTAACATTTTAGATAAAAGTTATTCATTTATTTTGGGCAAGCAACCGCTTTCTTGACAGCGACTTTCTTAGTTATAGAGCATGTCCCCGGATGAAGTTGACAAGAAAGTCTTTGTTGTTAATTTTACGAAGAAAAGTGATTATTTATGAAAAATCCTGCCCTTCTAAGAAATGAGCATACCGTGAAAAATACCGAAATCGGTAAAGTAAATGAACAAATTGTAAAAATAACCCGAGGGAGAAGTGCTGTGATTTTAGACTAAATGCTTATAAAAGGAAGTTGTTTGTAATAAAAAATGTAACTTAAACATTAAATTTGAATTTAAAGCGTGACAATGAGTTGTTTTACTTATATCATCGATTTAATTCTGTAATCGGAATATTTCCTAACGTTTGCGTTAGATACATGGCCTAACCTTAGTTGCGTGTGGTGTATGTAAATTCGCGGACCCGCGAAAAAAAAAGAAAACGGCATTTAATCACAATAGTCGCCCTCGTCGGGTCATTGTCATTTCGCACACACCAGCTTGCCGTCGCTGCCGCTGCTACCACGACGAAATTTTTAATGCGCTAGAAACACGCATCGTCGCGAATACATAATACAAGTAATGTGTATGTGTACGTAAAAGCGGGGACTGCAAATATCGTTTCTAGAGAAAAAAGGCGCGCGGATTTTTAGAGAGTTCGACAGAGCATACACGAAAAAGCGAAAAAAGGACATCGCGGCTCTAAATAAGAAAGAGCACACCTTTTTTTCGACCTGCGATTAATATTAAACGGACAATGTGACAACGACGGACGTTCATCGTATACATATTGTTGCGGCAAGACGAATACATGGGTATTCAACAACGTATGTGCGTACATATATCGCACATTAGCTGTAACAATGTCATAAATCCAAAAAAAATTAAATGGCAGATAATTGTGGTTTCAATTAAAATTGAAAATAGAGTAAGTTAGTTTTTGATGATTTCATCTGATTAAGTACAGCTCTATGTCAAAATAGAACAACAGAATTTATTTTCGGAGTACTTATTATTAGTGTTTGCTCCGATCTTTAAGCCTGGATTTCTCTAAATCAGTGTTTCTCTACTTATGTCATTTTGATTTTGATCGGTGTAGCTTTTGAAGATATACTGTATTGAATAGGGGTTCCTAATTCGAGATAATTTTTATACAGCTTAGAGTTATGCCGTGGTAGGTGAAATCTTTTTCCAATTAACCTCTATGCAAGAACAGAACCTTCTCTATACTTCATTGTTAATGTATTCTGATACATGGAGCGAATTCCAGCAGTTCTCAATAATTTCTTGTTCGAATTCGCCCCTACGTCTGAAGTTGCCAATTATAACAGTTTCCAGTTGAATAAGTTACTTAGATCACGTACTCGATCACTGAAACACTTCACTAAAACCATAACACCTCACTAACACAGCACGCACATTTCGATAGTGACACTATCATCTTCAGTAATGAAATTGAACTAACAAACTAGCGAAAACTAATTTATACATGTTCAAAGTGGCGCGGTAGATTGACCGTGGTCATTTATGATTTAACGAACAGTAAAAGCTGTAATTTAAAAGTCCTAATTTTGAATTCATAAAAGTATATTTTTGTAAGTTTAAATGCTTTCATAACAATTTAATTGACGTTACGGTTTTCGTTCTTAACTATCTCTATATCATCAACAATATGACACTTTTTGTATCTCATTTTGATTGATTTTTTTGTCTTCCCAATATGTACTTAATCACAATGTTTACAATTATCTTATTTACTTAACTTTTAGGATTATTCCCTAGAAGATTTTTGAGATTATTATTTGATGAAAAGCAATTTTGCCATCAATTTTTTTTAGACGTTTAGTGTAACATACTACATTCTACTGCACTTATATTTCTAACTGTTATTACCACTCCTACGTTTCCTAATAATATAAACATAGACTTAATTTTTGCTTAGATTATTAGTTTTATTGCTTTGTTAGGGAAACGAGCTCCAGTATCAGTAAAGTATTGCGGTAAGGGTTTTAACGAAGTGTTTCAAAATACGCTTAAAAGATTAACTAACCACAAGGTATACTGCTAAGCATATACGCAGATACAAAGATAATAAACAATAAACGATCTACCTGTATAATGGTATGAGAACAACTTAATTTATAACAATTTTCAAAATCAGTTGCTTAAGTCTCATTGTGTAGTGTGAAACTAATGTAAAAGTTTGGGAACTGACGCCATTTACTTTGTAACCACGAATTCCTATCCACCTACCTCAATATTTTGTATCTTGAATAATGGCTAAGTTATAGCTCAGGGGGGCTCCAAATATCAAACTTGTAGTGGTACAGTTTCCAATAGAAGTGAGAGTTGATTCAGTAGAAATTCCAGATATGTTTGTTCTGTTGACGATGGAAATACGGAACTTCCAAATGACGCCCAATGATGCCATACCATACATCTATGCCAAAGCCTTGAATTACTTTCACGTTACATACATTATGACGATAGTTTTCACTAGATCAATTATGGGTATTACTTCTATTTGGATGCCAATGGTTAATGGTTGGATCATAATTTAAACCGACTAAGAACTGCAAAAATAGAATTTCGTTGCCATTAAATATCCTCGAGGGATATTTCCTGCAAATTGTATATTATGTAATCCTGATATTTGTTAGCTTTTAAAACTCTTTGTATTGCAATATATTTCAAGTTCAAATCACTTGAAATTTCAATTATTGATGTTCCAGGGTGATTTTGAAGTAATTTAAAATTATGGCTGTATTTCAGTCGGTTGTTGTTGTTTTTCTTCTTTCCTTTTTAGGTAAAAGGAATCTTTGATTTTGGCGTAAAATATAATCGAAAAATATTATCTCTATATAACGATGCACTTTTTCGTTATGGGTAAACATTAGATTAGTGATACATTATTTAAACTTCACTAACAATACGCAAAGCATACTTCTTAATCAACAGGAAAATATTATGGATGGCGACTCGTAATTCGTGCAACGTCTTGAAAATAATGTTTTGTTGAAACCTGCTCCATATTAGAGAATATATTGCTAAGAGGACTTATTATTTTTAGTACATATTATAAAATTACAAACGAGTGAATTTATTAAAAAGGAAACCACTCAGCATAAAGAACTCTTCAATGTAAAAATTAAAGACTTTAATAAGGAAAACTCATCTTTCCGTGCTAAACGTAAAGAAATGAGTTAAAAGGCATGGTACGTATGTATATCTGAAATCGACGTTATTAATACATGTATAAGATCTTAAGGAATAAAATTAGAATAGAATTGCTCGACGTCGCAACGTCCAGTATCGTGCAGTTTTTCGTATTTCGTTTTGAGTGAGAGGGAACACTTTGTGTTGTAAGTTTTTATCTTCGTCGTTCTTTTGTGGTATGAGTAAAGACAATCTATTAAGTTCACTATCTTTCTTAAGTACTGCTGCTGAAAAAGGAAGCAAGATTTGCGCTGATCTTATGGACACAGATCTACAATACATTTGATTTTGTTAGAGGGACAGATAAGGATACTACTGCACTGTTCAAAGTGTGCATTGTTGCAAAAAATAAGCGAAGCATTTGGTGTAACTCGACAAACTACTTGAGCCATCAAAAAAAAATGCAAAATCCTGTCTTCCATCTCCTGGTAAAAAGGAGGTGATAAATAACAAGAGGTCCAAAGAGATTATCAGAAGAAATACTGGTTTCCGCAGGACATGTTATCAATATCTACTACCAATTTAATGAGTGAATATAGGCGTATTGAAATGTTTACGATTCTATAGTAACTGTTTGTTATCATTGTCGTACGTAGTATTTGTTGTCTTATTACTTTATTTTATAGTTTCCAATATTTCGTTTTATATTAGTTCCATATGTATGTATATAAAGCTCTTTTGAAAGCTATAAATATAAAGGTTTCTATTTGATGTAAGTAAGCATAAATAGTAGAATATAAAAAATCTTTTCATGCGTTGTTTTTTTTTAGGTTGGGTTTAAAATGCCTTACATGAAATATGAAAAAATCATTTTGGAATCATATTTCCGAAATGGGTAATGGAGTGATGATGGAGGGTGAGTTTATTCCGTGAACTTGTGTGATAAGAAGTTTCGTATTAATTTCCCAGATCAATAGCTTGACGATGATATGTTAGATAGACATATCTGTCGAATTGTCAAACTCTTTTGTGTTCTCAGTTCTCACAGAAGAAACTGTAAAGAATAATCGTTTGGAACATACTGCTACTAAACCATTGCGTCAGCTAGCGCAACAAGCAGGTAAAATTGCAGGAATTGTTACCGCCTGATCATCAATATTTGGTTTAATGCTAATTTAAAAGATAATGATACTTTGGATACATCATTTTTCTCAGACGAAGCTTGGTTTAATTTCACAAGATATTCAATCCAGGAAATTAAATTTAAATAGAAAATCCGCACGAATATCATGAAACATACTGTCAAAGTTAGAATATGGGTCCCTATGTCAAGGCAACGAGTAATAGGACATATTTTTTTGGAAATTGTAAATGTTGAGCGTTATCAACATTGGTGAATTACAGCCAAATGAATTCCAAGATTATGCTCAGCATAATAATGTGACGGCCTGTACTGCTCGACATACACTACCCGACAAAAACATGGACACGGTATCGTTTCTATTTACGAAACAAAGTTTATAGACATTATATAAAATGTAAATGAGGGTTATTAATACTTGTTATGTAAATAGTCCATTTATAGATATTTCTGGGTATTTATTGCTTTATGAGGGGTAATTGAGATTTTCCCAGATCAAAATAGGAATTTTAAAAGCGACAACAATTTAGACCCTGTGCATTTATTACATTAATATAAGCAAAAATGTTTTAATTTGATACTTCTCTTTATATGCAGCGGTTGTGCTGGTAAAGTGTACACATTTCACCACGAGAAATTATATTTTATAAAGTGTTTGCAATATGGGGAGAAAAAAGCAATTATCCTGGATAGAAAGGGGTAAAGTTTTAGCCTGGCACCAGGATGGTGTTAGTAAGAAGGAAATTGCTCGTCGGTTACGAAGAAGCGATCATTCCGTTAGAAATTTCCTAAAAGATCCGGAAAATTACGGCAAACCAAAAGGCCAGGGGCGACCGAAAGCTGTAAGTAAGCGGGATATTGCGATGTGCATCCAATTCTTCTGCGTCGGCGAGAGTTATTGCAGAACAGGCGGGGGTACAAACGCACGTGCGTAATGTTCAAAGGATTTTAAAGGCGTCACCGGTAATATCACGGAAGAAAATGTTGAGAAAACCGCCACTTTCGGCGAAACACAAAGAACCGAGGTTGAGATTTGCTGAAGAACACGTATCCTGGAAGAAACAATGGGAAAAAGTTATATTTTCCGATGGGAAACGTTTTAATTTGGACGAACCGGATGGGTACTCGCATTATTATCATGATCTGAGAAAGGAACCAAAAGTGAAAATGTTTGATGTATCAACAAGTGTTCGAATTACCCACCTTCACATTCCTTACAGTCTGCAAGCCAATTGTAAAATTATAAAGAGAGAAAGAATTAAATCTCAAATTTGAAGTACTTGTATTTTACTTTCTATAATAATCCCAGTAGCTGGTAGCCACACCAAACGCCTATATGTTCAATTGCGTCAATGCATGGAAAGTATGTTTCATAAAAAAAAAAATGCACCGTATAATTGGTTTATGATTTTGTGGAGTTATACAAACAATCCTTGAGTACTTTGGTGGACGAAATTGGATTTAAATATCGAAAAAGTGGTAACCGGCAAGCATTTAATTGAGAAACGTGACCATTGCATTGCTGCGAAGTATTTTTCATAAAAAATATCTCTAAATGTTGAGTTCCGCAAAAGTAGCCCAATGAATCCACAAGTTCCGAAGAAGAAACAAATTGTTGATCTCTTCGGTTTCATTTTTTATAGTCGAAATTCGTAAGTGAGTGTTTATTTAATGCTTACTCGTTTATTATGAATACTAAAAATTGTTCCATTTACACCTTAAAATATTATTAAATAATGAGGACAACATACGTTGTTTTATTATTAAAAATAGTTGTTTGTTAGTATACGTGCATTATATGATGAGTATCTATGTTATATGCGATTGAGAATTATTAGATAAGTTTGAACATATTCACATTTGATTTATTAGAATTAGAATAGTTGAGTGTAGGCTTTCACGACCGTAATCCATAGTAGAAATGTCTTTCGGGTGATGTCGCGTAGTTAATATTTTACTTGACGTTTCGCTGACCATGCTGTCAGCTTCTTCAGAAGATTTCTAAAGACTGATGTTGTCTCTTGCTCTTCGTTATATACCCCATTTTTGTTCTGCTTTGCTGATCCATAACGGTTCCGTTCCGCTGAATCGCGTCGTTCGTTGTATGACGACTCCGTAGTGCACAACGAACGACGCGATTCAGCGGAACGGAACGTTTACGGATCAACAAAGCGAAACGGTTATGGATCAGCAAAGCGGAACAGAAATGGGATATATAACGAGGAGCAAGAGACAACAACACCAGTGTTTAGAAATCTTCTGAAGAAGCTGACAACATGGTCAGCGAAACGTCAAATAAAATATTAACTATGCGACATCACCCGAAAGACATTTCTACTAATACTAATTAGAAATTCTACTGAAATCTATCTTAACATTACTTCACATATTTGCCATCTGTCCTATGTTAGATTATATTAGATATTCAAGTAAATATACTTTTCATTAAATAGTTGCTATCAGGCATTGACAGTTTAAAGCATAATTAATTTTTGTTAAAACAAAAATAATTTTGCATTACAATACTTTCATTTTCAAATTAACTGTTTGTACGGTTTCTAATTTGATCCAGATGTTCTGATTTATTTCATACGGATGAAAATTGATAACGTGCACCAAAAGCAGTGTTACCAGATAGTTGAAACATACTTTAGTAGGTATCGTCAAAATTTTTCGATTGATTTCGGAAAATTCGGTAACTTTTAAATTAATTAAAGGAAAAGCAAGTTTTAAATAGTATGCTTATTGTTATTGCAGACTGCTGTTTATCATTACGATTTATATTGTTATAATAAAGCTACTAATGTAGACAGACAACGAAAAATTCTTTATTCATTTGCAGAAGAGTGTGAATGACAAACTATGTACAAAGCAACTTTTTCATGTATTAAGGCGTCATCCAATAATTCTACTTTGGGCATTTTTCCCAATATTCTTCTATATTATCGGAAAATAATTGAATTTCATTGGTGTTACGTCCTATATTTCTGTAAATTTACGTGTGCTGCTGTATCTGGAAATATACATGCTGCAATAGATATTGAAGACATTCCTCCAAATTTGACGCTATTAGGGTCTAAAAAATCAATTTCGTTGAGACGTTTTTCTCAAAATTAAGCATGGAGATGTCTTCTGTAAAAGTTTTATACAATTGCGGAATCAACAAAGTCAGATTACTAAAAATGTTGAATGTTTGATATACCGCTACACATATGCGTTATAAAAATACATCTATAATATTTTATTTATTTCCATGGTATTAATTAAACCAATATCTAAACCACAATAACTATATATATAATGTTATATATATAATATATATAATAATAAAAATAAATAACTGTATTAGAAATATTTATTTTTTAGAAAAGAATCGGAAGATTATAAAGTTGAATCGGTAAATCGGTAGAAATCTATCAAAATCAGTTAAAATCGGTAGGCACTGGTCAAAAGTATAAATAGAAAAAGCGTATAATACCTTCAACAGGATTTAATTTCCTTTGGCATAAATAAACGCTAAATTGATCACTCTGTACATATAAAAATACGTGTGCATATGTGCATTTTTTTCGTACATTGCATACGTTCAAGTATATAAACATATGTACATACATGCGTATGTGCCATACGCGTATACATATTAGAACGGATAAACTTCAAACGATGTGCGAATTATAAACGAGATGACGACCTTGGCAAGTTGTGTACATACATGCACACATGTAATACATACGTGTGTAGGTATGATACGATACATAATGCTTTAATTCGACAAACTGCAGTGGGAGTCGGTCGCAAAATGTAATTCTCCACTAAACTATTCGTCTTAATTTTTGCACGTTGTTAATTTATACGATGGTAACAAAATGCGTTGCGTATATGCATGTATATCCGATTTAAAGACAATCTCGACTTTCAACCAATAATAAATCGCCCGCCTCATTAGTTTATATAAAACGTAAAAACGTCTGTATTGTTGAACGAAGTGTAATTGGTTGTTTGAATAAATTTCGGGTGTGAATGCTTTCTGCTCGAATAATTCCTCCACCCATTCTAATTCGTTTAAATAAGGTTGCGTTGCGCCATCGAATGCACGGCAAATTTTTTCGGCCCGTTTCTTTTTTTTTTCTTTTCGCGTTACGAAAATCCTATCTCGTATCAAATCTGTGTGTACACAGAATGTAAAACCTATTTACGTCGATATAAGCACGCATCCAGTTTATGTTTGTTCGTATGTGTGCGTGTATAGTATATGCACTTCTAAATCCGTATCTCTCGCGAGCAATTGACATTGACCTTTAGCGGCGAGTCGAACATGAGCACGCGTAGAAACAAAAATATATAGGTACAGGATGTAGTATGTAAGTAAGGTACTTCTTCAGAAGGTAAATGAAAGGTGCAAATACCCGACGGAAATTCGGACCGTATGGTTAACACTCTCAACGTCAATTTGATTTGCAATTTTCTTATTTAATTCTTTTTGAAATTCCTTTAAAACACTTAAGACATATGTGCCTGTATACACTAATAAGTATTATGATTAGACTTATAGCAAACCTGCCATAATTACACATTTACCAATAATTACGGTGACCATAATTTTTTTACAGAGAATAAGTAGTTATTTCAGCGAATTGATCATTTTGAAAAACAAAATGTAAATTAGATGAAATGCTAATGTATATAATATCGTGTAAGATTTCTATTGAGTAATACTTGAACATCACAAAAAGTGATCCATGAAACATACAACATAATTCAAACTTCTTGAAAAAACATATTTGGATATGCACGATCTCCTTCCACTTTTGATTTTGTGTACCAATTGTATTTATCAAAACTCAAAAACATAGGGGAACTGTCTAAAGGAAACTACTGTCCTACTAAAATGAGTACTGTTGTGTTTATAAATAAGTAGGACATGGATTGTGGTTGTAAGCTATATATTTAATTTTTGGATGAATTTTAATAAATTGATTCTTATCGAAGGCCACATAAAAATCTCCAAATTATTTCGTTTGAACCATTCTCTTATTACAGCTGCATGATGAACTAGACAGTTATTTTGCTGAAAAATAAAATCATAGAAATCATAGGAAAACGTTGCAAAACATACTTTCTAGAATATTCCTATAAGCGATTGCATTAAGCCTTTCGTTTATAATCCAACAGATTCCAAACCCATAATAACTTAACCATGCCTCCACATTAACTGAAAATTGCCCAGATCTTTCGGAACTAATGGCGAAATTTTCATTTCATTCATCATTCATCATCTTCTGAAAGGTCTATATACCGTAATATATCCGTTAGTTGAATGAAAAACTTTTTCGTCCGTAAAGACTACTTTATCTCAATTTTCTCGCAAAATATTATTGAAAGCAGAAATGACTTTTGCCTGTTTACGCTCGCTCCTTAAAATCATTTTCTTGTCCGCAACATAATTTTTTAAATGTGATTCTCTTATTCTACGACAAGCTGTAGGTCTCGACCCAACAACATTCGGTTGTTGAATAGCAGCTAGCGTTATATGAAAAGAATTGTATTCTAAATATTATACACAAGTATTGTCCTCTTCTTGTGTCGTAATCCTGGGTCTTTCAGTTGGCTATCAATTTCCCATTTTTAATCCTCCGTACATTGGTTTTGCTTTCATAAATAATATAACCGTTTCTGGTTGATAAACCTTCTTGCAGATAAGCAAGTATTTGTGCCCTTTCAACATGATTAAGCTGATGTGTTATGCTTTGGATTGATAAATATCGGAAATTTATTTCGAAATATATAAAGTAACAACGTTACCCAGACATTTGACAATGTCTTAAAATATTGGATTAGATTAAGCAAGAATCTATGTTCCACAGAATAATGAATATAACTGTACGTATATAGTCACCATACCTATAATTGAAATCTCTACGCAATTTACGTCCCACTTCTACATTAATATGATATTTTTATTGGACGGAAGGAGATCGTGGGTTACCACAAAGAAACATCAGTCAAAACTACAAACAGCATAAATGAAATATTTGTGCAGAATAGCAAACGTTAGATTAATGGATAAAATAAGGAATGAAACAATTAGAGGTTACAGCTATCCAGAAACATCTAGAAGAATCAAAATTAAAATGGTGGGCGACATCTTAACAGAATGAATCGCGGTACGCAAGTTAAAAAAGTGTAGGAGACACGAAAGTTAGGTAAAACAAAAAGAGGGAGGCTTAGGAAAACGTGGGATGAAGAGGTAAATGAGGCATTAAAGAAGAGAAAACTAACATGAAAGAATGCGGAAGCACTACCACAGAGCAGAAAATGGCAAAAGGTTGTAATTGCATAACAAAAACAAAAAGACAAACTGAACTCTACACCGATCGGTAAAAGAGTCATTGATTGTATATATAATATTTTGTATTTTAAAAATTAGATATAAATTCTCGACCTTAATTATAAGTTCGGTAATGTAAACATTTTATGTGGATGAGATAGAATTGTAATCAATTTGTACAAAAATCAACTTTCAAATCAAAAGTTCACCAGGCCTTTTCTTCTTTTCAGATCAATAATGTATTCACAAACAATTTCTATTTAAATATTTAGTTAAATTAATTTACAAATATAATTTTAATATAGGTTGCCTAATGAACTTGTCGACTTATTATGTACCCGTATTCAATTTACTAAAATATTACTTAGATCGAATTAATTTATTCTAAACGTGTTTAGCGTGTTAGATTAATTTAAAATTAAAAATGAAGAACCACAATTATGTATGTATTATGAAGACGAATTTCTCCGGAATTATCGTTGGCGGGAGATGCATTTAGCTGTCAGTTGACATAAGCGAACATACCTATATGCATAATGTGTGAATGTCATTATCGTTCACGATAGCCTATTCAAAGTATTTCGGGAAGTAATTAAAGTCTCTTTTTGAAGTTTCGCTTATGGACAAAAATGCATTTCCTAAAAATGTTTTCAACTTCGTGGAACTCTTGATTAAATCGGAAATGAATATCAAATTTGTTATTTCACATAAATGTAGGATGTACCGCCTTTGGGATATTCATTCATTTTGTGAAAGATTTGATAGACGCAGAGTTTAAGTTAAACATCAATATCTTCTATTCGGTATTATCCGTATAAACCAGCTTTGGGAGTTTTATTAGCAACTTAAGTTACTTTTTACTGTTGTAAGTGCATCAAAAATGTTATACAGAGTGTTCCAAACGCAATATATATTCACATAAGAAAAATTCTCGATCGCGTATAAACTTTCCAACAAAATGTATCTTGTGTCATAAAAGACAATAAGATTCTGTAGTAAATTTATGACGAAGGTTTAAATTACATTAAATATTTAAATTTACTACTAACTACCGTAATGGAATTTATTAATGGTCGAAATGTGAGCATGTTGGCATGAGTTGGAATGACGTTACGCGCAATTTATGTAACCACCCTGTATTTTGTTCATCTTACGATCTTTTCCCCGATGCAGATACAATATGAATTATAGTTAGGCAACCCATTTCGCACAGTCCGATTTATTTTCATTAAAATACTATTTGATCGGGTTTTGCAGTATTTTTATCTCAGTTACAGCTTCGATAATTCTCAGGAAGATTTTACGTAGGTGTCTTTGTCTCCATTTATCTTTACTTTTCCAAATTTCTTAAGGAAATAATTTTTCGTGGTCTATTTTCTGTTCTACGCAATAGAGGACGTAACCTGACGCATTTTAAACAATTTCGATAGTTTCTCCGAGTGGTCCGCTTGTGCGATGTTTTATCACAAAAACTAATTTATTCTAGAACGTGAGGATTAAGAATTTTGTAGCTCTTTCCGTTAAGCCTTGTTACGAGTTGGGTGTGTTCTGAAGTTCACTCTGGAGTTGAAATTTAATTTTGCCTTGAGGAAGGCCTTTCACTTATTTTGCAGCTATAAATTCACCCAGAGAAAGTGATTAGTTAACTCCGTTACAAATTTTGAGTTTCAAACATAGAGTGTTGTAGACGTATTTCGTACGGCTTAGCGTGAAAACTTCGCCGTTTGACCCAACCCTTGCGCAAGGAAGAACTCTAATCCAGAATTAGAGTTCTTGTGGAGGGCGTACTTCTACCGTAACCCGAAATATTGTTCTATTGGATCTTTACCAAAACCCGTCCTAGAGTTTCTTTTGAGGGCGTAATACTGCCGATATCCATTTTGGTATCCGAGTACCGAAATCGGAGCACGTCTGACGTCAACCTTGCAGCAGTGGCGGGCGAAGTTTGCCCCGCTGAAGAGACCAGTTACGAGGGTGACCTCACTACGCAAACGACGTTCAGATAAGTACAACAACTGCGTATTAGCGGGATGCTCATTTACACAGTTACTTAAACCTTTTTATACATAATCAACCGACATGCAATTAAACCAACTTTTAATCTACCTCTTTTTTTATTTTATTGTTTGAATTTTTTTTTAATTAATTTGTCGTAAAGTCTGAATATATACGTCTTTTCTGGCGACGTTCCCCTTTCCCACGACCAAGGTCAACGAAGGGCATTTGTGTTCTAGTGGGTGCCGCCTTCCTGAATACGTGACTTCTGCCGCGGGAGCCAGAATCTTTTTATAATTTACTGCGGCCTACAACCCTCGCCGACTGAGTTAAGCGGCCACGAATGTACTCTAATTCTACTTCTCAATCTCATCAGAAGGGCGCGTAAGATAAACGTTGGGTATCTTCGGAACCCAGGAAGGCGTAGCAATGAGCCCTAGTACAGCGAATACATGAAGAACTTAGAACCACGGATATGGGCAGCCAGATGCCCTGACCTAACTCCTTTTGATTTCTTGATTCTTATTATTTAAAAACAGTCCCATATTCGCGGGATTTCTTGGAGGCGCGAGCAAGATGAACTTTCGCCAGCTTTAGGGGAGTAAAAATGGGGCACTATAGCATATTACTGCGTCTACAATTAGATAGACATTTACTAAAACAACAACAAATCTTGATTAAGTATGCCACCTGCAAGCTAATCCTTTATTTAATTCGAACTTTAAAAATGTGCACTATTAATTGGTTTTTATACTTCAATACAAACTATAACGTTTAAAATCAACTCAAAAACTTGAGTCTTGCGTGAATAATTCCTATACGAAGGTACCATCTATCCAGGGCAGAGCCGTTCATATGTTCACGCTGTTCATTAAACTCGGGCCGCATTTGTGAGGGGGCCTCTGTCCAAACCCAATTTTAGAGATTCACAAGGAAAGCTCTCCAGGTGTCAAATTGAGAATCCGATGATTTCTTTTTATCGGTAGAAATTCACATTGAAGAGGTGAAACGCCCCTGTGAAAATTGATTCACCTTGAATTTCTTCAATACAATTCTCGAACGGTAAGAGTTAGAGGTGCTAAATGCAAGGGTTATTTGATTTCGAGAGATCCTTCAAAACTCAGTACTGCGGTATATACAAAGTTTTGCGCGTGAACGCAACACCTGTGTGATAGACATATTTGTAATAACATGGAAAAAAGCGTTAAATAAAAGTTGTTTGGTGTTTAAATCTACTTAAAATCATATATACATTTTCAGCTATGCGCAGTGATTCAGAAGTAATAGCAAACGAGACACAAAGTGTACTCAAAAACACCCCTAGGTACTATAATATCTTCCCTTCGTTACCTGAATATACTCTACATCCCTACCAAGTTTCAGATTCTGAATTTGACGCCGGGAGAGCTTTCCTCGTCAGTATTGCTAGAACTCGAACAGCAGGGGGCAAACTTCAATTTGAACGCGGGCGGGTGATCTCCACGGCACGACTCTGCATGTGTCCAACTAACCTTTTACTTATATTTTGCAAATTATATGACACACTGTGAAAATTTCACTTACTGTTACGCGCGTAAATGTTATTAGAACAGCTCTTTTATCAAAAAACGGATAAAGATTCTGAATGATATTACCTTATCTAAAACATCTAAAACTTCTTAACGAAGCGGTTGAATAGCACCAACATAACATTACCCGTGAAGAACATATTTAAACTATTGCTGTGCTTTATCTTAACCCTTACTTATCCGATGCTGACTTTACTCGATTGTGATTTTTTTATAGTTCTTGTTTCTTCTTGTTGCAGTGCGGTTCGTCTCCGAAGCAATGGGAAGTGAGCACTACTGCCTGCGCTGGAATAATCATCAGAACAATCTGTTAGGCGTATTCAGCCAGTTGCTGCGAGACGAAAGTCTCGTCGACGTTACGCTGGCCTGTTCGGAAGGCCATTCGATACGCGCGCATAAGGTCGTCCTATCCGCTTGCTCTTCCTATTTCCAGACGCTGTTCCTCGACCATCCTAGCCGCCATCCGATCGTCATCCTCAAGGACGTCCGATTCGCCGAACTACGAACGCTCATAGAATTCATGTACAAAGGTGAGGTGAACGTCGAATACTGTCAATTGTCCGCCCTCCTCAAAACGGCGGAGAGCCTCAAAGTCAAGGGATTAGCCGAGATGACGAACCTTGGACCGGGCAGGACGTCATCGTCATCCAGCGCCGGCGGAAGCAACGTCGATTACGCGCAAGAACTGGAACCGGAACAGATGGAACCGACCGAATTGGTTAGCAAAAGGGCGCCGTTGGCAACGACGACGGCGGGGGTCACGTCGGGAACGGCGTCGACCACCGCCACGACGACGTCCGAGGAGCAGCAACAACGCCTTTCGGCTTCTTCGACGCCGCCGCCATCTTCTGCGGTTGTTAGAATGTGCGGCAGAACTCCAGAGAGGTCGCCATCGTCGATCGAAGCAGCCAGATCGGATACGCCAATGAGTGAGGAGTGCCGACCGAGTGATATGTCTTTGATGGCAGGTGGAGGAGGAGGAGGACATAACGGGAATAGCGCGACTTCCTGTTCGGCCTTAGGAGGCGGCGGCGGTTCATCTACGGCGTCTAACAGAATCTCATCGCCAATTAATAACGAACCGTTACCGGGGCCTTCAAATATGCCTCCAGTTCAGCAAGTGCCTCTTGTTAGTACATATGTAATATATGGGTATATTTAATTGATATATAACGCGGAAACAAAAATGTAATTAACAAATAAGGTGATAAAGCAGGTAATTTGTAACAATTTAAAATTTATCATCTCTTATATGAGCAGGTTGATGAAAATTTATTATCTCAACAAAAGCAAATATTCATTTGGAAGGAGAGGGTTCATGAAATGGTTACAGTTAACTCCATTTGGTTATTTCTCGTTGAGTTACACAATAGGTATTAATAATCTCAAGACTTGACCAATTTGCAACAACAAATCCAAAACAAAATAAGAGAATCGGTACAGAAATGCTACCTAACGCTCTAACTAGATTTCATTATCGTTTAGAAGTCTCCCAGGCTGTTCAAAGGCAACAGTTTCAAACTACTACTATTCAATATAAGTTTTTTTAAATTTCTAACCATTTTCTCGCATAAGGTTTAAGCGTCACCTAGAGCCTTTCGAAAATGAAGCAACAGAAGCCTAAATCTTCATTTAGAAAAATACTCGCTGATGTCGGCCAACTTTTTCAATGTCATAGGCTCACTAAAAATAAATTGACCTGCTTTTTACACTTTATCATACTATATTGCCGTTTCCGCGCGTCTTTTGGCGCGTTTGTTCTCTAATAATTATTTTGTTTTCGTTGCATACGCAGTCGCTCAAAAAAGAAGTGGATTGGACTTCTTCCGGACCCTCCTCGGAGGACAAGAATATCGGCGAAAGTTCTTTGGATTATCAACGGCAGCATTCACACGATGCGGTAAGTGGAATAATTTTATTAGATTTAAGGATAATGTTCTGTCGGATATTGATGTGTAGATAGCCTTTGTTTTTATTTCGATAATTGCCAACACTGTTTCGAAAAGAAGATCACTCTTCGAATGTGCTGCTAAAGTTCGTTGCCATTTCTAGACGAGAAAGAGAGAGAAGATATGTAGGTGAAATATAAATACATGCATACACACATACGTAAATACATACATTGGATAATTAGACATAGGTATGTGGTATGTGGTTGAAAACGCTATTTCTATTTGATCTACGTTTCTTTTTTTGTTTTTTGTAACGCTGTCAAGAAGTTGACATTCGTTTTTTGTTCTTGGCTTAGGAGATGATGTGTCATATTTTCTAACCGAACAGAGAGTTTCCTTTCTATATTGTGTGAATATAGCGACGAAGCGATTCGTTTCCGTCCAATAACCGAAGAACAAAAAAAAGCAAACGGCATTTACCCGGTTAAAGCAATTGGAAGGCAGCACTTGCAAATTAATTGTTCTTTATCTTTATTTTCTTTCTCTTTGATTACCCAAACATTATTCTTCAGCCAAACAAAAAAAAAAATGAGCGTCAACTTCTTGTTTTTTTTCTTCGCCAAGCCGATTCGTCAAGCACGATTTCTTTTCTGAAATTGCACCGGTAGAGAAACCTGTTAAAAATCCTTAAAATTAGAGTCCTTTTCTAAACGGAACGCTTAGAGAAAGCATAGCGGGAATCATACGTAAAAAGTATCGAATATAGAGTTATCACAAGAAGTTGATGTACGGGGTACATTTGGTTTTTTTTTTGTTTGGTTGCAGGATAATATAATGGAGAGCGGTAGCAGTAGGGACGGCAGCAGTTCGCCTCGCTTATTCCCGTGCATGTATTGCGGTACAAGCTTTCCGCACCAGAGCAAGCTGACGCGACACATCCTCTCGCACAGCTTGGAGACGCTCAAGTATCGCGAGCTGCAACATCGCGAGTTGCAGCAGCATCTGCCGTCGCTAGCGGCCGAACCGATCAACCTCATGGAGACGCATTTCAGTTGCGGTTCGAGGGTCGGACTGCCGGTGATGCCGCACGAACCGCCCGATCCCACAGATCAGCCGCCGACCGCCGTCGCGATGGATTTCGGCGTAAGTGGCGGCGACATGTCGGCGGTGGACAGCGGCAGCGGCGGCGGTCCGGGCGTGGTGCTGTGCAAGTTCTGCGGTAAATCGTTTCCGGACGTGAGTTCGCTGATCGGCCATCTGCCGGTACACACCGGCGACCGGCCCTTCAAGTGCGAGTTCTGTGGTAAAGCGTTCAAGCTACGCCACCACATGAAGGACCATTGTAGGGTGCACACCGGGGAGCGACCGTTTCGGTGCGCGCTCTGCGGTAAGACGTTCTCGCGCTCGACCATACTCAAGGCGCACGAGAAGACGCACTATCCAAAATACGTACGCAAGTTTCTATCGCCCAGTCCGCTCGACACCGAAGAGGAGAGTCCGCACTAGCGGCAGTAGCAGCGTCGACGACGAGCCCACCGATCGCCGCAGTAAGGATGACGAGCACCGAGCGCCACCTAGCGACACGCCACGGCACCGCACCACACGACACGGCACGGTGGTCATTCGAGTAGTTCCTTTTAGACTTGTCGTATTTGTTGTTATATAACATACGCATACCTAAACACATACATTATACATAATATAGAAACACACGCGTACACATGCATACATATGTATTTTGATAGACGATTTCACAACGAGAATGGATTTTTAATTATAAAAAAAAAGAACGAATAAAATAGACGTAGAGAACGAAACGATGAATTTCTAAACATATTACGTGGATAACTTGTGGCTCGAACGTTTGCCATCAACACTAACAAAAAGAACGATCGAATTGGATGGAATACGAAGAAAATGACGAACGCTACGATGTCCCGTTTTTATTCAAAAAGAAATTTATTTTTCGTAAACCTATCGGCCCCTCTCTTCGGTAAAATTGAATGTCATTGATATCCTCTTAAACTCCAGACATATCTACTTGGTAGCCACATGACGAATGCTGATTTATAAACAAATCAATTGAATATTTTAGTCAACTCTGAGCTGTTAACTATGGAGTAACAATAATGGAGTTTCTATTTCCATCAAATTGAATGAGACTACAATAGTTTTGTTGGTAGAGTTAGATTCTTCTTAATTGTAGATCGTTTCTGACTTTTCTAACGCTCACGTGCTTAGTTTAGCATCTTGTATAAATTCTTACTCTGCGAACACAATTTGGCACCAACAATATAGCATAAATGTCTCTAGAAGTATTTGTTGATTAGCATGGATCTGTTGTCTTTTCACTTTCTCTTATTGCAATCAATCCAATACTCATTAAAAACATTAAGCCTATAACATTCATTTGAAACTTAGAGGATGCTTGTAAAACGTGTAAAACATTGTTACATAAAATAGTCAGTTGGATTCCCTATCCCTTGTTTCAGGAAAAGCTCTCAAAAGCAAATACTCCGCAATTTTGTAATTTGATAGTAATTTAGAACTATGCCCTGACGGTTACTGTATTGGATTTAACCAAATTAAAAATGTCGAAATAACCGTAGAAATCATATTTTTGTTTTAAATTTGAGCTTATTTTCACACGAATGACGTATGTTGCTAGTAATAAAATACTCAATTCATCCATTTGAAGAAAAAAAAAATTAATGGGCGAATTTGTAACACAATTTCGCAACCTGCGAGAAGACAGTACTAACCTATCTACGGCTTGACCCACTTGAAATGGAAACGCCCTCGTAAAACTTCCATTTTGCACTAAACTGAAACTACCTTTCGTGGATCAAAAAAAATCGACTTCGACCCAAAATTTCGGAAGTTCATTTAAATTTTCAAGGTATATTATTATTATTTTTAGAATTCGAAAATACCAAAATTTTATTAGTAATTTTTCTAGTAAAAATCTGACTACGCCACTGAATTCGGAAGGTCCTAAAATGGTTTTAAACAAAATGTTGAAATATTAATAAAAAAAAATTATGAGAAAATCATTTTTCAAACTTCACCGTGTGTTATAACAACTAACTGACCAAGGGACATAAACAGTTATTTAAAAAAATAGCTAAAAATTGCGTAGACAAATGTAACTCCTTTTATTTTAGATTTACTTCAACAATTGTCAAACCTAGTTTGCAATCAAGTTAATGAACAGTTATGTAGTAATTACTAATTTCATGGGTTATTTTATAAATTATTAATACCGATGTCATAGCTTACTTTGGATTTCACTTAAATTAAAAATATTTCTGGGATGAAATTAATATATTTATATTTTTTAAGATGATGCAATAAAAAAATGCTCTAAATAAAAATTGAACGAGATTACTTAAAGAACCAACGTAGTAAGTAGATATTACTTGTTTCTTTAAAACTTGCAATTTTATAGATGTGTTAATTATACTTACTTTTAATTTCAGTTAGATTAATGTGAGATAAAAAAATGTATTTAACAATAAGTTTCGTTCATTTTTAGTTGTTGTTTTTTATAAATTTTGATTTACTTTGGTGCAAGAAATGAATTTATGAAATAATATATGGCAAAGTTAAAAAATTGTTTTCTCATAACTTTTTTATTCAGAAACATATATGAATGAAAATTTGGTTAAAATCTTTCCAAGTGTGAATTCAGTGGTGGTCATTTCAAGTGGATCACACTGTATGTAGATAGTTATGTTTTATCCGACAGCCTATACTATTGTTTGACTTGAATAGAGTTGCTTATACCACAGTTGTCGTATCGTTGCAGTGTCCTCCCCGCTGTGCTACGACAGTCGTGTACCACGATAAAATATCGTTCGTGTGAGAATAGGCCAAACGTACAGTCCTTGGGTAATTTTCAAAAATAATTTTGTTTATACTTAATGGTCAGACACTAATCAGAAAAAGATAACGGCACATGATCAATGCTACTCATGCCCATCGGCACCGTTTAATCCTTTTATGTTTGATGTTAAAATTAGTAATGTACAGATAGGAATATGAATAAATAAAGGGCGAGAGCTAGTGCTTTTGTTAAGTGGAGAAAATGGGACATCCTAGCGTAGAATTTGAATAAGTTTTTATCGGTGCCGGCTCCCCATCAACTTTTACATGCCCACGTATACAATTGATTTCGTGGCAATTTTGAAATAAATAACCGAAAATATTATTCGCAGATTCGTCGCGAGAAATACACATAGCACGATATCGTCCCCAATACATAAGTATGTATGGCCATACGATTCCACCGACGACAGGAACAAACGTTAGCGATAAGAGAAAAAAAGTCTCTTACATATATTCACATGTATAGTAGTAAGACATCTGATGTTCAGAGCTGTGATAGATAGTTAGTTAGAACTAAAAGTAACTAAATATGTACTCTTCTAAAGAGCGTGCCGCTGTGATGATTTCGTTTGTGCTCAAAGATGGCCAAGACGGGGGCGGGGGGGAGACAGAGACAGAGAGTATGAGAGGGCGGTCAGATGTTTTCACTATTTTTCGTTTCATACTTACATACCTAAAATACATACATTTAAAACGGGAGGACACACACTAGAACCTTTGCAATCAAAACGAGCTTTCTCGAATTAAACGCATTTCGAACGTTAATAGAGCTTCTACAAAACGCATTACATATACGCAAGCAGATCGACATCAACGCCATTATCATCCTTATTTTGTTACCGTACACAACCACACTCGCGCCATACATACACGTTAACATGTATACACACGTACACACGAACTTGATACTTGTCCTTTCAGTATTATTGTGCAGGGAGGAATTAAGTCTTAACTAATTCTGCACGGGCATCTCGTACACTATTATCGTTTAATTTATGCTTATTTTACGATTAGATTTCGCAACTTACGTAATAATCCCATCGCCTTACCGTTGTACACATTTGTTCTTATAATCGAAAGCGTCTAATAGAATCTACCTACCGTAATGTTTTTTTTATTCTATTACTTACATCAGTTTAATTACCTAATTACGTTTCTGTAATGATTCTTATCCCAAAGAAATGAATAATTTCGATTCGGTAAATTTCTCTCGTTAATAATTGCTTCGACATTTAAATTTTTGAGTTACCTACGCGAAGTTGTTCCCTTTTTTTGTATCCATCGATTCGATCAAAGTTGATAATATGGTTTCAAGAAACCAAATACACCACAAGGATTGTATTTACGAGGATTACTCAATGCCGCATGTCAAGTTATGCGTTCCTTCCTTGAGGCTTCATTGCTTCATTTGATTTTTTCTGTATAATAATAATAATAATATTTATTAATGTTGTTACACAAGAATAGTGTTTACAGAAGTCAACAAAACAAACGAAAAAAATTGCATAAATTTAAATGTACAACCACACATCACAACTATTACTATTTCAATATTGGAGGACAAAATAGGCTCCAGATATTAGATATTCCCTAATTATCTGCTTAAATGATATCGTTGGTAATTCACTAACGGTGTTTGGAATACTTCATAGCATAGTAGCTTACTCTGTCTCTGCTTTTGTGTTGATCTATGAAAGGTAGATCGGAAATTGTCACCAAGGAAGGGTATAATTGTTTAAATGTAATTTTACATAACTGATACGTTCAGAAATGTACAGACATGAATACGATTTAAACGAATCTCTGCATCTGCATAGGCAACACCAGCTACTGGTCATATACATTTACGCTTCAGGGCGAATATTTAGTAAGAATAAAGCCAGTTTAATATAGCATATGATAGTCTTGACTGAAACAGACCATAGTAAATATGTTTTAGGGAATTAAATGTTAATTTGGAACTTAAAAATCGCATCAAATATATCGTTGGTGACAGTTTGTTGCATACAGCATCAATATAACTTTCCCAAGTGAGAATCTCATCCAGATAAACACCTAGAAATGTGGTGAATTATTTTCTAAAAGCCGTAATGTGAGCAAAGATAT
Source organism: Oryctes borbonicus (assembly GCA_902654985.2). Classification (NCBI taxonomy): domain Eukaryota; kingdom Metazoa; phylum Arthropoda; class Insecta; order Coleoptera; family Scarabaeidae; genus Oryctes; species Oryctes borbonicus. Next base: position 2,097,326 of record LR736872.1, read on the forward strand.
AATAAGTGAATTTAATATTTTATGTATTTTGGTTATACTATGTATTTATTTAAGATATACATCACAAATGAGTAATAAAAGCAAGATTACATTTCAAATATTATATGACAACTTGTTTGCCGATGTCACCAGAAGCGAACTTAATTCATATTTTATTTCAACTTTGTGGCATTGATTTTCAATGAGTTAGATCGGGAGAGTAAAATACGAAAGTTTAGTTGGATATATTAATCTTAATTGTAACGACTTTGTTGATATAGTTTTTAAGGTTTCTAACAATAAACTCACATTTAACGTTTCGACAAGTAAATCATTAAGTAGTCTTTCATTATACGATTTTTCAACAAAGTCAGGACAACCCAAACAAACTCTAAAACGGTTTTTTAAAACAATAAAGTTGTTACATTGCTTGATTTAACGATTTTTTAAACGATTATTAAGATATTATTAAGAAGCCGAATACGAGGATCTCGATTCCTAGCCAATCAACACACGACCGAGAATTCTTTGCTTAAATGTAAAATCCTTTACCAATCGTTAAAATGAATCCAAGGTAGAACTGTTCCACGTACATGTATTCGTACTTCGTAGCAAACTTTTTGAAAATTCGGTGCTTATTCTTTTTAAATTTTGCTTCTTGTAGATGTTGATGTTGTCTTTAAGTTGGCAACAATTTGTGAATTTGTTATTATATTTCCCAAAGCACACTTATTTATATTATATAAGAAATTCCGAAGATAAAGAAAATAAAATAGCTTCGATCTACAATTTCTCTTAGGAATGTATTTGTCATGTTGAAACTGCTAGTACACCTATTCAAAAACATTGTAGTTTTATTTTTGTTAAACTATTACTTACAACCTGTGTTAAGGTACGATCTTCATCAAATTAGTGAAAAACTTTAAAACGAGCCTCTTAACCAACAGAAATATTATCTTCATATTTCATCTTCATATTTCAATTCATTTCACCCTCATGATTGATGACGTTTTTATTCATGTTTGCAGTGTCAGACAAACGCATTAGTTGTTCGTACAAGATTATCTTCAAACAGTTCATTTCTTTTAGTACTTCCAAAGTATACACCTATCACATTTTTTTTTCGATAATAATTACAGCATTGTATTTGTTTTTGTTTTCGATCATTCAGTTTGACTTTTTCATGGAATGCATCATATACCAATATTTAAAGTTAAGTAACCTTATAAAATAGGATAATGAAGAGTTTTGCCATTAACGGCATTTTTGCGTTTGTTAATACACGAAAACACGAAGCTTAGGACCAAAGATCTTTAGGTTCATTTATTATTGTACAATAGAAATCAACTGCGAACTGGAGAAAAAAAAAATAAGCAACTCACGATAACCCTAAAATTAAATCGAATGAAATAATTAGGACTAACCTATTAAAAAAAAAGAAAAAAAACTACTTGGGTTGATGTAGGAAATTTGAATCCCAAATCATTGCATATTTTTCTTGATTAAATAGTTGAATACGGTAAAAATAAGACTCTCGAATATGGTGGCCTAATTCTTTTACTTCAATTAGAATTTTTTCTTTAATACATGTTTGACCCCTAATATTCCATTATTTTAAAATGTTCGTGAAGTACTTGCAAATGTTCTAACGTATTTTTTAAAATGTTTTAGTAAAAACTTTAAACAAATATGTTAGCAAAAATTCAAAACAACAGATAAATTGTTAAAATTAAAAAAAATAAGTTAATGAATGTACATACCTATACATAAATCTTAATAATCATAACAATGAAATAAAACAAAAATTACAATTTTTTCTTTTGAAAAGATGAGAAAGAAGCCCATTGAATTCTTAAGTATTAAAAAAAAATCTGATTGAAGTAAAAGAATTACAGCACCATCACCAAGTTTTATTTTTACCATATAAGAAACTACTACAAATTATATTAAATTAAATCAAAACAAAAATACCAAATAACAAAATTTAATTTGTAATGAACAAAAATTATTTGAAACGGCCCCTTATTTCTAAATTTTTTATTATCCGCAATAGACTTACCTTGCAGTTGATAAGAGGCTCTGCCGGATTAATCATCTTCGTTGCTCACAAAACTGGCACCTTTTCCATTCAGCCCGTAACAAGACGCGTGGTTTACACTTAATTCTATTTAGCTAAACAATTAGCTATCAGCTAGCATAACCGTCGTGCAGTCAAACCAAAAAGGAAATTTTCTTTTACCGATCCCGAGCTGTTGCACTGCATTTTTCGGGTATCAATTTTCGACTAACAGTTGGAATTTTCCTTCTTATTCTCTTTTAATGCGAGGTGTTTTCTCCCTAGGTCCAACAAGAAAATGTACATTCAATAATTTACACCCTTCACAGCACACAGTGGCTTTATTCTTACATAGAAACAATAGACAAAAGACTTCGTTTAAGAGATATATGGATATATCGAATATTAAAATGAAAGAATCCTTGTTATCTACTAAAAGACTTACTGGGAAATAACCTGACGGCTAGGTAATTTGAAAATTCAATGTGAATATAATAGAAACGAACTAGTTTTTTTCCTTACCGAGACAAAAAATAACAGGTTATTAATAGTAATAATAATAATTATTATTATTAATAATAAAAGAAAATATGTACTTTATACCAGTCGTCGTCCATCTTTTTTAACTTAATCCATAAAGTACGACTGAAAAATCACAGAAGCTTATATCTGATGGTTCTGCTGAAGTGCTAGAAGTTTTTAACTTATTTGCTGAATCAATTTGTCAAACATCTTCCGATTGAAAAAATTTACTATTTTTTTTTACTAATTTTGAAGAGAGGTTGTTAATTAAAAAAAAGTTATTTAATACAAAAAGCTACCCATACTTAATAAACGGTGCAGTACTATAGTTTCATTTAACTTAAAAATTATGAATGTTAAATTTTCAGTAAATTTGTACTTTTTTCAAGATTATCCTACGTTTTTGGTTAGTTTTGACAGTGCATTAAAAAGCAAGGTTAAACCAGAGCGCAATGTAGTTTAATAAAGAATTATAATTTATACCAAATCTTAATTTTAATACCTTAACCACAGATAAGGATATAAATAATAATAGCAAGAACTGTGGGGTGGTATGGCAGACAACACTAAAGTATTGGCACATTCCACACAAGTTTAATTAACTAATCCCGAACAACTATTTTGAGGATGTATGGATCCTCATTATCATTTGGTCATACGGTTGATATTGAGGATCCATGCATTCTCGAAACAGCTATTCCGGATTGATTAATTAAACTTGTGTAGTACCGAGTGTGCCGATAGTTTAGCGCTGTTTGACAGATAAGTATTTCCAATTTTTCATAAGAAAATTTGAATTTTAATGTCTTCAGTACGGCCAACATTTAAAATCCAATGTGTATGAAGCTAAAGTTGGCTACCAACCAGTGCCAACGTCGAAACAATTAAGCATTATATGAGTTTTGTGAAAGCTAGTCTTTATTTTAATTGTTGTAGAACGTATGAAAGACTTTAATGAAACTAAATGTACAATATCACACTAAATTGTGCTATAAGTTACTTTATCAATTAAATTTCAGAATATAAATACTAAATACAGCAATATGTCCGAACGTTTCCTTTATACTGAGATTGAGTTGATGAGTTTAGAGGACACTTGTAACGTATTCTCCATTTCATATATTTACGTAGCTGCTTGGGCAGTAATTACAGGCAATTCGAATGTGACGTTATATTAAAAGACTAAAAAAATTGAATTTTTATGATGGATTAAATAAAGTATATACTGTAATCTGATTTAATTACATATTTCAACTTGAAAAAGAAATTGACGAAGAGAACATTCTTGTTTTTTTTCTTTCTTTAACGGTTTTGAACAAAGAAAAATCACTTATCGAGAAGGGTAAATATAAAAATAGAGACGCTGTCTTGATTTTGCGTGGACAAATCGGTCGCGCATTGAGTAATCCTCTAAAGTCTATCATCCTTAAATATACCATCTAGATCTGCATAGAAAAAGAAGAATTGTTACACAAACTTACCGATTCTGGTGCACCGCAGCCGATTGGGGTTTCTTTATTCATCAAACATATGTATATACCTACAATATACATAAGTAATACATACTTAATAAATAGAGAGCAGTGCCATCTGCTAGCAATATACCGCGAATCCTATGTTCCTTTTAGCAGTTTTATAATGCACACATACATATTTATAATATATTCATACAAATAAATACATATATATATTATATAGAGATCGTTTAAATAAGTAAATAAATAAATATTAATGTAGAGAAATAAATAATCACGGAATACATAGCAATAATATTTATATACAAAGTATAATAGCAAATATAGACGGTTAGTTAAGCGCCGGTCATACATACACACACTCACACACCTATACACACAACAGCAACAACAAACGCGCAGAAGTAACAGAAAAAAGAATATAATGTGTATACCTAGGTACATACATACGTGCAATCTAATCAATCTCGCGAGTTGCTAGTGTGCTAATCTAACTATAATCTATATAGAATATGATATACATACGTACACACACATAAATATACATAATATAGGAATACCTACAATAACCCGGGAAGAAAAACAAATGGGTTATAAATGCGAACGTCATTAATATACCTTTCATTAACAATATTATTTTATCGCCTTTTTCGTTTTGTTTCTTAAATATTTTATAATATATAATAGTAATATTGACGATGATGATGATGAACGCCAGAGATTATATACATATACATAAATATATTTAACATATTTTTAATAGAGAGATATTATAAATTGTTGTACATATATAGTGATTGATAAAAGTTAAACGTAATAATGTACCTAAGTACTATATACATACAGTTGATAATTGTATCATTGATTAATAAACAATAATGTATGAAAGATTGACACTCCGGAACGTTTCGTCAAATTCGAAACGTCGATGCCTTGTTTATTCACTGATCATTTCGAAATTAAGAAAACTAATATTAGTCATCTTAAAACTAAACTTGGACCGTCTCATGTTGTTTTTTGTTAAACGAAAACTCGACGTTTCGCCCACAATTATATGGGGCTTCTTCAAGAGAGGGAAAGGTGAAAATCAACTGTAGTTGATTTTCGCTTCTGGCGTGATTTACACGTTGAGTTGCCGTGATCAACTGTTGCCTGCTACCTTTCCCTCCCCTGAAGAAGCCCCATATTACTGCGGGAACCGGACCGAACCCGGAACACGTTTAGTTTTAACTGACTTTGGCCGTGGAAGCCTACATTTTTATTAACCATCTTATCTTGCGATGTCTGTTTACACATGATGATATTACTGACACTGTCTTTAAACAATCGCTGCCGTCTCACCGGCTCCCATGACGGCCTCTGAGCTTGTAAATTGAAATAAAAATGGCGAAAATTAAATTTCGTAGGTAACATCTTGTTGATTTTATTAAAAAAATACCGAGAATGTGGATGTTTATGAAACATTAATCTTTACAAGAGATTTAATTTAAAATAAAAGTACGCTTTGGGGGTGCTATGGCTAATAAAGTGGTGATAATTTAACTTCTGTTTCTATTCACGTAATTTTATAAATCTTTAGGCGGACAGCAGTAAACACAACGCAAAAGTTATGTCCGTACCAGTACCAGCAATCAGCAGTAATACTGCCCTCTGTAAACCGCGGGTGGAACCTATTTTACCTATTATATTGTTGCAGTCAATCTGATAACAATTTATTTAAGGGAAAACCAAAAGTCCTCCCTTCGATGTTCGACGAAACGGTCCGTACGAAATGAATAAGGTGTAGGTTAGGTTACAGTACAGTACTAGCCGAAATGATAACATTTCGTTTAATACGCAGTCGTTATAGAAAAAAAATAATTAAACTTTAGGTACACCAGTGAAGTAGAGGCGGCATAGAAAGCTGCAAAGCATATTAAACGCAGGTCGCCATCTTCGTATGATCTGTAATTGGAACAAATTTGGCGGAATTTTTCAAAGTCAAACGGTGCCAAATTCAATTATGAAAATAACAGTAATTTAGCATGTATGTTTTCTCCTAAATAGAAATGGGTTGTTAATTCTGATGTAAGCTTCGTTAGATTCTTTATTCTTGCTAATTTATGCAATTATAATCTTAAAAAAAAAAAAAAAAACTGTGAGTGTACCTAACGATTCATTTTCTTTGCCTAGGCCAACAATGAAACCAGTTCTAACTCAATTGTTAAAGTACCATACCAAGTTAGATCTACAACGAAATTGTCTTCAAGTAAACAACACCGTAAGTAAAAGCACAAAAACCACAAAAATTGAGGTTAAGAAAAATACGTTGATACCAAGATGGCTGTCCCCACGTTGTCCGTATGCGCAGCAAATCATTTAAAGACCTACCCCCTCTCTACTTTATTGGGGCACACGCGCATACATACATGGTAATATATAAAGCTGCTTTTTCTTCTGTTTTATTTGTTTTCAAAGGATTTTAACCGCTTTAATTTCCGCGAATCGTAGCCACACGACTCGGACATATGTATACATTGTATAGCTACGTGTACATACATACAAGTACATACACATATGTATACTTACTTAAGTACATCTACATATTGCATTGTTATTATTACTGAAGAAAGTAAAATAATGAACGTAAGGAATCGTAAAACAAATAAAAATGAATTAGATACATCTTAACATCGGTCTTATTAACGTGTTAATCAACCGCGGTTTCCTTTAATTTATCAACCGGAGTGCCTCAACATTGAAGACTTACAAAGGAGACTTATTCTGAAGGAAAAGTCTGTTTTTAATAACTAATAATAGCAATAGTGCATATAAAACAAGACTAAAAGTTTCTTTTCATTGCTAAAGCTTTAATTTATCGCTGACATTTTGAAAATGACATTGAACGAATGCAAACGCTCTAATAAAAGTGCACATCACCTAGAAATCAAAGCGCTTATTAAGTGTGATGGAGTAAGTTGCTTCCCATTTACATAAAGTTAGCTATGTTAGTGTTCCATTTCTCAAGTGAGACGTCATGGAAAGTTAGGATTACCTTCCTTCAAAAACAGAGAAGCCAAGCCGGGAAGTAAGTAAAACTAAAATGATTTGCAAATGATTAGAAGTTAGCAACACATATTTTAATTTACATAACTACAACGTTGATACCTAACCTTACAAAATAAATGATTTTGGCATGAACTTGTTCAGTATCTTAACAATTGAATCGAAACTGCTTCAAGGCGACTGTATGGTGATTTTGAGTCAGTTAAATCCTCGGAGAAGTCTTTGATAGTGCGCAACGCATATCGTCGACTCCTTTCTTTCTTTTTTATTTGTAGAAGTGTTGAAAAGCCGGATTCGCACAGATATGCAGATGCAAAGGATATCAATGTGCGTAGAGCCATTTCAGTAATTTTGGAGTAAGAGTTGCTTAAGAAAGGCCAAAATTCGGTAATAGATATTTTCTTCAAACAATTCGTCAGGAAGCATGTCAGCTGATAATTTGAATAGGTTTCGTACCAAATCCAAATCACTTCCGTTGAGTTCTGAAAAGTACTCTTTTTCCAAGACTGCTTAAATGTTGAAAAACACTATCTGGTGGTATTGATGTGTCACCGTCTGCTATAAGTATTGAAAAGAGTTCTTTAAACCGTGCAAAGTTATTTATCTCAATTTCTCTCTTCTAGTTCTTTACTATATTCACAAATGCTGTGTCAGCAAATTTAATTATACTGCCACCTCGTACCTTGCATCTGTAAATTAACTTTGTTAAGCTCATTGAAAATGTTAACCAAACACGTAAGACGCTACGCCTCGTATCATCTAACAGTATCAAAAAGTCATTCCTATCATCATTTTCAAAGAATTCTTCAGTTCGCTTCTGAGCTCCAATATTCGTTAATATTAATATAATATTAATTAATATAATTCGTATAAAGGAGTGCATTATATTCTGCATCCATGTCAGTGCACAATTGAGTTTGAAAAGCTGTAAGTTGAAATTCCCTCGTTTTATGAAATTTACAATTTTAATGACTTGTTCTAAACTGACGCAAAATTATATAACCGCCCTGGTTTTAAATTAATTCAGCGTCTATGAATTCCCCCTTAACTTGTAAATAGATAATCTAATTTTACATTGGTTTATCAGTATTCACGTATTCACAGTATTTCACTTAGTATTGCTAACATATTTTTTTTTCTATACGTTACTAACGTTCAAAACCGACAAAATTCGTCGTATTGTATTTAATCGCATTGACCAACCATAACTAATAAAAAATGCAGCTTCTCCGGCGCGCTTAAATAATCCTAGCGTACTTCGATCTCTGGGTGAATTAGTTTATAATAGTCCATAGGAAAACTCAATGATTACAATGTTAAGCATAAGCGAATTATTACAGAACTATGGGAAGAGATGGAAGAAAAAGGTGCTAAAAAGTAATGAGTTTCCCGTTAATCTTGCTTGATAAAAATGCTTCAATTCCATGTAATACATGCATATACAAAAAATAAGTATTATTTCGTTCGAAATTTGCTGTCGTACGAGTTTAAAAATAAACAAATAGATAAATAAATAGACTTGAAATTACCGCCAGCACCAGTAGAGATTTTTAATAAATTTAATATAAAGCACATATTTGCTAATTTCGTGACGGACCCCGTGCGAATTCGATCTTTGTTGTCGAAACTGCCAACTTAAATTGTTCGCGAATTGTAAGTTTCTCTGCTTGGTAGTATCGTGGGTCATGGTATCATGCACTCTATACTCACGCTGAAAAATTGTACTTTTCGACATGTCTAAGAAACTATATTTTACTGATGTAATCGTACATAGTAAGGAATACGAACACGTAATTAATGTTACATAAATACGATAGATTATCCAATAATAATGATAATATTAAATGAAGAATTACAGATGTTCCATCTGTAATAAAAATACATTTCTCTATTTTCGTTACGGCTTGTTATAAGTTCGACAAAAAAAAATTCTTACCTGCGAATATACAACATATGTATAATCTATTCTCACAATCTATAAATAAGTCCGTTTTCAAATATTTTGGGGTTACAGGCATTATTGCTGTGCTTTCGTAATTAGGATTGTCATTTTAAAAAAGGAAAAATGTCAACATTATATTGTATTACATTTATACATTTGGAAACAACTGAAAAAATACATGGCGCATGTTCTGAGCCACCCAGAACATCACTTTCAAATTGCGTACAAGTCAAACTAAAAGAAAAAGAATTGGGGAAAATAATGGCCTGCATGGAAGTTATCGTAAATAACAAATAAATATTTTTTTAATTAGATTATTAACTTAGAGTTAGGCTTCCGATATATTATATACATACCTTTATTGAAACATGTCAGACATAGTTTATATTGCTATTCAGGTTTCCGTATCAAATTAACAAAAATATTTAATAGAATAAGTTTCTTGCAAAATTACGTAAAAATTGTCGATTATCACTTTTAAATTAACCTTTCTCGAGACAACTGCACCCCACATTCTATATTTTTTACAAAAATTACAAAAAATACAATTTTTGCGACTTGAATTTCAGTAGCTTCAGAAATTGGCTTTTTCATCTATTGTGTCTAAGTGTTTTTCTAGTTTTTTTTTTATATAAAAAAAATTGCGAGTGGGGTACGTCTGCACCCCACTTAGCCTGTTGTGTTTAATACGCTTCGTACAAGAATTGCTAAGATTTACTTTATGGGAATTACAGCTTCACTTTATGGGAATTACGTATTTACTTTTGAACAGTAAATGTGTACTTTGTACGCTGGCACTACCTGGAACTACCTTTGCTAATTTTAGTTTCAATATGTTCCAAATTGAATTATATTATAAAAATCATCATCAAATTTTCAGACGATTTTTTGGTTATTCTAGTTGTTGCTTATGGCGTGCGTCTGCACACCACATGACCGTTTACGTAACAAATGCTAGCCTGACCTGAGGAAAATTAAAGTGATCTTAAAATGTGGTTTCAACTTTTATTTACTTTGTCCGCAATTTGAAGTGGCCCTACACTGCGACCTGAAATTTAGAGACGTGCGAAACGAAATTCAAATAATTTTGCGTATATCGCATACGAAGATAGGACGTTTAACGAAAGGTGAAGGATACTTGCTGCATTTGCTGTTTATTAAATTGAGTACGATTAATAGGTACTTACTTATATATATGCGATATATTTATTAAACGCAATTCATCCGATTCATATTTCAGTTTAATCGATAGGTACCCTTTTTTTGTAACAATAAAACAATGATACATATTACAAATATAATGGTAGCTCAGGGCCACTCACTTCCAATACATACTGTTATATTATACGGTTAAAACTACATACAATAGGTGTACACTTGTAGTAGCATACATTTTTTACAGTAACAAAGATAAAAAAAGCTCAACCGATAATGTATTACGAATCATTAAACGCCTTATTTCTTTTATCTAATTCTTCACCGCATTCGTATATATATATGTGTACACTAAAGGACTAAACTTGTTATCTGCAAATTAAGCGATGACTTCCAATATATCGACGACATTATTCTTATTATATCGTAATAAAAATAAATGACATAACGTAGAAAAGAATTAACAATTAACACGCTCTTGTATAATGTATTTTATGTAAATGAATAAATAAGATGGCTGTGGATTTTAAGCAATATACATACATATAGGTACATAATATATTATGTATATATACAAATACTTTTAGTAAAAATAAATGCTAATCGTAACAAATTAAAATATACTTACATACTTGCTACGTAAGTACGTATACCTACGTGACACGTAAGCGTATGCAATGCATATACATATAGTAAACGAAATGAAGTGTTTTTCCCTTTGTCTATTCGGTTCCTTGTCGAATTGCAAGTTCTAATACATTATCGTGATGAGTTTTTCAACACAACCAGACCTTTATACTAGATTATATTTTACAAGTTAAACAGGCGACAGTTCTTTAGAATTTTATTGACGTAAATAAACGATGATAAATAGCGTATTACAATATAAATACAATAGCCAACCAACCAACCGACTGACCCAACCGATATGCATCAAACTCACACAACCCTATCCTACAAAAGACACAAACTGGAATTATTTACAGGTATTATTAACTTCTTATACTAAGTTTTCGAGTGCCAAGTAACTACCAACTAATATTATACATACATATATATTAAACATGGTAAACAATATTATACAGACATAAAAATTACATGCCCTCCTATATACCTAATACATTTATGCATTCTACAAATGTTCTCTGTTAATCTTTACTTTACAATCGCTTAAGGATATAATATATCGCCGATCGAAATGACTAGCAGCTAACAGATAATGATCTAACAGGCTATTTCAACAAACAATCACAGTACCTAATAGAATAAAACACGACCGTTTAAATTTCAAATAACCTATGGGTATTTACAGGGTTGTGATAAAGAGACGGATCTGTCTGTTGTACAGAATATAGTCTATTTGATCAAGAATTGCTGGGACCCATTAATTGTATTTTGTTGAAATACATTTTCTCAAGAACAAAAATATTATGCAGGGTTCGTCAGGAAACTGCTACGTGTACCAACTTCAATTCTCTTCATAAAATACTTTGCACATACATATTTACATTCTTAGATATTTGCCATAAAACATGCCCTATAGCCATCTTCCTCGATTTTCGACATATTAACACTTTCAAATTGTTGAAAACAGAATAGGCAAGCAACAAGGCGATGAGAAAAACTAATTTGTAAGATGTTGTACATTACGTACGATTTGTGGATTAATTTCTCGTAGAGATTACACTTCAATACAGTCTCCTGCCTATGAGCTGGATCATGCGGACGAGTACCGCCCTGTTAAATCCCTAAGATTGAACTTGGTAAATCATTATCATTCTGGAAACTGAAAAGTGGCTAAAGTTGGAGTTATATCATTTTGCAGAAGATTTAAATGCCTTTCTGAAGTGAAACTTTCGTAAAAAATAAAATGGTGCGATTACCCTATATTCAGCAATGTTTGCTTAAACAGCCAGGTGCGATTGTTTTCTAGCCAGCGTTGACTTTCCCCCGTCCAGTATTTGCAGTTTTATCTACTGGTCTGATCATTTCAAGAAAAAGTAACCTCATCAGGAGAAGAAATTCTTGAGTTCATAAAAAATCTCACCTGTAAGGATCATCTTTCAATCACTCTCAGCTAAGTTGTACCTTATACGATATTTTTCTTCTTTTGAATTTGTGTTACGTACTGATAATATGTTGTATGATGCACTTTTAATAACATTTTTAACAGCACGAGTGGTCCTCCATTTCTATCGATTAATTCTTAGGCGGGCGATATGATCATTTATCATTGATCATATTACAGACTTCTCTATGACTTTTATCTTCGCAACCCAGCATAATCAAAACATTTCATTGCGTCCATTTTCAGCGTTCATTCACGTCGAAGATAAGTATGGTATGTGAAAAATATCAAGTAGTAAAGTATTTCATTCATTTTCTGACCGACCCTGTATTTTCTCTTAAAAAAAATAATTTCAATAAAATAAAATTCAGGGATCCCAGTAATTCTTGATCAAGTAGACGATATTCCGCACAACATACTAATTCGTTCCTCTATCACCACCCTATACATGCGGTATGATAGAAAAACATCATTACGCCCTCAAAGTAACGGGCGGCAATATAAAGCAGGACACCCTAGATTGATATATTTTTCAACATGAAAATTTCGATTCAATCGATACGAAGATATTTATTGTATATTAATCTAAAATGTAATACATATTCCGCCTATTCTTTTAAGGGTTATATTTGTTATAGAATACTGTACCGTTTCACATAGGATACGTACGCGCCAGATCAAATCTTATCCGGCAATATAATGGGATAAGAGGATCGGTTAAATGCGAAAAAGACTTACCCAACTGCGTTAATGTTAGTAGAAAAAATATTTTACTGCAGTGTTTAATATGTAATTTCTATTATTGAATACTTTTCCCATTAGTTAAAGCAATCATGTTCCTAAACCGCGTAACATACGTAGTATTTTCTGTTTCCTTTTGTTTTTTTTTTTGGTTAGGAGGTATATAATAATAATAATGTTAATAGTAATATATTTATACTGTAATACACACGTACATATACAATCGCAAAGATTTCCCTTTTATTTATTGATTTCTATAATCAGTAATAGGTATGTGTGTATTATAGGCTTATAATTTCCATTTCTAATATATAATAGCCGAATGTACAGATCGATATTAATCAGATTGCGTACTTTACTTTTCGAAGCCAGTAGATTCACCACTCTCTTGCTGTTTTTATTTAATTATTGTTGTTGATTTTTATTTTACTACATACAGCTATTATGATTTTTTTTTCTAATACCTAACTAACTATATATTGTTATAAGAAGTTATACCTGTTCTTTGATCTTTTTATATGAGAGTGATACAAACAGTGCAGTGATTATTTATTAAGTTAGATACCTACCGACATGCATACATATAATACGTATGATTATTTACTAATAAATTATTTAGATTACAGATCTTCATTTCTAAGTTAATAATAATATAGATACGTGCGTATGTGTTATATAAACGTATTAGTAATTTATTCCTATATTTCCGTTATATCTTTCCTTTTAACGTTCAATTCTCGATCGTCAGTCTCGGAATTTATTTCGATTAGCTGAAAAAAGAAAGATATAACGTCTAGTTTCGTAAATTAGTTTGCCACATAATAAGCAACTTGTATGTAATAGGAATGTACAATATACAAAATAAGTTCCTGCGTATAACAACAGACCTACACACACGTAACACATACAGTTGGTTCGATCTTTGCGGTCACGTGACCAATTCTCACGTGTACGAATCAATTCGGCGCTCTGGATTTTCAGAATTTTAAAATATCGACGGCTAATTCTAAACTAAGAATTGTCGCTTTTACTTCAACTACTTTTTTTCCATATGATTAGGCATTTATCTAAATATAAACAGCAAATTTTTTTTCGCGAACTCGATTGTTTTCGAACTAATACAGGTAACGAACAATGATTTGCTATTTTCTTAAATCAATCTCTCAATCGTATTGCATCAGAAAAATGTCACATGACTGCAGATATCGGACGAACTAACTATAGGTACATACCACCATACGTATGTACATACCTAATAGTTTGTATAAACGAAAAGATACACATACAGGATCTATTATACATGATTCTAATTGATTTTTCCATTGTTAAAAATGTAAAACAATGCATATGTTAACAACACTGCAGTTAGTTTAGTAAAGTAAGGTAACCATCACACACATACATACACACACACATGCATACATTAATAATACACTCCGTACACGGAGAACACACATGCGCATACATTGTTTTTTCCCATACTTCGTCTTTGGTTGCTTTTAACGAACGAAAAATGTCATACCTAGTTAGTTTTTACGTTAGATACGGTTATAGTACGCGTCTCGAGATCTCCCGCTGATTGTTCGTAGTGATATTATTATATACCTATGTGTACATAAAAGATTATTATCGTCGCAAAAAAATGTAATGAGGTGAGACGAGATGCGGAATACATCAGATATTATTACAATTGTGTAACCAATACGGTAGCCGAGACTATAACTAAACTAAAATTAAATCGAAAATGTTCGGAATAGATGAGCTAATCTTAGTTGATTATTAGACAATTACAGACTTACGTATTACGTACCATCTTTTTCAAATTAAATGCGAATTGGAGCTCGGGAATTCTTCGCTAGTTTATGCAACCAAAGCTGCACGAAACTTCATACTTGCCATACATAATGTGGAGTTTTTCGTAAATAATTTTTAATTAAACTTCGGTTTTCTAACTTTAATCGTCATAATATTTTTTAAAAATATTAGTTTAATTCTACATTGAAGAAATAGAAATAGATAATGCAGTGTTTACGTTTTCCTCATATGTAGTGTTTAGAGCGAAGCAACATATGTAAGAAAAGTATAGTATTCACCAACAAGCTAGCCAATACCGAATGTTAGGTATTTCAGAATTTGAAATTATACAAGAATGATTCACTGTAATAATTAGAAGGATATATACTTGAATCATAATTGTTTGTTATTCTAATTACTTTAACGAAAAAGTGTTACTGCTACTTTGACGTCCGTTTAAAGTCTAGCGCTAATAATAAATTAGAAAGGTAGATTAACTACGTATCCTTTGAGCTATACTTTTACGTTATAAGTTAATAACAATATTCCTCCGTTGTGTTGAAGTTTTATATCATAGAAACAGTATGAACTTCAAATAAAAATGAAAGGAAAGGAATAGGCGTGTTTAACGTTTCGATATTCGAATTCCTATATTATCCTCTTCAGAAAACGTAAACTTATTGAGAAAAAATAGTTGAAGAGCATTATCAAGAATCGAAAAGTTGTACATTGTGGACTTATTTCAATTTTAAACTAATTTCACAATGTAAAATTATATAAAAGACAGCTCGATTCTCCATAATACCCTTCAAGAACTTCTTCTCTATGAGTTTCGTTTTCAGAAGATTATCGAAACATTAAATACGCCTATTGCCTTTCCTTTCATTCACGGCTGCAAAAAACCACGAAGCACACATTTTTAATTATACTTGGTCACAGATACGAAGAAATTACTTAATTGACTATAAACTTCTTCAATTATTGCTTGCAATAACATAAGTTATTATAACTAACTTCAATAAACTGATATTTTTATTTCTAGAAAAGTATAAAGCATTCGTTAATTTGTAAAATGCACAAAATTCCTTACGCATAAATAAATAAAAAAAGGATTTATATTTTTATTAAATTCAAGACAGATAGTATGATTGGGAGTTCCTCTTGTGGCTAGTTGCACCAACACGAATTAAAATTTAATCTCGAATCAAGTTAAAGCAATAAGTACACGGTAATTTTTATTTAATTGCCTGAAAGATTGTCATTTTGTTAAATTTTAATTCGTGTTGGTGCACATGATCATAAAATCATATCGAACGTGATAATAAATATTTGCAACGAGCATGAATGTTCGAGACCAGTATATTGTCATTTCCTTTTCATTTACACCCTATCCTCTGAATAATGCATGGAACACTACACGAAAATACATACCAAGCATCCCTTCGACTAGTTAGGTAGCCGTAGGCTATGATAAGTTGGTGAATACTGGACTATGTGCATCCTTACATATTCTGCTTCACTCTAAACAAGACTGCATGTGAGGAAAACATAGACACTACATTATCTATTTCTATTTCTGCAAATGTTTATGTAGATCTCATTTAACAACTTTAAAGAAATGATGGTTAAAGTTAAAAAAAGAAAGAAATAACCGCAAAATATTAACTAAAAATTATTTACGGAAAACCACATTACGAATCGCAAGTATGTAGTTTCGGTTGCATAAACCATCGAAAAATTACCGAGCTTCGATTCGCATTTTATTTGAAAACGATGGATACGTCCGTGTAGAAAAGTCCAAGGATTTCGTATCGAAATAACCGATGTCTCTACTAGGTATCAATTAATTCTATACGTTTTCGGGAAAAGCAAGTAAGAGATATTATCGCATCGCTATTGCCAATTTTGCCGACCCTTATTTCGGACGAAGGTTCTCGATACTCACTGTGAGAACAGAAACTAAACCGCTTTCTTATATCATCTACGATGCCGAAAACAGCAAAAGAAAATGTTGTAGATGTCCGCTTAAACTCTGGAAAAACACAAAATACATGTACATAATATACACCAATTATGAACGCAAATCATTAACTAGGTATAATTTAATAAAAAAGGATGACGTTTATGTAAGATAGAAACATAAAAAATTATATTTTCAATACCCGGAAAAGTTTGATTTTGAAAGTACATAAGCAGCAGACGTCGCATAATCGTGTCAGTTGCGACTTCTTCCTCTTTTTTCCTTTTACAAACAAAAACTTTTCAAATAATTTTCCTGCTCACTACTGCCTATTTTCGCATATTTACCGTTTAACGTTTTTTAACTTGTTACTTTTCAAATTTATTTTATTGACGGTAACGTGATCTTATTATTTATCAACGACTTCAACAACCATTATCCCCGCGATTACTTTTTAGTTGAAATCGACAGAGAGTTTTTAAAATAAAACTTTTCCTGGCATAGAAAGTGTAATTTGTATTTTTCTATCCTACATGCCATGAATGCCAACTGAAGTAACTTCTTCAATTTGAAAGATAATATATTTTGTCGTTTTCGACATATGTCGAGTTCCGAATATACCCTAAAGAAAAATTGATTGTATTTTTCTGTTTTTCACGCGTTTAATCCAAAACAAACAAAACAAAGTATGTAAGTATATCAGCAATCAGTAATTCCTTGCTTGTTATAATTTGATTTTCTCGAGATATTATATACATATATATATTAATTATTAAAAGAGAAATGCATATCATAGTTGTAAAATGAAATTTTGACAAATAAAATAAAAAGGAAATACGTAAATGAAGTTGAAGTTTTCTTCGCCTAACCTGACTTGTTCCATTTTCGCCCACCTTTAGTATGTAAAGGACAAAGGATACTTGTTTACAACCGCCACAAAAAGGTAATAATTTCACCTGCGTTGGTGATCTCTAGTCATGATCTCATGATCGTAGATGATAACGGGCAAATTTAAAAATAAATGTAGAGTGACGTTGGCGGGTACATCCCATTAACTTTTAAAAGAAACATCGATGGAACTATTTAAACTTAATTCGGGAAATCTTAAATTATGATCCAGATAGCTTTTTCCCATATACAGGAATAAATCTGGATTTATTTTAAAATTTTGTTATGCGCAATTTTTGCAGTCACTCTGTATTTTGGTTATCTTGCCAACTTTTCCCCCCGTTGTATTTCCAACTTGTTTTATAGCTAGGCAACTCATTTCGCACCCTGCGAATTTTCGTTATTAAAATTCTATTTGGTGGGATTTTGCAGCATTTTTACTTCATTTACTGCTTCCATAATTCTCGGGAATATATTACATAAGTGTATTTGTCTCCATTTATCTTTACTTTTCTACATTTCTTAAGGAAATAATTTTTCGTGCTCTATTTTCCCATCTTCGCAATAGAGGTCGTACCGTGTTGTATTATGATAGTTTCCCCGATTGGTCCGTTTGTGTGATGTTTTATCACAAAAACTATTTTATTCTAGAACGTGAGGATCAACAATTTTGTAGCTCTCTTTCCGTTAAGTCTTGTTACGTTGGGTGTGTCCCGAAGTTCACTCTGGTGTAGAAATTTTATTTTGCCTTGAGGAAGGCCTTTCGTTTATTTTGCGGCTATAAATTCCCCCAGAGAAAGTGAATAGTTAATTCCGTTACAAATTTTGAGTATCGAACACAGTGTGTTGTAGACGTATTTTGTACAGCTTAGCGTGCGAACTTCGCCGTTTGACCCAACCCTTGCGTACGGAAGAACTCTAATCCAGAATTAGTGTTCTTGTGGAGGGCGTACTTCTACCGTAACCCGAATTTTTGTTCTTTTGAGGGCGTATTTTGGGCCTAACATCCGAGTACCGAATACGGAGCACGTCTGGCGTCCCCCCGCT
This sequence comes from Oryctes borbonicus, assembly GCA_902654985.2. Taxonomy (NCBI): domain Eukaryota; kingdom Metazoa; phylum Arthropoda; class Insecta; order Coleoptera; family Scarabaeidae; genus Oryctes; species Oryctes borbonicus. The sequence continues at coordinate 2,115,998 of LR736872.1, forward strand.
GGAGAGACCAGGTTGCCGAGGGTGACAGTACAATAGAAACGACAGATAAGTGCTACAGTAACTTCTGTGCTGACCCTAGGAGTGGCGGGGAAAAAAAAAGATATTATTTTTTTTCTTTTAAATTATACAGAAATTTACCTTTAACATATAGTTTTTTTTTCGTTTTAGTTTTATTATTTGTTTGTTGTATTTTATTCAATAACTGAAAAAAAATACTAACATTTGTAAAATCTGTAAACCCAGAAGATCTTAAAGTTTACTTTTTTTTTTTATTTTTGTGTTGACGATTAATTAAACCAACTTTTAATTCCTCTTTTTTTTTATTTATTTAGTTTAGGTTTTTTTTTTTTTTATTGCGTCTTTACTGGCAGAAAATCTCGGTTGCCCATGACCGGGATCGACGAAGGACATTAGTGTTCTGAGTGGGTGGCGCCTTTCTGATTAGGTAACTCCTGCCGCAGGAGCCAGAATCTTTTTTTTTACATACCGCGACCTACAACCGTCGCCGACTGGGCAAAGCGGCCACGAATGTCCTGTAATTTTCTTCAACTCCAAAAGGGCGTGAAAGTTATTCGTTAAGTAACTTTGGAACTCCTCTTCCCCCCTACTCTCCCGACAAGAAGGCGAAGCCATTTACTGGAAATAGTAGAAGCAAAGAAACGTTTCAAGCGATGAAGATCATACTAGGTACCATAACAACATGAAGCAGTCTCCTAACTGAAAAGTGCAACAGAAGGCATACACATTCGGATAAAACAATTATAAGAAAACCTCTAGTATTTTGTTTGCGATATGCGATGCAAATTATAAATAGAATTGTATGTGTGGATACAGTAGTCTATTATGAATTTTCAAGCGATACAAGAATAAATATTAGCAAAAAAATCAAAGAAAATTAAATCAAGCCGCATAAACGACAACGATGTAAAGAAAGCATTATAAATTTGGTTTTTGTTGCATGGCAAATTATCATAAAAAGGAATAGAAATGAACACATAAACGCAGTACATAATTTATTTAAATTTTATTGCATTCTCCCTCATCGTAAAATTACAAATGGAAATTGCGATAGAAAGGACAAACATTTATCTAAACAGGATACTACTGCGTACGTAAGTAGAAAGTCAAATGAAGAAGATGAAAGATGAAGATCAAAGAATTATAACATTTTATTGCTTCTTAAATTATATAGTTAGCTACTCTTATGTATAATTATGCTTATACTTATGTATACTTTGATAAAATGCATGCAATACAATGTATGTACAATGCTAAGAATTATTTTGTCAGATATATACCAAATATGCAGTGTGTCCCCGGATTGACTTCACAGCATGATGGACCAAAAATTTTCGAATTGGAATTTCATATTTTGGGATTCCGTCCTGCTTGGTCTGAAGCTATTTTTAATTTGCTTTCGATTTTTTTAAATCAAATAGGCCTTTACAGTTGACCAAAAACTATTTTCGTCTCAGGTAAAGTACCTTTTCTGTTCACAGCACGCCAAAGTGTTACTAAGAAAAGTTGTTTAGAATGAAAAGTTATGGGGTTATAGAAATTATCAGAATGATCGGCCTACTTTGATAATAAAAGTTGAAAATCTTTATTATTACTTATGAATACATTATAAATCTTAAATGAGAAAACAGGGTGCATAGAATCCTTCAAAAAAATTCAAATTTTACAGTTTATTAAAAAAAGAAATTAAACTACAATTTTCTATCCTAACTCTAGAATCGTTGTATACTTTCGCTATGGTCATTGGGTTAATTTCATCTACAGCATCCCTAATTTTTTGTTTTAATAAGTCGATGTTATCATGAAGGTCATATGAATAAACTTTATTTTAAATAACCCCATAAGTAAAAATCTAGAGAAATCAAATCCGGTGATCTCGCCGGCCAATGTATTGGACCATGTAGTCCAATCCACTTTTCTGGAAAGTACTGATTCAAAAAATTTGCTAAATGAGCTGGACATCCATCTTGTTGAAAATGAAAATCTTCTAAATTCACGGCATGGCAGGTAAAAAAAAAATTCGAGCACGTCCAAATAGGAATGTTAGTTTAAATTAGTGTCAAAAAAATATAGGCCAATAATTTTATCGTACCTTACTGCACACCATACATTCACTTTCTTGTACCGTTGACTATTAGTTACTATACGAAAATGTGGATTTTCATGAGACCAACACTTACAATTTTGTAAAGACGCGATGTCATTAGTTGTAAAAGTTGACTCATTCGAAAAAAAATATTTTTTTTATAAAAGATTCTGTCGTTCAAAATCCATCCCATAAACAAAACAGCAATCGTTGGCCATCGTCTCCAGATTCTAATTTATGGATGAACGTGGGTTTAAATGATATAATTTTATGTTCTTTGAGAATTCTTTGTACGTGCGACTTAATTATTGATAATAAAAAAACTTTTCACAAGTTTTTTTACTCCATTGACAGAAATTGTCACCATTGGAAATCGCTCGTGAAACTTATTAATAACATGAGCATAATTCCCCAAATGTGTAAGATTTTATTAGGTAAATGCGTTGTTCGAGAGTCAACATTTTTAATACAAAAACCTATAAAGAACAAGTAATTTGCAAATTGCTGACGTTTTGACGTTTATTTAAGATAATGACAGCTAATTGTTTACTTTACTACTACGCGATTATTCACTCATACAATACAAAAACAAGCCGAATTAATGAAAGTGAGCTAATTTTTATGAAATTGTGCACATAGCCATAACTTTTCACTCTGAACAACTTTTCTTAGTAACACTCTGGCGTGCTGTGAACAGAAAATGTACTTTACCTGAAAGAAAAATAGTTCTTACTCAACTGTAGAGGCCTACTTGATTTTAAAAAATCGAAAGCAAACTAAAAATACGTTTCAGACCAAGCAAGGCAGAATCCTAAAATATAAAATTCCAATTCGAAAATTTTTAGTCCATCATACTTATTGTGAACTCAATCCGGGAACACACAGTATATTGTATTTGTTTCGAAAGAAAAGAAAATAATTCTATAAACTATATATTTGGAACAAATAAAAAATTACAAATGCCTTAAAGTAATAATTTTTGCATTTTTCTCTTTTGGATAGGAAATCCTAAATCATATGAAGAATTTTAATGAATATTCCATTAGCAAAATATTCCACTAGCAAGATATACATGGTGGATTACAAAGTCAACAAAGCTCTGAGGCATTAATTCTTGTATAACACCTTTTTTCCAATTTATATGAATCCTTTTTGCGAGAAGCACTACAGCAAATTTCTAAGCTTAATATCGTGTACTTTTATCTTATGAAACACTACGATTCCATCGTTATTGATGAAAAACAAATTAACCCTACTTGAACTACATACAATATGCATGCTCGAACTTCCTCTTTATATAGGTGAATATACAGTACGCGCCAAAATTTTGAAACAAGTTCCTTAAACTTGAAACAATTAATTCTTCGAGAAAATAGTCGGACGGGTTGATTTTTGTTTCTTAAAAGGATCTTTTTCCTATGTAGCATTAATTTATATATTCAATTGTTTTTGAGTTGTAGCGTCATCGTATTTTTTTAATAACAATAATTTCGCGAGAAAGACTATTAAAGAAACCAAAAATAATATTAATATTAAATTAAATGTTACAAACATTCTTCTTGTATATTACGAATGACATGGACTTATTCTACGCATTGCGCACCGTATTCGATTTTTAAATTCTGTACATTTTGTGGTCAGTCTAAATATATTTCGGATTTTAAATAACCCCACAAGAAAAAAATCAAGGCGTGTAAGATCTGGGAATCTTGCGGATCCTCTATTGATAGTCGTCTTCCAATCCACCTCTCAGGAAAGCAGCTATCTAAGAACTTGTGAACTGGACGTGCAAAATGCGGAGGGACACCATCTTGTTGAAACCAAATGTATCATTTGGTGAGTCAGGATCACTTTCGTTCGATAACAATTCCACAAGGGCCGACACGAATTCATTTCTAAAGAATTCCAGATATCTCTGCCCCGTAAGAGTTCCTTCAAAGAAGAAAGGGCCAATGATTTTATTGTCAACTACGCCTGCCCATAGTCTTTCAATCAGGATTGTCTCCAATACTTGAAATTTGGTCGATTCACAAAGCCATTTGGTTGAAATATGACTTTATCCGAAAAAAGGATATTATGGATCCGCATTATGTAAATCCTGCTTAATTGTGCAGAATATGCATTTGACGATCAGGATCGTTTTTATTTAGTTGATGTAGTAACTGAATTTTGAAAGTATGATACTTTTTTTTCAGTACTCGTAATATAGATTGTTGACTAACTCTGACGTCTGCTACAGCCTCTCGTGATGTAGGATGAGGATTCTCTTCAATACCCAACATCACATTAAGCTTAACGTCCTCGTTTATGGGCAGCATTTTTAATGTGTTTCAAATGCCCAGTTTCTCTATGTTTGTGTTCAATTACACTAAGTGTGGACCGGCTAATGGGCCTATCTGGATACCTTGCATTAAACATATTGTACACCTCTTGCTGTGTTCTTGTCTTATCTTAGCATCCAATGAGAATTAACATTTCTATACGTTGTGTGTTTCACTCAAATAAATCAACACTTCACGTTTCTGTTTACTCCGAATACGGTTTACCTTTCTAAATCTTACATTGATAATGATCGATAATGACACATTAACGCGAACCTTAAGTTTAAACTGTCAATTTCAAACCCAACAGTGCCAAAAATGTACTGCCTACCGAAAATCCATAAACCGGGTAAATCTATGAGACCAATTGTTTCAGGCATAGGCTCACCCACGTACAAACTGTCCAAATGGCTAGTAAATGAATACAAAAATTTACCCATCAAAGTAGACAGCCTCGAAGTAGAAAATTCAATAGATTTTGTAAATAAAGTAAACAATATCAAACTAGAAGATGGGTAAATTTTAGTATCGTTCGATGTTTGTTCTCTCTTCCCTAGTGTACCGATCCCTGAAACCATAGAGTATTTAGTTGAGCTCCTAAAGCTCAACAATATCGAAGATGCCAAACTAGCAGAATATAAAAGACTAACGTCACTCTGCATGAAGCAAAATTGTTTTCAAGTTGAGGGCAAGTACTATAAACAATTAGAAGGTACAGCAATGGCCCTGTCCGCCTTCATAGCCAACTTGTTATATACAATTAATAGATTAGTTAAATTCCCTCTAAGTAGAAGTAGATTTAACAGAGAACTTAAATTCATAAAAAAACGTAGCTATTTATAACTGTTACTCTTCTATAGAAGTCGATCGCATGCTTAAGAAAGTCCAACATAGGCTTTACTATAGTAGTAGTATAGTAGCTATAGTAAGAAATTCATGAAACTCCTCTTTCACAGCATATCGAAACGCGCGAGTAAGGTTTTGAAGAGTCAAGATATGAACGTATGCTTCGGTTCGCGCAACACACTTAAAAACCTTCTCGGTAATCCTAAAGATAAACTGAAAATGGGAGAAAGGTCGGGTATTTATAAGATTGAATGTAGTCACTGTAATAAAGCCTATATTGGTCAAACCAAAAGAGCGATAGAAACTAGATTCAAAGAACATATAAGAAATTATCGCTACGACGGATTGGACGCGTCAAGTGTAGCACAACATATAAATGAAACCGGGCATAGTATTAAATTAGAAGACTTAAAATTGATTAAAAACGTAACGTCGCCGCGAGGATTAGATGCGTACGAGACGGTTTACATAAAAAGTAATAAAAATCTGATGAACAGAAAAACGGTCCGTTGTCGTACTCTGTCCTTTTTGACCCTTTGCAGTAAAGCTGGCACTTGTTTATATTTTGGGTTATAAAAGAGATCTTCCCGCCTATCTGGCAGTGTGTTTCGCATGTCGTGTTTTAAGACGCGTAGAGGGTAGAATAGGCACTTGTAAACAATATTTCTTCTCGGAAGAAGGGATAGTACATGCATGTTATTTTTCGCACGTCGTAGCTTCAAGGCGTGCAGGAGGTAGAAATAGGCACTTGTAAAGAATATCTTTTCTAGGAAGTAGGGATAGTACATGCATGTTTAGTTTTAGCAAAATTTTTCTCACATCATTCGGTCACCGGTTGACGATGAGGACCATTCGTGTCCTCGAAACGGCCACCCCGGAATAATTATTATATTACTATATAATAAATTAAACTTGTGTGGTGCGGAGGTTGCCGATACTTATGTGTTGTTTACCTTACATTGATATCCAAGTGTCAAAATTGCTGGTGTTGTTTAGCAGCCGAAATTACCACTTACAACAAATGTGAGTCCTCTACTCTTTTTATCTTTTTCTTACGAAAATATTGTATGTAAGATATCAACATTTTGATGTTGGCATTTAGAGTATTAAAGAATCTACTAAAACCAACCAAAAAAAAATTGGAGTTGTTATTAAAAAAAATACGATCATAACTCAAGATAAAAGTTATATATTATATATATAAAATGACATATGTCATAAAATAAAATGTCACATACGAAAAAGATCCTTTCAAAAAATAAAAACCGACCTATCTTTCAAAAAAAGAATTGTTTCAGTTTTGAGGAATTTGTTCCATAATTTACGCGCACACTGTATGAAATTGTATATGCCATCTGAAACAGTTATTTTAATGTCATTCGTCTGAATGTCCTCGTATTTGGTAAATGCAGTACTTTGCTTATGTATTCACACATTTTCGATACTTTACAATTAATGCTAATTCACTAATTCAGGAGATAGTGATGTCACATAGTTGAATAAATTGTTTAAATCACCCAAGAACACTTATTCGTATCTTCTTAGTTTTGGCTTTGAGAGCATTTTGAGCTTACATATGAGCCTATGTGGATTTGAATCTATGACTGTCCCATCTGCCCTACTTTTAGTGTCCATTGTTTAGCGATAAATTAGATATTTTTGCTGGATTCTACTCGGGTATCATGTCAACGATATATTTTACACTACATACAGTTTGGTATATTATCGATCTATGAAGCGAATTATTCATTAATTCCCATTCACGATTAAATAATTCTCGTTCTCGTTATAATAATTGTCGCTCCCAACTTATGAGTCGGTCACTAGCACATGTGCACCGTCAGAATCGGACTCCATCTCCCATGGATTGGTTTCTTTCATATTTTTCATTTTCTTAATTGTTCTTGCTCAAAACAATCTACTTTGTCAACTTATCTTGTTAATTACAGCTTCAAAATAGCCACTATATAGTATCGATGTCAAATTTGATCAATTTAATTTTTTCTTCTTCAATATGGTCACTAATCGCTTACCACAACGTTCAATACCTAGTCCTTAATCACAAACTATCAATGTCCAATAATAATCTCATTTCATCTTTTCTTATTTACAAAATCACCGAACTATTCGCGTTTGAGACCTCAATTTTGGGGATTCAAAAACAACACTGACTTAATGAACAAATCTAATATAACTCAGTTAAACATATCAAAAGGCAACTACACGTTTACTCACTGGTTACAACTTCCGTCATCTTCCCTCTCCCCTCTTCCTCCTTAAATTATACCTCCCCCATGATCCTACATATATTGCATCAAATCTTCTTGACGAAATTCTACGATGTTTAGAAATCCGCTTGCATCTAATATAGGTGCTGTTTTATTACAGGAAAATTGAGTTCAGCATTAATCAAGAGAACATCATAAACTTAAAAGTATGCACAGAAGTTGTCGCGAACTGGATAAACTGATATGAATTTAGTAATCATTTACCGCTACCTTATCCTGTGATTGGTCGGTTGTATTGATACAACGATGTGGTAGCGCTATAATTTAACGTGTATATAGTTTCATGATACGCCAATACTTAATTCTGTGGTACACCGCTATGTGAACGCTCCTTAATACATTTCTTATTTGACGCATTGTCGACACGTGTTCGCCACTTTTTGAACTGAAATACCTCGAAAATAAGTAACTGTTAACTATATGCAATTACTTAGTTCTGTATTTTGCTCTATTCATCAAATATATTAGATATTCCTCCGCAAGATAAGAGAGAATAACATGAATCGATATTTTTATTTTACTCGTGAGAATGTTAACATTGTAACAATTTCTACTAAACCGGTGGTTTCTCAAATAACTAAAATGTAATTTTACGAAATGCAGGAATGCTCCTACGACATATCGAACCGTTGTACCTTGCCGCTGCCAAAGATTTCCTGGGCAAAATTCCATAAATGAGACTTGAGATTATATCGCTCCATAATACAGAGCTACTAAACATGCGATTTCGAGCATCTAATCGCAAATGATTTACTTCCTACATTAAGTTAGCCAAATATAAAGTAATAGTCCGTCCATGCCAACATCAACTTAAAAGTAAACACTAAGCATTTAAAACGCCAAGGAGTATGGCAGTCTTTAGGAGCTAACACGTGGTTAATAATATCGGGATGACGAGCGAAGTTTCAATTGAAACTCTTAAATTACACCAATATTTCCCTTCTATTTTAAAACTTCATCTGCGTCATACTTCAAAATTTACAAATATAATTTAAAAGAAATAGTAACAATCGAATTTACAATCAGTTTAAAGTAGATAGTTAAACGTGTGAATATAAAATTTTGGCGATGCGCACCGTAGAATGAATAAGGAAATTCATACACGTATCCGTAAAAAAAAGAAAAACAAGGCGGTAGCGCGAAATATAAAAGGAAATATGCTGGTTTATCGTAATGAATTTGAACATTGAAAATATTAACATACAACGATGTGAATCTCGATATCAAAATCAACCTTTACCTGTCGTTTAAACTTTAGATTTCTTCTAAATGAAATAAATACGATATTGTAAACCGTCTGTGTCGGATCTAAAATTCATAGTGTGAGGATGTGAGTCAGGTGTTTGATCAATTCATCAATTGATTCAATAGGTCTGACACTTGTCGTCAACTTCAAGAGCTCTTAGCCCGTTACGGTGATGAATTCTGACAAAGGATAGTAACCACTGACGAAACGTGGATTCCTTATTCCAATCCTGAAACCAAAAGTCAATCCAAAGAATGTCGTAACCCGGAAGAAGGTCCTCCACTTAAGGCGCGTGCACTTCCGTCTGTTGGTAATGCTTATTGTATTCTGGGATTGCGAAAACATTATTTTTATAGATTATCTGCCAAAAGGCACTACAATTAACGCAGAATACTATTCGAATGTATTATCCGAACCACTGCGGCAGGGACTTGTCATAAAACAGCTTGGAAAGTTGCATAAGCGTCCGTTATTGCAACAGGATAATGCCTCCATACCGCAAGAAAGACAAAGAATGTTTTGAATGATTTACGATGGGAATTGCTCGCGCATCCATCTTACTCACTAAATCTCGCATCCAATGATTTTCATCTGTTCCCAGTTTTGAAAAAGCCTGTATTATTTGAATGTATAACTAACGTAAAACGTGTCAGTAGGTGAACTGCGGAGACACCGAAAGGTTCTTTGAGGACGCCTTAAAAAAATTAGTTTATCGTTGGGATAAATGTATTCAGTTAAACGGAGATGCTGTAGAAAGCTACATTGTAATATTGATGAAAATTGACAAAATAAAAAAAAATTATAGCTAAATTCCCGGAAATTTAGAAACATCCCTCGTATATTTCCAGAAATAAACGTGATTTGTAATTATTTTCAATAGCTATAACTTTTACATTGTTGAAATCCATTTCATGGAGAATGAGTAACTAACGCACTAGTTTGTTTAGGTTGCAATCACTTCAATGTTTTCTGAATTCTGGATTTTAAGCAGGTTGATGAGGAATCTAATAAATTACATTAGATTTAAATTCAGTAGACGTAGGGTTTTTGTATATTCGACAATTTGAAATTGAATATCTAGCGGTGCGACAATAGGATTCGTCGCACTCGTTTCAGTGTGATTAAGTAGAGATAAAGGTAAAATTGAACCGTGAACCACTCTATTCAAAAGAAAGCATTATTTAGGGCAATATTTGCAAGTTTGCTTAAGTTTTGCTTCTGAAAAGAATGATAAGAAAATTTAATTACTCTATTTCTCATGACTTTATAGGATGTACCGAATGATAATTTATGTATTTTCTTGAATAGTAAACAACACATAAGTATCGGCACCCTCCGCACCACACAAGCTTAATTTATTATATAGTAATATAATAATTAGTCCGGGAAGGCCGTTTTGAGGACACGAATGGTCCTCATCATCAACCGGTGACCGAATGAACTGAGAAAGAACTTTTTCTAAAACTAAACATGCATGTACTATCCTTACTTCTTAGAACAGATATCCTTTACAAGTGCCTATTTCTACCCCCTACATTTTTCGAATTTCCCGAAAATGGGAGAAAGGTCGGGTATTTATAAAATTGAATGTAGTCACTGTAATAAAGCCTATATTGGTCAAACAAAAAGAGCGATAGAAACTAGATTCAAAGAACATATACGAAATTATCGCTACCGCAGATTGGACGCGTCGGGTGTGGCACAACATATAAATGAAACCGGACATAGTATTAAATTAGAAGACTTAAAATTGATTAAAAACGTAACGTCGCCGCGAGAATTAGATGCGTACGAGACAGTTTACATAAAAAGTAATAAAAATCTGATGAACCGAGAAAACGGACCGTTGTCGTACTCTGTCCTTTTTGACCTTTTGCAGTAGGCTGGCACTCGTTTATATTTTGGGTCATAAAAGAGATCTTCCCGTCCATCTGGCCGTATTTTTCGCATGTCGTAGTTTAAGACGCGTAGAGGGTAGAATTAGGCACTTGTAAAATACAATATTTCTTCTCGGAAGAAGGGATAGTTCATGCATGTTATTTTTCGTACGTCGTAGCTTCAAGGCGTGCAAGGAGTAGAAATAGGCACTTGTAAAGGATATCTCTTCTAAGAAGTAGGGATAGTACATGCATGTTTAGTTTTAAAAAAAGTTTTTTCTCATTTCATTCGGTCACCGGTTGATGATGAGGACCATTCGTGTCCTCGAAACGGCCGTCCCGGACTATTTATTATATTATTATATAATAAATTAAACTTGTGTGGTGCGGAGGGTGCCGATACTTATGTGTTGTTTACCATACTACGCCACAGCCCTTGCTATCATTATTTTCTTGAATGTATGGGTTTTCGATAGCAATCTAATATAATAATACAAAACTTTGTTCTTATATATTTCCTGTCAAGAAAGGGTATTGATTCACTTCTTTTTCCATAGTAAACTGTTCTCGCACCAAAGTTCTGAAAAAAAACACAAAAATTTATCAATAAACTCCCTAATAAAACCTAGTTGGAATGGTAAAGTTGGTATGACTAAGTTGGTATAACTAACAGCTCTTGAAGTTTAAGAAATGATCCATGGCAATTTGTGCCAGAATGAGGCTAAGAGGTGACTCCATTGGTGTACCAAAAATTTGAGCGAAAAACCATCAATTGATAAGTAACTGTTATGAAAAATGAATTTAACTGATTTGATAAAAGAGTTGAATTTATCAAATAGAAGATTGATTTTGATTTCGAGATTTTGCAGTTTAAAATTATTTAAAAATAAATAGTCATATTTTCAACTATATGTAACTTTTCTAACATGTAATAATTTGTTTTAATCACTTCTAGTTGTTATTCATTGGTCTTCTTCTTGGTTCAAATTTTAGGATAAACCTGGGTATTTCCTTTATATTTTGCAAACACGAGTCCTCAACCAGTACCATGCGTTTGTTTTTCTTTTCAGATTTGCATGTATCAATTTCGTGATTCGTCAGTCAAAGCTCCTACGATGTGCATCATTAAAACTTCAACACATTGGGCTATTTACTTTAAACTCATTGTAAATTGTGAATTTAATTATTACTATTTCTTAATTTATATCTGTAAATTTTGTAGTACGACTCTAAAATAAATGAGAAATATTGGTGAAATTTAAGTACGAAATTTGTTTTGAAACTTTGGTCGCCATTATTAACCACGTACTAAAAATTTCGTCGATTAACATTTCCAAATAACTCCATTTTTTCTCAACTCATTGGCAACCTTTTTTTCGAAAACTATCTCAAGAGCTGAACAAGATAAAGTTCGAAAACTAAAAAAAAAGAAAACCATTTAAGTATATCTTATTTCTTTTTGTTTTATCGGATTACATTATTATTCTAATGTTTGTTCGTTCGTAGAGCGTGATGGAGATGGAACGTTGCTTCGGTTCATCCTCGCCGCTGGCGATTGAGCGTCCGCCAAGCGCGCACAGCAGCAGCCGCTCGTCGACGCCGTTCACGATCCCGTCCTTTCCGTCGCTCGCCACTTCGCTTCTCGAAGTCGGCTTGATGCATCCAGCGCTACTCGGCGAGGAGATGTTCCGATGCTCGGCGTGCATGGCCGCGTTTCCCTCCATCTGGCTGCTGGAGCAGCACACGGCGCTACAGCATATCGGCGCTCTGGGTTCGATCGACAAGCCGTTCGTCTGCGAGCAGTGCGGCCAGAGCTATCGCTATAGGTCCGCGTACGTCAAGCATCGGGAGCAGAATCACCGGGCGCGACTGCCCGCCGATAAGCTGTTCTCGTGCGACGTTTGCGGCATGCAATTCCGCTACCTCAAGTCGTTCAAGAAACACCGGCTGAACCACGCGTTGGAACGACTGCACACCGGCAAGACAACCACGACCACGACGACAACCACCGGCATCGCCGAATCGACCACGGCAGGCGCTGCCGAGACCCAACTCAATCTAAATCAGCAGCAGCAGCATCAACACACATCTACCTGTTGCAGTTCGTCGTCTGGCAATAATTTGAGAGATGGCGACAGCAATAATTCGAGTATGGCAATGGTGGTGGCAACGGATAACAATAGTAGCGATCAGGTAGCTATAGAGTTTTCTAAATACAAACCAAGCAAAAAAACAACGATTACTCTTATTTATTCATAAGGTAGATTAAGAGTGGTCAACAAGTCGATTACGAAGCGATTTTTGGTTGATTACAGTACGGTAGTAAACCAAAAAAAATGAAAAGTTATCATTTCCATGAACAATGGAAACCTCATTATTTTTAATAATGGCGAATGGTAAATGTAATTGCTTAGTATGCTCTGCCTTTTTTGTAGTCTAAAATTACTAAAAAGAGTAATTTTTAACCTTAGCAAACTGATTATCACAGTTGTAACTTGAGAAAGAATAAAGGATCTTACAGCTTAAAAGAATTCATCAAAATTATTTGAAGAATCTTATATTGATATCGGAACATTATTTAAAGTAAGCTATATTTTAGCGAAAAAAACTTTTCTGATGGGGAATTTATATAAGAAACTTCCCAGGTATTATCTGTAAATAATATTCATTAACTTGTTTGATGCATAGCTTTTAATTGAAATAACTTACGGGTGACTTTGCAGTTGCATTCTCTGTATTCTAAAATGAACATTTCTTCTTGTTTTTACTTCCTGTTCTTTACTGAAAAAAGTAAAAAAATCGGCGACAAATTGTCTAATAATAAACCAGATATGTACATAAAAGCAATGTTAATCTACATTTGACATCTGGCAACAGACATAAAAGACAAACAGGGCACTAGGGGTACGTTCAGTTCGGACGCTTATGTGCTTTAAGCTCTTGTAACCCTAACTTTGGTCGTTTCTTTCGAAAATGTGAACTAATAAATACAATCATTGCGGTTTATATTACGTCATAACCTTAGTTCACGGACGTCTATTTCATCAAGGTAAGGCAGCAGAAGCGTGAGCACTGTAAATGCTTTTGTACAGTGAACAGTATCGTCAGCATTCAACATAAACTTTTAATCTCGGTACTGGATATTTAATAGAATTTTCTAAATAAGAAATAACACAGTTATCGTAGATATGTTTATTTCCATCATCGTTTAATAAATCCAGTATTAATGGTATTAGAAAAACCTGCCGCTATATATTTCAGTTGATTGTTCCTATTGATTATACACACGACTACAACGCAAAGTGAACGGTTCTGTGTGCTTTCATATAAGCGCTTAATACTCAAAGGAAACGGCAAGAAATAGCAAGCGCAAGCGCAAACAACTTGTGAGCATCTAAGTAAACACATCCTAGTTGAACCCTTGTCTGCTACGCTAGTGAAATCAAATCACGTTGGTCTCTGTCAGTGAGCTAGTCAAATTAATAGATTATTTTTAGTCACGATAAAACAGTGGCGTAGGTAAAAACTCAAAAGAGATAGTATACGTACTGAATGCAGTAACTGGGAGGCTCGAAGCCTTAACCTTCCGAAGAGTAGCCGCTACCATTCCAATGCGATATAAACGAACGATGAATTTAAAAATATAATTTGTATCTGTGGCAGGTGTCGAGTTCGAACGAGACGATCGGACCCTTGGACAACGAAGAGGAGGGAGCGATGAACGACGATCATCAGGTCGATCAGGCCGTCGATCTGGTCGAAGTGAAAAAGGAAACACTCGATTCGTCCGACGAACGCAAGACGTTGCCGATCGACGAGGACGCCGAACAGGACGATACGATCGATTCGATAGGCGGCGGAGCTTGCAGCAGTAGCGGCGCGGCCGCCGCCAAAAGCTGCTCCGAGGAAGTAGCGGCGGCCGCGTTCATCCGCAACGCGGCGCAAGCAGAGGCATCCATCATCAGCTTTCTGCGCGCCGACGCCGTGGAACGGCAGCGCGAACGACGCTTCGCCTGCCCGTTCTGCGGTAAATGCGTCCGTTCCAAGGAGAACCTGAAACTGCACGTCCGCAAGCACACTGGCGAACGGCCGTTCGTTTGCCTATTCTGCGGACGCGCGTTCGGCGGAAAGAGCGATCTGACGCGCCATCTACGCATCCACACCGGTGAGCGACCGTATCACTGCGACAGCTGCGGCAAGTGTTTCGCGCGGGCCGACTACCTATCGAAACACTTGACCACTCATCTAAACAGTCCGCGTTAAGCTAAGTAGTGTAGGAGACGAGACGTCGGAACGATACGATAACGAATAATTTCTTCTTTCCTTTCTCTTCCTTCCTCTCGACTTTCCTACACTGAGGAAAATACATTATCTAATTAACCAAAAAAAGACATAGGTCAGAACTAAAATCGCGTATTAAATTCTCTACGATAAATTGAACACTATATGTTGATTTTGTTGAGGTATCCTTTTTAAGACAAAGAAATCGGTTATTACTTAAACACAGGTAGCTAATCATTTTACAGAGAATCAACAAATCGCTTGAATGACAACAATAATTTCAAATGTTTAGTTTAACTATGCCAAAGATGAGATTTGCCAAACACTTAAATTTCTTCTTAGATTCAAAATGTTATAAAGTAAGCCGAGGTAATATCGCATCCAAGCTAAAGCCATAGCATATCTAACGATCAATCAATCCTTTTATCTTTGATCCTTTCAAGCCAGATTTTGTGACCATATTAAGAAACAAAGCGCCAGGTTTGGAATAAGCAAAACTGATATTTATAGCAGGACCATATTTGTCATTATATCAAAATATTATATGGATTGTGTATTTAATGCCATTATTAACTAAAAAGCATTGTATTACTATGAACAATTGTTCTGAGGATGAAGTATTTCTTCTAGTTACAAAAAAAATTGTTTAATGCAATTGTTTGTATTTACATAAAGGTGCTTAAAAGAAGTAGTTTGTGATTCTAAAGACATTGTACAGAGGTAATCGTGAAATTGTCATTTATCCAAAATAAGAGATAAACAAAGACAACAAAAACAGAGAAATTCTTATTTACAATTTTTAATACATAACCAACTTTATTCTGTAAAAAATATATTATATGTTGTATTGAAAAGTTTTTATATGGACATGGAAAACGGATTTTCTTGCATTGTTTTCGGGAGGTTTTATAATGCTATCTTTAATCACAACTTCTTCGAAATCTGATGAAAAATGTTCATCTAGCATGTCTCTAGATTAACATTCTCGTATGCGTTAAAATAACGGAGTAAAGGCGGCGTTGGTGTTGGTTTGAATATTGTGTTCAACATGTTTAAAATTTCTCTGTAATAGACTATTGCTAAATTATACGCTGATTAACTAAACTAATATGAGTTGAGTTTACAACTGTATGTACCAAACGAATGTCAAATTTAAATATCGTAAACAATCGTGAAGGACGTTCTTCACTCACCAACAAGGTCTAACGCAACTGCAATGAATTTAGAATTTAGTTTTACACTATGGCGACCAAAATAATGGCGTATATTTTCCCGGCAATGAAAATGAATATTTTGATTCTACGGTTAAAACAATCGAAATGAAACAGATTCGGAATCAACGATTTAGATATAAAGTAATGATTTTATCTGTAGCAATAAATTCCAGTGTTTTATTGAAATATTGACCAAAGAATTAAGGGAGTTATTGTTAAAGTTAAAGGGCTCAAACACAATTCTCTTTGGCCGGAGCAACCTGATACCGCATAGAGCGAAGTAATAAGAAAGATAGACAGCTGTTCTACTTTTCTGTTTTACTTTTACGACTTTGAAATTAATCTAGACTCATTTTCCGAAAAAGTGTTATTTTAAAAGTTTAAATATAGCTTATTTTTTTGTTAAGCGTCCCATTCGATGAGGGAAACTTCGGACACCGACAAAGAACACTCAATCCAACGAAATGCTGAAGCCAACGAATTTTTCAGTATAAAGATACACTTTTAATATGCGAAATATAAACATTGTTTCTACTATTTTGCATTTGTTATCTAGGGTGATAGTTGTTATTCACAAATTTTGAAGTGGTTTTAGCCCGAGTCGTCTCAATTGTAAACATCTTTCCTGAACAAATTTAACTTAAAGAATATTGTAGAAAGAAGTCTATAAGACAAGAAAATATCAATAAAGTTACATACAAAATGGCATAACCTAGGTTGCTTTACTTTTATAAACTGGCTTGCAATCTTGTTCAATCCATCCGAGTAAAATTTCGAGATGCTGAACGTTAATTTCTAATGGTGAGCGATTTTGTTAGTTTCAGCCACAAGGTGTTTAAGTAAGAACCGATTGAAGTAAACGCTATTGAAGCTGTAGAGCTAACAGATTTTACCATTTTCATTAATTGATGAAAACACTAATAAAAAAAAATAAAAAATATTAAGCGTAAACGAAGTAAAAATTCCATTTTCCTCAGTGTTCAACTACATATGTATTCCATGTTGCACATACGAACCTTCTTCGTCACCGATCTGTACGAAAAGGCGAAACAATTTCCTTTCATAGTACCTTAGCCAATTTACCTACCTACGTGGATTTGATAACCGATGTCTATATGCAACTCGTTCGATTTTGTTGTCCGTCCGAACCGACTTCGAACCTTTAATGATGACGAGCGAAGTGTATACAGCAATACCGCTATTCTCGTCGCGCTCTCGAAATCATTTATCTATAGTGCGTCCCAAAAGCTTGGAACGAAATTCATTGACATTGCTACATTTACATTTACTATTAATCATTTTAGAAAAAGCTCGAAAACGTCGACCTTGTTTTAATTGACTAGCTGCAGAGGGTTATTCTCAACGCCTCGCTTTTAACCCCCTTTCAAATTTTAAATTGTGGAAGGCACTCTTTATGATACCTCATTTCAAAGCGTTCATTTACTGTAGTGTAATATGAACAGTAACTTGTTGATAGCTTCAAATCTTTACATTTTACTGAATACTTTTCCATTATCTATCGAGCGAATTTCAAAATTGCTTCTTTCATTAAATTCGACGTGAAAATATATAAATTAAAAATTTAAATTCAAGATTCTTAGGGTTCCAAACTTTCGTGACGTATAGTATATCTGGTACGTAAAAAGTACCGGTCAAATTTAATTACACACTAATCGTTTGTTATTTAGATTCGACATATATTTATAAAGTGCAACTTTTGACCGAAGTCTGATTTGTTTTCTTTTTGCAACGTTTATGCGATGATAGAGTGTCTCAAATTAAAACAGTATTTTAATTTTGTGCCATTAGAAAGATACATCAAGATGCTAGGATTCTAGAAAACAAATGAAATGATGTCTTCTCTAATTTAGAGTTTTTTTTTGTCTATTTTCAGAAATAGTTAATTGCAACGGGACGCACTTCATTTTCGAACTATCGAGAATAGATGTCCTCATTACATTTCCTCATGGCAAAATTATTAAAGGTTCTGTTACAAATAATAGAGATAGGAAAGATCCTTTATGGATACAGTTGTGGTAATTTGAGGCTGTGAATATTTGTTAAAGAAAAAAGAAATAAATAGATAACAATAAATAGAACAATGTTGATGAAAGCGAACGAATCAAGTTTCGAAATGACGAGTTTTTCAAGTGGTGATCTCTGTAAGTTCAGAGAAGAAAACAATTACTTAGGTTCATAATTAATAAATACAAGTAAGACTAAGATATCTTTCCGTGCTAGATAAAACGTAAGAGACAAATGACCGGCCAAATTCTATAGTTAAAATTACACACACACACACACACACACACACACACTCACACACATACATATATATATATATATACTCCATATTGTAAAATATCCTTATATGATACGAGCATTCCATTAACTAATAATGAAAACAAAAAAAATGAATAAATGTTCGAGTTATATGGTTCCCCTCCCGATTTTTTTAGTTTCTTTTGTTTTAAGAAAATGTATGTACCACTAATCTTATAGTCAACACTCCGTTTGGAATGCGTAGTATAGTTCGCAGCGACCAAAACGTAGATATTCCCTGCGTACTGCGTTCGTGTAATAACGTCGCCAGTCCAAGATTTGCACAAGTAATACAGTGAGTTACCAAGCAATACATACATAATATAATAGATATTACCTAATACATAGTAAAATAGTAAAATTATTACAGATATAATTCATGTGTGTATGATGTATCCGCGCATATATAGGCGTAAATTCAGCTAGTCATAAGGAAATAAAATGGCACACACACACACATACACGAAGTAGTAGTCAATTGTTCACTCTCATTTCTCCAGGAAATACGTACATGCAGTTATAGTATCAAGTAAGATATTTTTGCAACGGACCGAAACAAGACGGCAGTCCCACAAATATGTACATATATATATATCCACTCCTTACTAATGTGTCAAATGAACAATTCAAAACTTTTGTTTTTCTTAAATGTGAGTCGTCGAAAGTTCAATGGTAAAAAAAAATCTAAGTTCTTCACTGCATCAGCAGTAGAAATGCGCATTTTGCCCCGCTACGTTTATCAACCCTCAGCTTCACAGGTTATCGTTCCAAAGGTTTTCCTTTCTTTAAGAAAACATTGTTCTAGTTTAAAGAATTACATTATTTCGTGTCCAAATATCGAGCAAACATGCATTCATTGAATTAATATAATAAGCATGGTATCCATTTGTGGTGATTATTAAAAATAGTGAGAGTGTTATTTGATTTATTTGATATCGTAAACTTTGGATCAGAATTAGGAAAGAAAATGAAAAGCCATAAACAAGTTTCAACAACAAGACTTATTTAAAGATTCTTCGATAATTTAAGTACAAGTACAGTAACATAAATAAGCGTAGATATATAATTTAATCCATATAAGCAGTGCTATATAATATGGTTTATTAAGCTAAAGAAGCTCGTTTACTAAGATTTGGCCGTCTGAACAGACTTGACGGGTCGAGCTGGCCGCTCGTCTCTTTCGGCCTGGTCCGGCCCAGCAACATCTCATATGCAATAATAAATAGCAATAAAACGCATTTGAAAAAAATAGAGAAAGGACAAGGTATAAAAGCCGAAATCGGAGGGAGAGTAAACAACTCCTAAAGCGGAGAGTGAAAATAAAGACTAATAAGCTTTTATTATATATCCAATAACTACACGAAGAAAAGAATAACTCTATCCATAGATTGACTTCATTTCGTGTTCCCTAGCATACCAGTCAATGAAACGTGTGTGTATGGTTCCAAAAACGCCTACTCTTTCAGCGATAAAATTTATAAATAGACTTTTGACACGGCACTTTTTAGTCAATCTTTTCTTAAACTATTCCGAAAATGAAATTAATGTTCGGCACTCTATTTCTCAGGATTGCGTGGATGCGCCGTGGTAATTGATTCTGATATTGACGTGGATTCTTAAACGACAAACACCTATGAGTAGATTATATGCAAATTACGCAAGTAATCGTTTACCATTTGTGGATATTGTTGTTTTCTTCGTTTATTCGAGATATCCATGTCCGATCAAGATTTCGAAAAGGAACATTTTATAGCGACATTGTATAGCGTCAACAAACAGTCCTGAACATATATTCAACATAATGGGTGCTCACGCCACAATAATCTCACAAACTTGAGCCCATACTGTCCGAACACTTTTTGGTTCATTTAGTATTTCACAACAGAAATCAATTATGAACTGCCATTATGCATCAAAATAAAATGGTAAGCGCGTAAAATTACTACCTACCCGAATTAAATAATTAGGGGTAATTTCATTATTTAATGACTACGTATTGTACAATTTCACTTTCTATAAACTTTCCTATTTAAGAAAAATATCCTTAAAGTGAATAAAACAGAAAAAAGAAATAGTTTATTACGCGCGCAAGTTATATCTGGACCTCTTCATATAAATCTAGATTGACTCAAATAAAAGTTGGAACATAAATCAGAATAATTTTATTGAATCAAAAAGGCGGAATTGTAAAAAACCGTTATGTTCTTATTTTTATTGCTAACTTATGCTACTATATTTAATACGCTACATTCATCCCTTTTTATTTTATTTGTATGCATATACAACCATAGTCCTTGAGTTTAGCAGGCCTATGGATAACTACTAAAACTAAATTTTGAATTTAGACAGACACCTCTTCAACAAAATCATTGTAGCAATCATTTGTTTCATCCTTACCTACTTCTTTGTTTACTATTAATTCAACAATATCTGACCGAGCTAAATCCTCGAAACCTTCCCCTCCCATTGTATCAACCAACTCGATTATTGAAGAATGTTGATGTTAGAATTCTCACCTTCAACTATATCTGGCCATATTGTTTTAATGTTTTTTTCTTTTAGTATTACCAAATAAATGTATTTAAAAAGTTTAAAAAACACATATACGTAGTAAAAATGTTCATTTTTACCACTTCTTTTCGAAAGTGTTTGGTTTTAAAAATAAAAATACCGAAATCATGTAAACAAATGCCGTGTAATCGAGAGATAGATGTACTTCTTTAAAAAGTATATATTTTTCGTCTATCATTGTAGATGTACCGAACTCGACTAAACTAATTAGCTTAATACCGATGGGAATGGTCCGTGATTAGTGAACCATCGCGAACCGACACAGTCCACTCCACTTTATTCCGCTTAAATTTTACGAACATCCAGGAAGGCAAACCGCAAGCCGAAGCAAACCACGTATGAATAAAAGAATTCTTATCACGAACTAAACGCTCTGAAATAACTAAACGCATCGATAATTTGATTAATACAATGTGAACATAATAAAATATAGTTAAACACAATTTGAATATGACTTCTTATTGCATCAAAAATATGTAGAAAGTTTAAACAAAGCATATTTTGATTTCCATTACAACCCTTGCACAATCAGGAATGCAGAAGGAAAAGGAAGAAACGAATAAAAGTACTCTTATGTGTTGACATATGATTTATTTTAAGGATTCAACTTACAACCAGTTCCCTCTGTACTTTAACAAAACTATTGCACAGAAATAAAAATAATTTAGACAAATCACATTTTGCCGCGTTAGTCAGACGAGGAGGTTAATTAACAGAAACTTAGGGAACACAGCCTGCATTAAGGAATAAAGACGTGGAAAAATCAGTCCTACCAAAACATTCCGGTTATTAATACCGGATATAATTTTAAGTGTGATGAAGCGAGTTCAAATCCAGTACAAAGCGGTACTTGGATGAATATATTGAAAGCAACTTGTATGCGAAAACACAAGAACAAGCTTATCAATTCCGTCCTCCGTTCTTATAACGTTAGTTTACGTGTTTATTTTCGCCGTCCTTGTATAGAATTGTTTACGCCAGTCCCATTTTTGGCTTTTTACCTTGTCCGTTCTCAATTACTTTACAAACTATTGACGATGGGGCGAAGAACTGCGAAATGCTTTTAACAATTATTGTGAAGAAATTTAGATTTTACTTTTACCATTGAAATTGTTGTTTTCTTTTTTCTTTTTCGTACAAGATACAAAACAACATCGAATCGTTACTCGATATAGAAACTCTCAAGGATCAAAGTAGCCGCCGAGACGACGCTTAGTTTGTTGTTACAAGTTATAACCCGTATATGTAATAGATATAAAAATTCATTTATTTTCGGTGCCAAATGTTTGCCGTACCTCATCATATAACGACGGGACAGCGCATACCATGTGTAATATTCATGAACGTTCATACGCCACACTCTTTTCCTTGTTGTAAATACTAAATGTTAAATCTATAGATAGACATATTTATATACATACACGTATGTACAAGCATTACTTTAACGTACGCAATTTCGTACTCGAACAAAACGAAAGAAGAAAAGTAATCCCTATACAAACGATTATTTATGGAACTAAAAATGTTTAACATCGAAACGCTGCCTCACGAACGTAATAAAATAGTATTTTAAAAAAGAAGGAGAAGGAAAGACGATGATAACTAGTTAATAAAATAGATGAGATAATATGATATTTATTTTTTATACTGCTATTACTATTTATATTATATACAAACATACATACTACAGGTTCGTAAAGCAAAAGATAAAAATCCGGGTTCCAACAAATACAATACGACGATACCCTCTAATTTTATTAGCAATCGTAATAGTAATGATTGTTATTGTTCGTATTATTCTTTAAAATCGATACCTATTGCAAAAAGAATGAAAGCTCAACACAACAATCACGCAAGTACCTACTTATAATGAAATAAACAAACAGATAAAAGCCAATATTTATGCGTTACTATACTTCCACAGAACAGAATATGTCAGTTTATATTACAAAATCTACCTCCTCATTACGTGAGAAGGTTGTTTCTTTTTTGTTTCTTAAACCGATGTATTTTAACCAACTACCTATGCCTATACTAAAAACAGTGCTACTATTTATAGATGTTAAACATTTATTCCTTACCGCTTTCCTGTAAAATCGTACGCAATAATGCAGGGTACATCGCGATGAGCGTTGGTAATAAGTATACGAGGAAGTGGGCAAAATATGAATTTGAAAATTTACGTCCTTAAAAGCCCGCTCAGTCATAATATTTTCAACTGCCGGTATACCGGAAATAGCCGTCAACTTTCCTATTTTAAATAAAACCGTACTATTTTAGTCAGATTTGAGTTCTATTAAATTCTAAAATTAGTGTATGCAACATATTCTATCCCTAAAATTCACTCTTGCAGAGAAATTGCAGAAAGTTTAACAGATGCGGTACATTACAGGTTTTTAAATAACTTCAAATAACAACTGTAATAATGTTCATGAAGCGATATTAGATAACCTGAATATCTCGAAAAATTAACTTTCTTATGGCTACACATTCCGTTTCTGCAAAATTTGGCTTGATCGCTCCAAATATTCTTGTGTTCGAACTAAAATCCATTCACAGAATTCTCTTCGATGTTCAATGTCCGTAAAACTTAAGTTGTGCACCATCATCATCATGAAGCCGTCCAATTCTTCGGATTATGGCTAACTCTCAGTTTTTAAAATCCATATAATGAGGTGGATTAATCATCGTTTTTCTTTTCATTCTCTTTTCATTTGTCTATATAGCTTAGTCTCTCCATTCCTTTCTGCCCCGGCATTTTGTTTTCCAATCTGCTATTCCCATGTCCTCGCCTATCTCATTTCTTCAGGTCTTCCTTAACCTGCTTCTTCTGCTTGGCCATAATGGGATCCATTGTGTTAATCTTCTGATTATTTCGGATGGTTTTCCCTTCATTATATCCTGCACAATTAAGTTTTAGTAATGTATTTTAATACATTTATATTTTCAATTTATGTTCTATATCTTTGTTTTTCTTTTATGTTTTCCCACATTCTCTTGTTTTATCTGGCTCTAATATCGCACTTTTTATTTATCATTACCGTTTCCATGGCATACGTAATGCGTTATTTGCGTCATATATATCTTCATTTTGTTTTGTTTACTTGTGCCTTTACTTTACTCAGTAATGTTTTATTTCTTCCGTATGTCTGGTATGAATTCTTTCTCTTATCCCATCTTTCGCTTCTTGCCCTATTGTTACTCCTAAGTAATTGAATGTCATAACCAAACGTTTAATGTATGTTGTTGCGTTTTTAGATGATTTCTCTTTTGTTTTTCTTCCTATCTTCATATATTTTATTAAGTCCGTATTCCCTTGCTGTTTCTTCTAGTCGGTCAACTGCTTTTATTAGATCTTTTTGAGCGTTCGCTATTATTGCTACATTGTCGATATATGCCACTACTTGTTCTGAGTTCAAGACGATATTTTTATAGTGTACTTTCGCCTTTTTCATAGAGCCTTTCAGCGTTAAATTAGATAGCGTTAGAGAGACTTGGTCTCCTTGTTTTGCACGTTTATTTGTGTTCGTCTTCTCTGTTGTCGTTTCTTGGAATTTGACTTTGATGTTAGACTCCTTAAATACTACGTCTCTTCACTTTTTAGTTTTCTTGGTACTTCCAAGGTTTCTAGTTCTTCCATTATTTTCTTTCTTTTTAAGGTATCAAATGCGCTTCTAAAATCTATGAAGATTTTATGTATTTCCCTGTTATATTCCCGTGCTTCCCGATTATTTAACCTAGTTACGGATATTGCATCAATGCTTGTCCCTGGTCTGAAGCCATTTTGCTAATCTTCCAAAACATTTTCTGCATATAATTTTCTTTTATTAAATTTGCTTTATAAGCTATATTTAGTAGAGTTGTAGCTCTATAGTTTTTGAATTTCTCTTTGTGAATTTTAATTTGTTTCCATATTTGTTGGATTAAGTGACAGATGTGTTTAATTTGTTGCTGTCCTCCATGTTTTAGTAGTTCTCCCTCTATTTTATCCCCTCCTAAGGTTTTGCCATTTCGTTCTTTTTTTCTTCCTGCATCACAGGGCGGGTACTCCCGGTATACCGGCAGTTTAAAGTATTTTGGTTGAACTATAACTTATGTACGTAAATTTTTATATGTCTATTTTGCTCACTTCTCCATTTACTTTTAACCCACGCTCATCGTGACATACTTATATATTTTCATTTGTTTTCCAAAGAGAGAGAGAGAGAGAGAGAGATGTACGGATATTCGCTCACGAACATGCATTTTAAATTTTTGTAAAAACTAAACGTATATACATAGTACGCGAAAGCGACTACACACTTCCTGGTCCGTTCTGTATATGTACAGGCTGTTCTCAATTCGTCTGCAGTTATAACAAATAGAATTTAGTTGTAACAAATAATTAAACGAAAGATTTCTATTTTCCTCAATTATAGTGGTCATCCTTTAAACGCAGTGTCAAAAAGGTCTCGAATATAGCAAACATTTCCAAAATGATTAAATTTATTTGTTTTGTACATCGATATATCGTTGACGTATTTTGGAGGTATAAACCCGTCTCTGTAACTGTACAGAGTGAGTTAGAAAAAATATCAATCTCTTTATTGTAAGTAGAACACTCTGTGTATTTTCGAAGCTTCTAAGTCTTTTGATTACTAAATTCGACGATATAGGATTTCACGAGTGTATCTGTTATAATGACACCTAAAAATGTCTGCCATTGTTAACTTGACAAGCTGGGCCAAGCCTCATTCTTACTTTTCGATTGTTTGTAATTACAGATTTCATAACTGCTGAACTGTTTATGTTGTCATCTGTATACATCTAGCAAACTCAAACTATCTGAGCTTCGTATTTTCAAAATATGAATAAAAATTTTATTGTTTTTTAAATGTAAATCTACTATTTTAATATATAAACCCATTAAACCCTAGGTGTATCATTGAGAATTTATTTTTCAGAGGCCTATTGGAATTTTTAAAAATATACAGGGGGAAGTTGGTATTTTTTCCGACTAACTCTGTTTTTATTTCTTAATTATTCAAACTAAAGTTTTAGAAATTTAAACTTACGGAGTACCTCTCTCTTACGATGAACAAGTTTCTCATAGAGGGCGGCGAATCTGAGATTGTCTGTATATACGTTGCTTTTTCGCGAAGTATGTCTCTTCGTATTACATTTGTTACGATGTCAGTTCTACTAACCCATCAATATTAGACGATAGAGTTTACGCAATTTGCCAATTTGTTTTACAAAGCAATGATTAGTACAAGTTTAGTCCGTAAAAAATACATTTTATTTCCATTATAGCGACATAATATATATGTATATGTACAACGTATACAGAGTGCGAAGCGCACCTATAGTTCGACACGAAGTAAGTTGGCGGGTGTAGTGTCGTCCGCATTCCATATTTATATTACGTACATTAATTTATATGTATTTATAACCTACATAATATGTAGATGTCGTACATAGTTCGTACGTACGTAAGTGTATTCAATGAAAAACGTGCCTTCAATTATCGAGATGTCAAATGAATAGCAGAGAAAGCAGAACTGAACGCAGTCCCTTACCTACTCCCCCGAAACAAAGATACAAAACAAAACAAAAGCGCAAAACGCAGAAGTACTACCTACTCGATGTCCCAAAACGAACGAATTCCTTCCATTGTATATATTGCACATACATAGGTACATATTAGGTACGTATAAAAAAAAGTACTTGCACAAGCAAATTCGATCTTCTCCTCGGAACGAAATCACTTGATCGATCATACAATATGTAGGTTGTACATACTTGCTATATGTGTAACAGTACTACACACTAAAACGGTATTGCCTACGTATTTATGACGATACCTTTAACACATTTTACCGTGTTATAATATGGATATTTTTCTCCATTTTGTCGTTCCATCATAATTTTTTTAACACTACTTGTAAATATACAACGCTAAGATAGAGATTTAACGATTTATCAATAATAAATAAATATTAAATGTTCCTACTATTTCATATACACATTATACAATGCAGAACGTCGAATAAATATATAAATATGAAATAATATCTATCAGTAAGAGTAGAATAGTGCACACCTACACGACTACACACAGTACATACCACACATAAATATACATACATACCTGGATATATATTTTTAATACAAATAATTTATCGATATTAGATGATTTGCGAATTGATCTACGTATGTACATCCACACATACATACATATGTATGCAACCTTTGTACAGATGTTATCGAAAGGCAGAGAAGTATTTGCCTTTTCAAGCTGTAGTTGCTAATCAAGTTCTTAAATGTTCAGCCATAGTGCGCTGTGTCTTGTTCGCCATCGGCTCTGTCGTTCTTCTAAGTACCGAGTATGTTAATAGATTTGTGTTAAAATGTATAAATTTTAAATTCGAAATGTGTAATTCATGTAATTCATATTTTACTGTACTAATTAAGCTTTAGATAGTTGTAATACACACGGATGTATAACAGAGATGTTAGAAAATCGTTCGTTTCACATTTACCTGCCTTCCATGCCAGTAAATAGAATTGTAATTTATTAATGATAAAAGAAATGTTGCAATGGCTTCTCTTGCCCCTGGTGACGAATATAAAAAAACACAAATATATCACAAGAGATTAACAACTTTTAAGGAATTTACGTTTCCGACGTTTCACTTCCAGTTTCTCCGAGAAGAACCAGCAACACAACACGTGGCAGTCCAAAACAAGTTTGATGCGACTGAGAGCGAAACGTCGGTGGACTTATGCGATTTGAACCCGAAAACCTAAAATCTACAACATATATAGATTAACAACGTTTTGTGTTTGTGTGAAATCCATTTTAAAAACACGAGTATTACGAAAGAACAGCAAATATGGAATTAAGTACAACGGATTGTAAGAAAGAATATTACTGCGTTATACTGTAAGTATAACGCAATGTACTTTTCTCATTAACTATTGATGCTATCCACCTCTTTACATGCGTAAAAAACAGGTCAAAATTTCTTACGTTCTTTTAGAGTAAGATATAAATGACTTAAAAGAGCGACAGAGCAGTCAGCGAACAAGACATCGCATCAGTTACACGTAGTGATACGAATCGCTCAGTTTGTTGTGAATCGAAGCTCGGCAATTCGTCGATGGTTTATACAATCGAAGCTACACGAAGCTACATACTTGCGATTCGTAATATGGTTTTTCATAAATAATTTTTAATAAATATTTTAGTGCGTGCTGTACTTTTATTCATTTTTTAACTATAATCATCTTTTTAATTACATACATTTATTAGATGAATTGATGATTTGATGATTTGAAGTAGAAATAAATAATATAGCCCTCATGCTTTCTCATATGCAGTGTCATTTAGAACGAAGCAACGTATGTATGCAAGAAAAACCCGGTTTTCACCAATTTATAATAGCCTGCGGCTACCTGACTGGTTGAGGGGACGGCTAAATGTATTTTCGTCAATGTTAGGTATTTCAAAATTTAAAGTTACGATAACTTTATACAAAATAACATCCATAAAGCAATATATAATAAAGAATATTGCTTTATTTTAATGACGTTTCGTAGGACGCTGTTAATTAGAAAGGGGCGTTAACTACGTCTCATTCGACTACGACTACGACATTCGACATTGTGTTTAAGTTATAAGTTACTAACAATATTCCTGTATTGCGTTGAAGTTTAATGTCATAAAAACACTATAAGCTTCAATCGAAAATGTATACTTAGTACTTTTTCCAGTCGTGAATCAAAGGAAATAAAATAGACGTGTTTAATGCTTAATGTATATATTATCGTTATTAACTTCATTAGGAAAAAATTGTTAAAGAGTATTATCAAGAGCGGAAGAATTGTTAAAAATTGTTTAAACGTTTTTACATTGTGAATTTGGTTTAAAATTGAAATAATTAAGTTTAAGTTGTTAAAAAGAATTGAAAACCTTAAAAACCGTTAGAAAGATAAAATAGCCAACACGTTACATTTTAGAAAAATTCTTCATTGATATACTTAACACTTAAAATTATTGCTATGGCTATTTCACCTTTTTAACCATTTTTATTTTATTTATAACTTAAAATGAATTATTTCAATTTTAAACTGCATTAAAAACAATGTAGAAATATATAAAAAATAATAAGCTCTTCGTTCCAATAACATAAACTATAATAAATGTTTGTAACGAAGATGAGTGTTGGCATATTTTCATTCTTCTTTTTACGCTGTCCTCCGAAATAACGCATCGAGAACTACAAAAAATACATACCAGCTACTCCTTCGA
Source organism: Oryctes borbonicus (assembly GCA_902654985.2). Lineage (NCBI taxonomy): Eukaryota > Metazoa > Arthropoda > Insecta > Coleoptera > Scarabaeidae > Oryctes > Oryctes borbonicus. The sequence goes on from LR736872.1 coordinate 2,145,361, forward strand.
CTTATTAAGTGGGTGTAAATCGATCTAACATCTTTATTTTAAACTTTAAAAAAATGAAAGAAGCAACAGCACACACTATTAATATTAATTACAAATTGTTTACAAAAAATTCCACTTTATGCACCGCAAGTATGTAGTCTCATGTAGTTTCGGTTGCATACTCCATCGAAGAATGGTGTAGCGAGCTTCGATTCGCATTTCATTTGGAGAAAAGAGGATGCATACGCAACTATGTTCCATTTTAAGCGCGCACGTTGGCCGAACATTTTTTTGTGCATGTTGGCCGAAAATTTTTCACAAGCAGTTGTATGTATGTTGTAAGTACATCTAACCTCTCATTTATAAGTTCTCATCTGTCTATATGCATATGTCCATTTATGAAAAAAGCACGTAACGTGTAGTATAATGAGCCGGAAAAGAGAAAACGCATCTTTAAAATTGAAAATATGAAGCACATAAAAACTAGTACACTGCGGTAGCAAATGTATAGTACCCACGCACCCAATATCAGGAGGGACGTAGACTTTACCGTTTGCGCGCAACCAAAACAAATGCAAAAATAAATAGGAAAAGCCGTTTCGTTCGTGGTAGTCTGTTCTTCTCTCTAAAATATTTTTATCCTTCTTATCGATGTCTATAGTAATAGGTACATAGTATATTAGGAAGACCTTATAGGGACGTTACTTTGTGATTGTCGTATATAGTATCGTGATTCTATTCCGCTAGTACCTCGCAAGCAGCGAACCACAAAAGTTTGTAAATCGACTAACTGACGGAATAAACGAATAAGAAGTTAGAACGTATATGATACATGTAGTACGCATCTATATACAAATGCGCATAATGTATAGTAGGCATATTTGCATATAGATAAGTAAGTATATACAATGAAAAACGTTAATTATTGTAGATTGATTGATCATTAATAAACGCACGAATGATATGTAACAATGTGATATTTTAGTTAGTTGAGTTGTTGTTCATATATTACAAAACGAATGATCGAGTTTAATGTACACGGTACGTGTACGTATACATGCATACGTGCGTACGCATTACGCAAATCTATTAAACGTAATACAGTCGAATCATTCGGACAGGAACAAATCTGAATGCACCTGCAGCTGCACCGACGTCACGCTAATCCTCAATTTGTGCTTATTTCTTTTAAAATTAACGTTACAAGGGAAGAAAAAGCAAAGCTAAATTCATATCTCGGTAAATACCGATACAAACGCTTATATTTGTTGTTCCTAACTTTCTAAAAAAAAGGGGACATCGCGGGTTTCTGAGTAATTGTGGTGAAAATTGAGAATGCAATGTAAATCTCAATTTCCGAAAAACCGTTGGGCTTAAGGTAACAATTATCAACGATCTCGTAATTGGGTCCAGTATTAATTAGAAGTATAATGACCAATAGCAGTGGCTGATAACGTGAACAGAGGACGCGCACGACGATTCGACTTCTTCGTGTATATTCGTTGCACAGTACAATGTATACAATACACACGCAAAAAACACGTTAGTCGCAACTGCCATTATCCCTTTCCAACACTGATTTTTTACTGGACATTTACCACCTCAAACTTCTTTTCTTATATAGGGCTCAGTTAGACGCAATATACAGATTTCTCAAAAGGCTTCACATTACAATATTATTCTTATTAAATTGAAACACTTTTGATGTAGCGATGACTTGGAATTTTTCACATCGTACCTGCTTAATCGAAAACAATACGTTTCCTTACGTTCGTTTACTTATGTGGCGACGTCTAGAGTATCCCAAGGTTCAAATCTGGGGCCCCTCATCTTTAACATTTTCATTAATGATATCGTCGACGTGATTATCTCCGAGAAGCATCTTTTTGCGGATGACCTTAAGATCTTCGCAAGTATATCTTCTTCTAATGACTGAATTTTGCTATAAAGCAACCATAACAATCCGCACCTAGTAAATGGTGTATATCTTTTATTTGTTAATACAATCCAGTCGTTTTAACTACAACCTAAACAATGATTTGTTGAGTGTAGGCTTTTTTATGTACTTATTCAGAACCTACTCGTTCAAACATGGTCTTTTAACGTCATCTTAAATAATCGTCGCAGAGGTTTTGTTATAATTTCACCTTTGTGAAAGTTATTAATACGAGGACTATTTATTATCCACGAATAGTGGAGTAGTATAAAATTTATTGGCTGAAATATATTTATTTAAAGTTTTTCAAAGTATTCCCCTTACACAGACAATGTATTTTTGCATCCGTGGAAATCAATCCTCAAAACATTTTCTTCTCGCGTTATGTTATTAATTTTATTTCCAAATGCCCCGTAACAGGCGGAAATAAAAGAAGTCATCAGGCGCTAGGTTACTTCAACGTTCAGGGCATTCAAATACCTGTCGCATAGTATCCTTCCACTTCGCAAAAGCGCATGAAATCACGGCAAAACTAACTGAGCACCTGCGCTTGTGTAAGGAATGGTGCATTGTGACGTCTTGGCCGCTCTTCAATCCATCCGAATGCTTCGACCTTATAAATAATGTTATAAATGTAGTTGATCGGGTCTCGCAACGTATGTATGGTACATTCGTACACCTACCTATTTACCTAATCATCTGTATCGAAGATATACGGGCTCATTTACGACGATGGCCTATTGGACGTATTTTTGAAAGTGATGAAAATTTCCTCTAGTATATGCAAACGAAAGCGCATAACGTCTTGCTTACTTACATTATACATTATTTAATTTCAACGAAAGTGACTCTTCTTTGGCGTTAGCTATGGAAATCATTTACGAAATTCTTACAGTACTTTCTGTAGCCATAATATGCTTGCTATCATTTAATGTACAGCCTTCGCGTTTAAAAACGTGCAAGTAATAAAACGCAAATTTGGGTATCGCTCCTGCAAAGTAACTTTCTAATGTTCAAGCGCCGTAAGTGAAGACTTCGATACGTTTAGATTGAAATCGTCCTTTACACGAAAAAAGATGTGAAACAAAGGTCTAACTGTTGTGTAATATTGTCGCAGTAAATACTAATAGAAAGATTTGATCACAGTGTGAAATAATTATAAAATGTGAGTTGAGTTTTGACACAACAGACTATTAATTTTTGCTACTTCCCAATGTATTCAAAATTCAACAAATGTGTGTTAATTCGAACAATATTGATCCTACAAATAGCTGTGAACATTTATTACAACGACTAGTATAAAATGATAAACGCGTACGTTAGAGTCCACCTGTTTGTATTATTTATTCCTACAAAATCGTTAGTACTGCGCCGTGTAAGTATTTGCTACAACGATTTCTCTCAATGTATATTCGAAAATCGTATATGTTATTATATTTTAAAATAAGAAAATTGATATCAATTTCTAATGTAATCAAGAGCGCCGTAAATCCGAAAGTATTTTTTAAAAATAAATGCTTATCAGGTAATATCGTCCCCAGAAATTTCCAAAATATACGTCTAATAGGCCACCATTCAACGCGAACAAATCTCTGTATACATATGTATGTATAGTACATATACCTAAACGTAAATAATCTACGATTTATTTTGAAAATATTATAATCAATTACTCTTCGTAAAAATCCGATTACGTACGTAATACGCGAAGTTAGGCTGAAGCTTGTCGTATTTCCTGCTTCGAATCGGAAACGTTTTCTTTCCAAAATAATTTCACCCATGCAATATACTATTTCTACCAATACGATGTAGAGGCGCGAGCCTATAAGCTCCCCTTGATTAAATAAATAAAGTACGTCTGTATATGTACATTCCTAGATATGTATACTATTCGCAGATTGCTAACCTTCCTCACGTTCTTCATCGGTGCTATATTTCGGAAAGAATTAAGTTGTATATATGTAAGTAAATTATACAGCGACTTTGTTGGATTGCGAATAAACCTTACAAACTGCAGCTGATGTAGCATATTTATCAGTTGGTTTTTATCTACTTACGTTACCATCTGTATCTCTTGAAAACCGTGTTCCGTCTACTCCCTACTACTTTAAGAGCATCCTCGGTTTCCGCTTTGTCGTCAGCTGCACTTTGTGAAAATTTATATGCAATTTAACCAAACATTCTTTATCAACAAGTTGATATTATACAGTGTGATCATCGAAATAAATATTATTGTAACAATAAATATATACACATTCGAATATATGCCTATTTTACCTGTAAGTCTGTGTATAAAAAACATTAAATAAAACAATCCTATACCAATTGTAGTGTCATTGCCTCTCCAATAATAATGATTTATATTTCAATAAAAGAATATACAATAACAGCAGTTAGTAAACAAATTACAAGAATTGTTCTGTATAGAAAACGGTATAGTTTTCGTACTTCAAACGCCCATGTTTCCTCAACCATTAGAGGTAGCGGACCGAAATTCTATTCGGCAAATATGCGATTATAGGGCATCGTTAGATCAGCGAAATGCCGCCCTTTGAAACTCTCGAACATTGTTCGTATGTATTTCCGAACTCTGGTGCCAAATTCTTGCAAGTTGGTAGGTAAATACCCGGTTCGTGCAATCAAACATGTTTTGACAAGAATGTGAGAGCTTGAAATGACTTATTTACAGAGTAAGTGCACCGGCATCGCATGATTTTGTCTGCATGTTAATACGCGCACAAAATCAAATGTATAAAAGAGATAGCTCTAGAAATTATTTTTATGTGTCTCGCCATGATAAATAGCGTGAGGACGTTGGGTGCAGTTTGCTAGCGAGTGTTGGTCAGTCAAGCGCCGATTGTGTACATCCGGTAGCGTAGATAAATTGAAAGTTATACTTTGTTAATCGTCAAGTACGTTATCGATACGATTGTAATAAGAATTAGCTATGATATATTTTTCTGAATTGTTTGTTGTAAATTGGTTTCGTTGGCAAGTACTGCCGTCGCTCTCTGGCTATCTCCTACGTGGCGAGTTACATACATGCGAGACTTAGCCTGTCACCGAACGTAACGCCAATGACAAACTGCACGCAACGTACCCACTCTAGTGATAAGTGATACAAGTCATTATAAACATTATTTTTATAACTCTCTATAAACCTTTAAAGAAGTTAATTTGCGCTTCAAAATGTATGAATCTACATCTTAAAAATATGCCGACAGTACAGTATTGAGTATTTGAAATATGGATTTACGTACCCTCCTACAAAGTAATCATTGTCTATGTGTTCAATTTGTCAAAAAAAAATTTCAAACGAAACTGAAACTGTGTACTACAAGAACATTTAAATCAAATACATGCTGATAAAAGGAATAAAGATTTGTCCTATTTTCAAGGGCTGGAAAATCAATATTTAAAACAGCCTACTGTATTAAACCTTTTTGCATCGTCTTCCAGGCAGCAAAAGCACGTAAACCGCACACAATTGGCGAGGAATTAATTTTGCCGGCAATCAAAGGAATAATAAAAACTATTCTTCACCATAAGGCACCGCCAGCTATCATCAGAAAAGTTCCTCTCATTAACAATTCAATACTAAGAAGAATAGGTGAAATGACAAAAGACGTTGAAATGTCATTATGTGATTACTTAAAGACTTGCAAATTTTCCATTCGACCTGATGAATCAAATCACGAAATTCTATTCTTATCATCGTACGATTTATAGGAGACAAGAGTTATTATTCGCTAAAAATTTGGAAACTGAAGAGAGAATCTATATTTAATACCATGCAAGTTTTTTCAAAGAAAGAAATTCCTATTTGTAATATTTTATCAGTTTCTACTGATGGTGCTCCAGCAATGACATGGTGTCATAATGGTTCCATAGCGCATTTGAAACAAGTAGTACCAAATGTACCAGCTGTACATTGTATCATCAGCATTCAGTTGCCAAAAATTCAAATGAACGCCTGCATTAGTCGCTCCATTACGTTATTACAGCAATCAATAAGATTAGAAACAATTCATTGAATGATCGATTATTTGGCTTTGTAGTGAAAATGATGAAGATTACAATCACTTGCTGATGCACATAGAAGTGTATCGAGTCTCTGAAGGTGTTTGTCTGAATCGTTTCTTCAATCTATTTGGTTCAGTACTGGACTTTTTTTTGCAGACAGAGTCAAGGTAAATGTGGTACAAACATTATCAACAGTCTCTACAAAACAGGAAGATTTACTTACTTACTGCCAACACTTGGACATTCCTCGTGTTGATTTTACGGAGTGTTTCCAAGATATTTTAAACATGAATATACCGAGTTAGGTTTCAGATTCTTTCGCAAATGCAGATACTGAAGAATCATCAAACTTGGAAGACGCATTCGTAGAACTTCCAACTAACGAAGAACTCAAAACATAATTCTAACATAGATACCAAGAGTTTTGGCTTTAAAAACCAATACCAGTTCTCTACCCTGGATTGTAGACAATAGTGCAGAAGTTTTTAATTGTATTTTCGTCGTCCTATATAGCTGAGCGGGGATTTTGCGCACTAGCTAGTTTACCGTCAAAGAAGAGGAATAGACTACACATCACTGAACGTGACGATGTTGACCCGATACTAATACATTGTTAAAACTCCACTAGCCTGGATTATCTCATTATTGTGCTCTGCAGTGATGCAGCAGTGATCCAGAAAAGATTGGGAACCTCTGAGCTAGGAGCTATGAGTGCTTCAAGAAAAAAAAAGGTTAAAGTTTTAATCTTTGTCAAAAGCCATGTTTTTTTATATACAATTTAACATGATTCGATGCATTTGTTTTTCTACGGTTTTCGTATATGGCAAACTTCAAACACCCGTATCTCCTGAGCGAGCTGAAATTTTATTCCCGGAATATGCGACTGTGAAGCCATAAATTGGCACCGTTAGATCAGAGAAATTTCTCCCTCTGCTTTTAGGCCCTTCAAAAATGTCATTACCTTAGGTTGAAGCACCGTAGCTTCCAAACCGAGGTTCTGCTGTCGCAATCGATTTGGCGGCTAATTTTGTGTCGGAAGACATCAAACTTTCTGACCAGAAGTGCATATCTAAGGATAAAATCGACGAAAACTAAAGCGATATCGATTTTGGGCCCTGCTTCGACTTTTGTTGATTCGAAAACCTCCAACGGACATAACTTCCGAACGGTTGGAGCGATTTAAGCGTAGGTTTTATGTTATAAGATATTTGTGAAACTCCCCTTTCACAGGTATATGGAAAGGTATTGGTAAAGTTTTTAGGGGTAAAGATCAAGATATTAACATTACAAAATTATAGAATATATTATGTATTTTATAATAAAAGTGAGCTGTAATACAAAAAAAAAGTATAAAAAATAATATATGAGTAATATATTCGAGTCAAAAGGCAAAAGCCTATTCATATTTCTACAAGATTTAACCAAGCAGCTCGTATTAAAAGGATAAAATTCCGATAACTAGATATTTACTTATTTTGCCACTATATTTACAATTTACACATCTAAAACATAATCTTATACAATAATGATAGCAAGGACTGTAGCGTAGTATGATAAACAACACATAAGTAAAAGCAACCTCCGCATCACACAAGTTTAGTTTATTATATAATAATGTAGTAATTAGTCCGGGACGGCCGTTTCGAGGACACGAATGGTCCTCATCATCAACCGGTGACCGAATGAACTGAGAAAAAACTTTTTCTAAAACTAAACATGGATGTACTATCCCTACTTCTTGGAACAGATATCCTTTAGAAGTGCTTATTTCTACCCCTTGCACGCCTTGAAGCTACGACGTGCGAAAAATAACATGCATGAACTATCCCTTCTTCTGAGAAGAAATATTGTATTTTACAAGTGCCTCATTCTACCTTATCTTTTTTAGTTTATCTTTAGGATTACCGAGAAGATTTTTAAGTGTGTTGCGCGAACCGAAGCATACGTTCATATCTTGACTCTTCAAAACCTTACTCACGCCTTTCGATATTCTGTGAAAGGGGAGTTTCACGAATTTCTTGCTATTAGTTTCTACCGCGGTTAAGGTCGTGGAATTTCTTACGTAAAGCCTATGTTGGACTTTCTTAAGCATGCGATCGACTTCTATAGAAGAGGAACCGTTATAAATAGCTACGTTTTTTATGAATTTAAGTTCTCTGTTAAATCTACTTCTACTTAGAGGGAATTTAACTAATCTATTAATTAAGAAGCTAATCGCGGATATTTTGTGTTGTCCACAGTGGTTAGAATCGTTCATAATGTACCTATTAATGTTGGTTTCCTTTCTATAGATGTCAATTTCCAGTTTATTATTATTTTTAATCGCTAAACTATCTAGTAACGGAAGTTGATTGTTCACTTCTTCTTTTACTGTGAATTTAATGGTTTCAAATTTTGAGTTGAGGGTCGCGAGAAAATCCGGAATATTACTTTTCTTAGTATCAAAAACCGCGAAAATATCATCTACGTACCTATGCCAAATTCTAGGAAAATATGCGGCATCCGCTCTCATACATGTTTCAAATTTGGTCATGAACAAGTTGGCTATGAAGGGGGACAGGGGGTTGCCCATTGCTGTACCTTCTAATTGTTCGTAGTACTTGCCCTCAACTTGAAAACAGTTTTGTTTCATACAGAGTGACGTTAGTCTATTATATTCTGCTATTTTGGCATCTTCCATATTGTTGAGCTTTAAGAGCTCAACTAAATACTGTATGGTTTCAGGCATCAGTACACTAAGGAAGAGTGAACAAACATCGAACGATACTAAAATTTCCCCATCTTCTAGTTTGATATTGTTTACTTTATTTACAAAATCTAATGAATTTTCTACTTCGAGGCTGTCTGCTTTGATGAGTAAATTTTTGTATTCATTTACTAGCCATTTGGACAATTTGTACGTGGGTGAGTCTATGCCTGAAACAATTGGTCTCAGATTTACCCGGTTTATGGATTTTCGGTAGGCAGTACATTTTTGGCACTGTTCGGTTTGAAATTGACAGTTTAAACTTAAGGTTGGCGTTAATAAGTTTTGGACAATTTTTTCGTTTGTCTAATCATAGCTGGTAAAGGGTTTTTTTCTCATTTCTCTATTTTTCCCTTTACTTTATAGAAGTCGATCGCATGCTTAAGAAAGTCCAACATAGGCTATACGTAAGAAATTCCACGACCTTAACCCCCGTAGAAACTAATAGTAAGAAATTCATGAAACTCCCCTTTCACAGCATATCGAAAGGCGCGAGTAAGGTTTTGAAGAGTCAAGATTGAACGTATGCTTCGGTTCGCGCAACACACTGAAAAACCTTCTCGGTAATCCTAAAGATAAACCGAAAATGGGAGAAAGGGGAGAGGGAGAAAGAATATTTATAAAATTGCATGTAGTCACTGTAATAGAAGCCTATATTGGTCAAACGAAAAGAGCGATAGAAACTAAATTCAAAAACATATACGAAATTATCGCTACGACAGATTGGACGCGTCGAGTGTAGCACAACATATAAATGAAATCGGGCATAGTATTAAACTAGAAATTAAGTTAAAATTGATTAAAAACGTAACGTCGCCGCGTGAATTACATGCGTACGAGACGGTTTACATAATAAGTAACAAAAATCTGATGAACAGAGAAAACGGACCGTTGTCGTACTCTGTCCTTTTTGACCTTTTGCAGTAGGCTGGCACTTGTTTATATTTTGGGTTATAAAAGAGATCTTCCCGTCTATCTGGCCGTGTTTTTCGCATGTCGTAGTTTAAGACGCGTAGAGGGTAGAATAGGTACTTGTAAAACCATATTTCTTCTCGGAAGAAGGGATAGTGCATGCATGTTATTTTTTCGCACGTCATAACTTCAAGGCGTGCAGGAGGTAGAAATAGGCACTTGTAAAGAATATCTTTTCTAAGAAGTAGGGATAGTACATGCATGTTTAATTTTGGAAAAAACTTTTTCTCACATCATTCGGTCACCGGTTGATGATGAGGACCATTCGTGTCCTCGAAACGGCCGTCCCGGACTAATTATTATATTACTATATAATAAATTAAACTTGTGTGGTGCGGAGGTTGCCGATACTTATGTGTTGTTTATAACCTTATACCTACGTAATAATACAATATTTTATAAATATCTTATATAAAACAAATCAAAACAAATAACAATATTAAAGTCTCTTCTTACATATATGCAAAATTGCAATATTTGTAAAGTTAAAATAAATAACGCACATGTCTTTAATTTTTAAAACACTCTGATTGTTAGAATTCTTAACGTACGCGCCCATGAAAGGACAAAAGAACCTGGCAGGATGGTCATCAAGATGGTGTCTCTTCTGTCCCTTTTTATAACATGCTCTGTTCATATGCGCAATGGGTCACACGCGGTGTATATATTTTAAGTGCGTGTGTCAGTGAGTCCAGTAAACTCTCGAGTGTGCGCAGTTTGGGTACAATTAACTGTGTTTCAACCTTTACGGTGAGGGGGTGACACCAACAAGACCGTAGAACACTAACACACTAAAGGAGCTCTTGAGGTTGACAAACTTTAAAAGCGCATACACTCCGTTGGGCTGCCACCACACTAAAAAAAAGTATATGATACGAACAAAGCATATAATAGAAAGGGAACGATAAGAGACGACTATTCCGGCAGCTCTTTTTTTCTTTTCACAATCGCGTGCGTTAAGAAGTCCAACATCAGGGTGTGTTAAGATGTTTTAAATATTACTATAATCTTCTGTGTGTTATTTATTTTTAGATATTTTAGGTGTGTTTTATTTGAATTAGGTATCTATACAATTATTGCAATATTACGTTTGTAATGTAAGAAAAGATTAATATTGTTATTTGTTTTATATAGAACATTTATAGAATATGTTGGTATAAGATTATATGAAATGTATGTTTTAAATGTGTAAATTGTAAATAGTTGCACCAAATTCGGTAATTTTTTTCCTTTCCTACATTATTTTACTCTTCTTTAACGTAAATCAGTTCTGTTAAGCTAGCACTTAAAAGTACTGATTTAAATTCTAAACGACGACAATAAACTAACAATACATAATGCTTTTATTGTTTACTTTTTAATTGTCTTGTATTATCATAATTATCAATTAAGTTCGTTTTGTGTGTGTATACAAAGTTGCCAGATTTTTCACCAAAGTGGCGACTTTATCCTTTTAATTGTGACAAAAAAAAAACTTTGGCGGCTGGTGAGTTTCATGGCGTTATGTGAAAATAAATATATATATTTCCTGTGACATGGAACTTAAACATGATCAAAATTTGTGTATACAAAAAACTGGTTTAATAGAAAAAAGTTAATTAAAAATGCTTTTTTATCCACACTTTTATTATATCGGCGCTCCTATGCGTAATCAAGAATCAACAGAAAAACCAACCCATCAGATTCAAGATTCCAACCTGGTGGCAAACCTAAAATGACAATTGTGGTTATTTTGTGCAATTTTAGAGATAACTTTTTTTTGAAGAAATATGGAAAATATCTCGGAAAAAAACAAAAACTAGTTACAAGCTTTGGGATTAAAAATAATAAATAATAATTTGAAGTGAGGAATTCTAGTTGCAAAATCTTTAATGTTATCATACGAATGTTAAGGTTAGGGTTAATTTGTAGTAAGAAAGAACAAAAATTAGAGTCTGACAAAGGAGTATATTAAGACTAAGGCTTTACAAACTCATCACGTCTACAACACTGTATCGTGTACAAAAAAAAACAAAAAAAAAAAAACAAAACTTAAAACATCGTTATACCTTTTTTCTATGAACATTACCAACTTTGTTTTTTTTTTCCTTTTTAACAATATGATTTTTAGTCTTCAATGTTGGCAACCTCTAATAATGAAGCTGTTGTCCTTAGATTCTAGTTACTAGGATATATGTGTAAGCCTAACAAATTATATTTACACAGTTGGCAATACCGTATAGTTACTTTTGATTTTACCGTTGGCTATGCCATAGTTACTTTTGACACTGTGATAGAGAATAAAGGTAGACGTTAACAAACGTGGTGTGTTATTCTCGCCCCTGACAAAATTTAAGCCGGCGAGACTTACAGCTCAGAAGTGGGATTACCAGTCGTGGTTGTCTGAGTTTAAGGCGCACTTGAGTTAGTTGCGTAAAAGGAAGTCGAGAACAGTGTGTTTTCTTCTCAAGTAAGTAGTAGACAAGGACAAGATGTCGGCAACGGATGAAGAATTGGCGGGAAATCCAGTTACCGTTGAGGTAGGAATGGACGGTGGCCAATCTCATCTTACAGTACAAGATATAGTGCAAATCGTCGCATGTGCACTGAATAATGATCAAAGTAGAAATAAGCTATCGAATTCGGAGGTTGCTGCTATGTTACCAGAATTTGGAGGTAGCGGTGAAGAAGATGCGATAAGTTGGTTTCAAAGAGTCGAAACAGTCGAAGAAGCGCATAATGTGAGCAATAAAATAATAGTACCTATTCTTATTGGCAAATTCAAGGGTCCTGTCTTGTCTTGGTACTATTCTAAGCCTGAATATGCATCCTTGGCATATAATGACCTTAAAGCTAAAGTTATTTCCATGTTTGGCTGTAGAGAAAACCGTATAGCCCTGATGCGTAAATTTGATAGCAGAAAATGGAAACGTAGTGAACCATTTTTCAGTTACTATCAAGATAAAGTGGTACTAGGTAATAAACTAGATTTATCCGAGAGCGATTTAATTTCATATATTATCGATGGATTTGACAATGGCAATTTACAAGCTCAAGCAAGAATGGCAAGATTCACATCGTTGGCAGAATTGTTAGATGTAATGAAAAGCTTATCCAGTAGTGAACGTCATGGCATGAAGCAAAATAATGCCGTACCATCAACTGTAATTTCAGAAGCCAGTGGTCCAAAGAAAGCAGTCAAGTGTTTTAATTGCCAGAAGGAAGGACATTATGCATCTGCGTGTCAACAAGTTAAGAAGAGAACATGTTTCCTGTGTTACGAAGCTGGTCATATGAAGAATGAGTGTCCTAGGAAGAAGCCCAATCAGCATGAGCCAGATAGTACCACATTGCTGGTAGAGCATGAACTACAGATTACACCTGCTTATCAAGTTTCCGTTAGTTTTGGCTTGGGTAAAGTCACATTGGCAGCTATACTCGACACTGGAAGTGGAATATCTTTGGTGAAATGTAAAAATATTCCTGATGAACATGTTAAACCTTATTTGCATGGAACCAAATTTACAGGTATTAATAATTCCTTGTTGAAGATATTAGGTACTTATTCGAATAATGTTAGAATCGATCATATTTCTGTACCTATTACCTTTTATGTTGTTAGTAATGATTCAATGAGTTACGATTGTCTCTTAGGTAGGGATTTTATATCTAATTCCTTAATCAATGTCAAATTTAATGGCAATAATGTCACTATTGAAGATATTTCTGTGGTTGATGATGAACTGTTATTAATAGATATTGATGACACTAAAGATTTGGTTTCCGATTTGAATATTGGTAAAGATATTAGTTTTGAGCAAAGGTGTGAATTTATTGATGTGTTTAATTCAGCTTATGTTCAGCCTGGGCGTAGTAATAGTAGTGGGTTAGATTTTGTTGCCACAATAAAAGTAGAACCGAATCACGATAAATTCTTTTATCGACCAACACGGTTATCTTATGCTGATAAGCAAAGTGTTCATGAAATCACTAATGTCCTAGTGAGCAGGGGTATTAGAAAATGCTCCGCACCGTATGCATCGCCAATTGTTCTTGTGAGTAAAAAGAATGGGACTAAGCGTATGTGCGTGGATTACCGGGATTTAAACAAGATTGCTATTAAAGACCGTTTTCCAATTCCAAACATTGCTGACCAAATTGATAGCTTACATGGGAAAAGGTGGTTTAGCAAGCTAGATCTTAAAGATGCTTTTCACAACATAAAGCTAGATAGTAATAGTACACAGTATACATCTTTTGTAACATTTGAGGGTCAATTTGAATATTTGAGACTACCATTTGGGTTTTGTAACAGTCCATCAATTTTTGCCAGATTTGTTAGTGAATTATTTAGTAATTTAATATCGGAAGGGAAAGTATTCATTTACCTTGATGATATACTTGTGGCAACTGAAACGGTTGAACAGAATATTGGTATTTTAAAAGAAGTGTTTGACATTCTAGTTAATGCTGTTGCTGATTTAAAATTAGAGAAATGCAGCTTTTTGCAGTCACAAATAGAGTATTTGGGATACATTATTAGCGAGAACGGAATTCAACCTAATCCAGCTAGTGTTGCTGCTGTAAACAACTATCCAGTTCCTATCAACGTCAAACAGGCACAGAGTTTTCTTGGTCTAGCTAGCTATTTCCGAAAATTTATAAAGAATTTTTCTGTTATTGCTAAACCATTATATGACGTTTTAAAGAAGAACAGTTTATTTAAGTTTGGAGTGGTCGAATTTAAAGCAATGGAGGATCTGAAAACAGCATTGGTAGCGGCACCAGTGTTAGCAATCTATTCTCATGGTGCAGAAACGGAGTTGCATTGCGACGCAAGTACACATGGATATGGAGCTATCCTATTGCAACGGCAAGCAGATGGAAAATTGCATCCGGTGATGTACTTCAGCAAACGTACGACAGATGCCGAGACGCGCTATCACAGCTATGAACTGGAGTGCCTAGCAATTGTAAATGCTATAAAGAGGTTTTACATCTACTTGAAAGGCGTCAAATTTAAAATTGTGACCGACTGCAACAGCATCAAGCAGACTTTTAATAAGAAGGACGTAATTCCCAGAATTATGCGTTGGGTGTTATTCCTTCAAGGTTTTAATTATAGCTTAGAACACCGGTCAGGAACGCGCATGAGCCATGTCGATGCACTAAGTCGAGTTCAAGAAGTATTTATTTTAGAGGACAATACTTTGGAACAGAACTTAACATACAAACAAGCTAATGACCCCTCTAGAGCGTCAAGAGAGTCAATTTTATGAACTTCGTAATGGTTTAGTGTACAGGAAATTTAGAGATGACTCGTTGTTCTTGATACCGCAGACGATGGAGCACCATGTGCTGACTAAATATCACGACGAAATGGGTCACTTCGGTCTGGATAAGATGGTTGAGCTGATTACTAGAAGTTATTGGTTTCCAAAGATGAGAGAGAAAATAAAGCAATATATTGGAAATTGCTTGAAGTGCATCTCGTACTCCCCTGTGACAGGAAGAAGAGAAGGGTTACTTCACCCTATTCAGAAAGGTAATGTACCTTTCCACACAATCCACATCGATCATTTGGGACCATTTGAAAAGACTGCTAGCGGTAAGAAACATATTTTAGTAGTAATAGATGCGTTTACTAAATACACCAGGTTATATGCATGTAAATCTGTTGATGCAAAAGAGTCTTTGAAGCATGTTGAATCGTACTTCAGGTGTTATAGTCGCCCGAAAAGAATTATTTCGGATAGAGGCACCGCTTTCACATCTAAACTATTCGAAGAAGCAATGAATGATTTGCACGTGGAACATGTTCGAGTAGCCGCAGGTACACCGCGCGCTAATGGACAAGTTGAGAGAATTAATCGAATAATAACCCCAATGTTAGCCAAGATTAGTCTTGCACCAAATCGATGGAATGAGAACTTAGATTTAGTTGAATTTAATATTAATAACACAGTGAGTAAATCTACAGGGAACACTCCAAGTAGACTATTATTTGGCGCTGACCAGAAGGGTAAGATGATAGATTCTTTGAGAGACATGTTAGAAGATGACGAAAGAGGCCGGAGAGATTTCTCTCGCGAGAGAGGAATTGCGGCGGAGAAAATTGAAAGAGCAAAGGAATACAACGCCCAGTACTACAATAGGGGTCGTAGTGATAGCCGTAGGTACGCTTGCGGTGATTATGTGGTCATTACCAATACTATTAGTACGCCAGGTGTTAACAAAAAATTGGTGCCTAAGTTTAAGGGACCGTATGTTATATCTAAATGTTTAGGCAACGATAGATACTTAATAAAAGATGTCGATGGCTTTCAATTAACTAATATTCCTTTTGAAGGAATATATGACTCATCACGTATTAAACCTTGGATTCAAAATAATCCATCCACATCTCCTAATGTATAGGATAACGTTTTGTAATTTATATTTGTTTCTATGCTATGTATTTGAAGTACCCGCGAATCTGATCAGGCGATCAGAATGTCAAGTTAGGCCGAGTTGTAAGCCTAACAAATTATATTTACACAGTTGGCAATACCGTATAGTTACTTTTGATTTTACCGTTGGCTATGCCATAGTTACTTTTGACACTGTGATAGAGAATAAAGGTAGACGTTAACAAACGTGGTGTGTTATTCTCGCCCCTGACAAAATTTAAGCCGGCGAGGCTTACATATGTTTGAATCGGAAAATCAATGTTTTAAACAGGTTTTACATTATTTTATATCTAAAACACTAAAACTTATTATATTGTTAAATTTTGAGGTTATGAAGTTTGAACAACTGATAATTCATCGTTTCTTTAATTTTTTTCAATCGT
This sequence comes from Oryctes borbonicus, assembly GCA_902654985.2. Lineage (NCBI taxonomy): Eukaryota > Metazoa > Arthropoda > Insecta > Coleoptera > Scarabaeidae > Oryctes > Oryctes borbonicus. The sequence goes on from LR736872.1 coordinate 2,161,828, forward strand.
AAATCGTGTGACACAAAAAACAAAAATGCACATTATGTTAATTTTTGTAAATGGATTTTAAAAACGTGCCCATATCTTACAAAAGCTAACGGTGTTGTTTGATGGCGTGGAGAAATAGTCGGTCTTGATAAAACTTGCCGATTTTGTCGTTAAAGGTTGGCAGTACTAAATCCGTAAAACCTGGCAACCTTTGTGTGTTTGTTTTCTTACAATTGTATTTGAATCGAATTTCAAACAAAACTACACTACGTCTTAAATCAATGAATGAACCAAAAATAGAATCAGGATTACAGTTATTCACAAGAATCAAGGAATCAGAAAACAATCAAATACTAAAATTTCCAATTTTGTCAAAAGGTCTGCAGCTCAGGGAACTTGTCGAGATAGTGGGAGAACATGGTGTTGGAAAATCCGCTCTTTTGTTGGACTTTATTGTTAATTGCATCTTACCACAGTCATACAATGATATTCATTTGCCTGGTAACAATGTTCAGGTAATAGTAGTAAATACCAGCCATCAGTTTAATATAAGAAATATTGCCAATTTGCTTGAATATAGGTTAAAGCAATATTTAAAAATTATTCCTCCAATTAGCGCTATAGAAGACTGTTTAAGAAAAGTAACAATATTGAATTCCTATAATAGTGATCAATTGAAATTTACATTCCTGAACTTAGAATATATTTTACAAGAGAATAAACATGTTAAGTTGATTGCTATGGACTCGATATTTACATATTATTGGATGGATCGTATTGACTTAGGATACATCAGTTACAAAAGCTACTGCTCTACTATAAGAAATTGTTTAGAAAACCTTGTCAATAATTTTAATTTAATTGGAATATACACTAAAATAGAAGCAAATACAGTCCCAAGAATAAGTTCTGCAGGTATAGATTATTCTTTTCATTTAAATAAAATCAAGAATTATTATGAAGTAAACATATTTCAACAAAACCAAATAATTTCCAAGTTTAAATATACATTTACACCTTTTTTAAACATTTGTTGTACATGATGTATTTTAATAAAGGAATTTTAGTATAAACACTAACTCGATATTTTTGTACAAATGCATGTAAAACAAATATAGATCAAGACCTAGTTGAAGTACAAAATGGATTTAGGCTTGGAAGAGGAATAAACGATGAGGTATTTATATTATAACAATTAATCGAGAGAACAATAGAAACACAGGAAACAGTATACTGCTTTATAGATATTTCAAAAGCTTTCGACTCAATAAGTAGAAGTGATATGTGGAAATGGAATGTAGGCAAGCAAATTATTAATACCATCTCAAATCCATACGCAGAAACTGCAGACTATGGTAGGAGGAAAAATAAAGTACCGAAGATTCACATCTACCTCTGGCAAGATTATTAATGTATGCAACAAAAGAATCAAGAAAAGGACATGAAGATATTTTAACCTAGGAAGGGTAACTTTTAATAATTTATGCCCGTTTGCACCGCAAGATTTAAGGATGGCCTATTGTAAAGCCGAGCTTATACCTGAACATTTATTTGCACTGGTAGTTAAGCTTTTCCCAGATATTGTTACACCTAGTTACATTTAAACAGTCAATATTATATGCTTATGCCATAGTATAAACATAAATAGTAATTTCACTGCCTGAAAAAAATAGAAAATGGAACTCGCACATCGTTATGCATAATATCACATACATCTGTAACATTGCAATGAGCATTTATTTACAAACACAAACCAAACTTATAAAACTACACATAAAAGGTCATATTCTGCCATTTTGCCATCATTTTGCATTCTGTTTTTAACAATGTTATTAGTATACAATATTTCTAAAAACGTTGTTCACTCGATCGAGGTTTATTTATATACAGTATCTTCAATGTATTTGCTTTAATCTTTTATTTTTCTTCTGATTTATACGTTTATTTACTGGCGCTACTCTTAGTATACTTAGTTAATAATTACAATTTAACATTATAGGTATCTAACAGGTTTTACCACTTACACGGCAAGTGTTAAAAAGTGATGCGTATTGAATTGTAACAGAAGGTATTACCAAAACTCCAAAGTTCGTTTATTTCTGGTACCTTTAGATGAAATAACGCAAGTAAGAGTATATCAATTTACACAACTTCGTTTAGAATTTAACCTCATTTCTTATGATGCATGTTTATTATATAATTGTGATTATATTGGCGATTTATATGCACATTAATGGAAAACTTATGTTTCGTTGAGTCCTCTTTTTTTCTGAGCAATCGAAAAGAGTACTTGAAAATCAATTCAAAGTGCTATTCTTAGGTTAAGTTCGCAGCTTTATGATGTTTCTGAAATTTTGATTGACAGCGTTGATGCAAAAGTAAAAGTTACCAAAAGAACAGACAATTTAGACTAAACAAGCGCGCAATTTAAAAGTGAACTATAATTTCCAGATCTTTTCTCTAGGTAACAAGTTGTTGTTCGTAAATTTAAATTATTATTATGTAACTGATGTTCTCGAATTCGACCTTTTGAGATCTTACCTACTTTCAAAGTTTTTGTTTATTGTCAGCAGTCCAATTCTGACCATTATTACTATTATAGTCACTACAATGTAGTTTTTTCTAAATTGTATTGTTGTAGAGATTAATTGTGCTTCGTCTCCATGTTACACATTTAAAAATTGGGAAATTATCATAGATATACATATAGGGTCCTCATTAGTTGCACATATGCAAAGAACACAACGGATTGGTCCTAGTTGAAGCAGAAATTATTTTTAAAATGACTAGTTTCTACTGGAATAATGAAAATAATCTGTATTTGTATATTTATTTAATTAAAACACTAGTATTTAGTATCATTTTAATCGCATACATTTTATTTACAATTTCTAATGAAAATGTTGCCTATTTTACCTTCGTACAAACACATTTTTTCACAATCAAACATATCAAGTCTTGAGTGTAGGCTTTCACGACCATAATCCATCTTTTGGGTGTTGTCGCGTTCTTGATGTTTGTCGAACATCAAGTACGCGACAACACCCGAAAGACATTTCTACTATATCAAGTTTTGTTGATTTTTTTTATAATTAATGATGTAATGATGACCATTTTGCAGCAAACAAATATTTACATTTAACATTTTTGAAAACATTGCGTAAATCATTCTGTGCGTGGTTGTTTATTTCATGTACAACTGCTGGTTCTAATTCTTGTAAATAATGTAGTCTGTTTGTATGTTCTATTTTTCAAATACCCAAATAAAAATAAAATCAAGCAATGTAGAATCGAGAGAATATGTTGTCATAGATGAAACAGTCTGCGGCCATAAAATTGGCGTCTCTTTGGCTATATGAGCCGGTGCATTATCTTGTTGAAACCGGCCGTTTTATAATTTATCATCGTGCAATTAATTAAAAAAATCAATTAACGTTTCTTAATATCTTGGTGCAGTAATGGTATCGTAAAAGAAAATTGGACCAATAATTCTTGTTCTTGACTTTCCCATCCATCTTCCTATTTTTAAAGGATGTAATGCTGTTTCCAATTGGTGTGGATTTTCTGCCCCCCAAGTTCTATAGTTTTGAGAATCTATACATCCTCATAGATGGAGCCATGCTTCAGCTTGTATTTGTAAATTGCAGTAAACTTACATGCCAGGTAAAATATGGAAAATGAAAATAACTTAGCAGTACAACGCTTAATCCAGAACTTAACGAAGTTATTGGGTTAGCCAAGGTAACTGTAAAGGATTTTCTTAACATACTCATGAATTATACCTGCAGCTTCTAGTATAATGCACTGTACTTCTCCAGCCTCTATGTAAATATATGAAATGGAGAATATTGGTATGAGCAAAAAGCACAAATAAGATAATTATGGGAACCTTGATCCCATAATTATTTTACTACAAATTTTCATATCTATATTATCTAATTTTTTCCACCACTGCTCTACTGATAGAAAGTGTGTAATTACATTTTCTTTGATTTGGAGTTAGTTAACCACAATCTTTAAATGAATAACCAACTAAAGCAAATTTGGTAAGCAGTGTCATCTATTAAAACCTGTCACCTATAAACTAAGGGTTGTTACATATTTTAATATAAATACTAGACTTTCAAAAAACTAGCACCATGGATAAGGTCTGGTTCTCAACAAATTTTTTATTGGGATCTGTAAGTACTTGTAAAACCAAACTATGGTAATCCTACTGATTTACATATGAATATGGCTACTATCTATAGCACCAATTTTATGTTTTTTTCTGGTAGAATGTTTCATTAATTCTTCAGCTTCAATATTTGTAGGCCATTTAATAATAGATGATTTAATGTATAATAAAAATTTAAGAACTTTTACTAAAGTTCTATGGGCAAAACTTAATGTTACATTGAATCAATCTGCTATTTGTCGCAAACTCTCTTCACTGCTTATTTACCATACACATAAAAAAAGGCTTTCTTAGCTGAGATTTTCTCCTATGCGAAGGAGTGTACGGAGTTCCTTTAAGCAAATTTAAATCAATAACATTGAGAACATACAAATTTTTACTGAGTTATTTAAAATATGTTAAGGTAATTATTATATGGGCACAAATTAATACACAACACTGCTTTTAGGTGACTTATTATAGCAACGCTACTTGTTACAATTGTGGATTCAACGTTATCATACACATTAAAAGTATGTTAATCTTATAAAACTAAATACCGTCCTACCAACCTAGTATAACTAAATATAACTATGATATTGTGTTACTTTAACCTCCTCCAAATAAAATATTTATACGTTTTGTTTATTCTTTATTCTCCCTGAGAAAAGTTCTTTTCCTGGTACTTTCGTAAATATATCAGGGATCTGATTTTCAGATCTAATGCAATTTCATTTCAAAATGTTATCTATTAACTTTTGCCTAATAAAATGATACCTAATATCGATATTTTTGAGTCGTTTAGGACTTTCTGTATTTTTGGCCATCTTAATTGCTGATTGATTGTCTTATATTTCTATTGGACAAAAATTACTAACATACCTTTAAGCCAGTCGGCCTTGGCAATAGCAAACTTGTGTGCTTGTGACAAAGATAAAATCTCTCGTACAAATTTCTGAATCGGTATTTGCTGGTCTGGTAGCAGTATTGCCATCACTGGAGAAATTTCCCAAAAGGTGGTGATTTTTAATGATAGCAAGGACTGTGGAGTAGTATGTGTTGTTTACCTGTGGTGATTTTTACTTCATCTTTATTAGTGAGGAAAAAATGAGGAAGTGGAGAAATTCAGTCACAATGTGGGAATTTTTAACATAATACGTAACTTTTGTAACTTACAATATAACAGTTTCGCTTACATTAGCTAATAAAAAATTGCAACATATTTCATTAAATAAAAACAATTTCAAGCTGTTACGCATACAATAATAATAAGGACTGAGGTAGTATGACATGTCATACTACCCTTGTCCTTTTGTGTTGTTTAACACAAAAGTATCATCTTCAACTAAAGGCCGGTCTTCGGTCTTGAAGATGAAGATCGATGCATTCTCCAAACAGTTTTCAAGTAAACTTGGGTGGTGCGAAGTATACCGATACTTTTGTGTTGTTTGTAATTGTGCAATCCTATTATTTGTGAGTATGTATTTTATTGCCATATTCACATTAATTAGTAGAGAACAAGCATAAACAATCATTTTGGTTTGTTAAAAATATAGCACATTTTAATTTTCGAATTTGCCGCCTACCACGTGTTTTGTTATATGAGATTGGCATTACTGATCGCAAAATCGTGTTTAAAATGAATGTTATAGGTATCAGGCGAGCTGAATGTAACAGTAAAATGGTATTGTAGAAGTAAATCCAAACTTTAATACGTAAAAGGTATGTAACTACGGATTTGAGTAATAAGTACCTACCGAATATTTTTCTATTAATCCTATTAATAAAAAAATGTTCGTCATGTTTGTTTTACTATCTAGCATTTTTAATTTATCATTATTTCATATTATAATTTATAAATGTTCAAGAGCTTCCCAATAAACCATAGTACATTGCGAATAACTCGGGTGGGGAGAAGTGGGGAATTCTTGCCTTTTGCAGTGAGGAATTTTGTCATACTGCTGTGGCAACACTGTCTAGCAGTCTGTTGGTATATACTATTTGAATTGCAGGATTATCCTAGACTATGCTCTAGACTGAAGTAACCTATAATTTATTAAATAATTATCTAATAAAGTTTGGAAATAAAATCTATTATTACTACAACAATAACATTGCAGACATGGTCACAAGTGATGATTCTCTTTCTCTTACACCAAAATCAAAACAACAGCCAAGTAAACCATCTACAAGTAACTCGAATAATAAGAAACGAAAGAAAAGGGATAGTGCCTCAAGTGACGAAGAAAGATGGTTAACTGCAATTGAATCAGGAAAATTAGAAGATGTCGATGATGAATTGAAGAAGATTAAGCCGAAAGATCCGGCATTAATGACTGCAAGACAAAGAGCAATGTACGATAGAGGAGGAGATGGTATCCCAGGATCAGCACCAATGTTAATGTCTTTACCAACTGGCTATAAGGTAATTTTCTTATGGCAAGTTATTTAATTTTTTTTTATTCTATAATGTGTAGGAAAAAGTGATGACAGCTGAAGCAATTCAAAAAGCCGCAATAAAGTCTCAAAAAAGGAAACAGTTGGCTGATGAAAAACGGGAAAAGGATAAGAAAAAGACAATGGAACGTTTACTGAAGAAACAAGAAACAAAGTTAGCTAAGACTGCCAAAATTAAACTTAGTAGAAATAATTTTCCTGTGATATTATATCGTCAAAGTGCAGAAGGCACATTTGTAAAATTCCCACATAATATAGAATATCCAATCCGACGAAAGAAAATCATCGCACCTCTGAAACCAATATACTGCAGCATGAACTGTGGAAATTTTAAGAAATACAGCTGTTCACAGACAGGAGTTCCTTTATGTAGTTTAGAGTGTTATAAAAAAAATATAGCGAGCAGAATTTTATAAGCTCTGAAAAAAGTTTAGTTTTGTATCCGAGATAGCGCCATCTATTGAGCGTAATCGTAATTACAAAGTTTAATTCTTTTAGGGAAGATAAAAAAGACAATACTTATCATACCGATTTTTAAAGGAAATACATATTTGAATCAGTTAATCCGGTCATTATATAATAATATGTTGTATTAAGATCGATATAAAAAATAAATTATATATAATAATACCCTGTTCAAGTTTATATCACCCGCCTTGTAAAACAACCGATGCGACACCTACGAATACGAAGTAGCAGCGTATGTTCAATATGTTTAGGCGTCTGTAGAGATGGAGCTATAATTTTGATTCTGAAAAGGTCAGTAAATTTGAATTAAAAACAACTGCAAAGAAACTGTATAATAGTAGTATGCGAAAGTAAACTACTCCCAACAAATAAATTGCATACGTTACTCTTCGAGGCACTGAATTTTACGACTAATCCGTCAAACATAGCCAAAGATTAACATAAGTCTGCATTGTTTATCCTTTTCTTTTGCTTGCATTTACTGTTTTAAGTGCATTTTTAAAATTTCTTCTGCAATCATGTTTCGTGCAGTTGTGCAGTGTCCAACTATTATACTATGTGTTTTTAAAACTCTGTTTAATATCTCGACAGGGTAACTGAAAGGTTAACCATAATGGGTGAAACTAACAAGCAAGTAAGAGTTGACAACTGGGGAATATTTTTTCTTCAAAGATTACAGTTATTTTTTAATAGAACAGATTACTGTGACTTGACTCTGCAATTCGAAGGAAATGTTCAATTAAAGGTGCATAGATTAGTAATGAATGCTTGCACAGAATACTTTAACGTACTGGAACAGACATGTGAGGTAGTCGATGGCAACACCATCATAATGCCAGATGATTTGCAAGCTGATGTTATACTTCCCATAGTGAATTTTATGTACACAGGTATGTTGGAGTTCCAAATGTCCATATTTGATAAGTTATACAGGACTGCCGATATTATGAATATTCCAATATTAACAAAATTGCTGGATGCCCAGAAGAAGCCAATCCCACCATTACCTAAATCACAAAATAAGAAGACACAAGCAACGTGGAATTTACATGGGAAGAAAATAACACCTCGAGTTGAAAATGATCTACCTGCAACGTTACCGGGTCGAAAGTTGCCAGTTTGGAAACGAAAAACTGTTCCAGTAGCGCAACCGCCACCTGTCACTACAACACAATATTATTCAGAACCTAAAAAAGTACCGCAAGATCCTCTGGCTTTATTTGATAATACTCCCAAACCAACTAGATTTGAATGGCCAGAAGAGGAGATTAACAGTACCTTCAATCTAATCGAGAATTCTTTTGATGATATTTCGTATACAAGTAAACCACTCCTCACGCAGGACGATGAACTAAGAGCTAGTACATCCTTTGATGATATAAAATATACACCCAGTATAAACAAGAAACCTAACAAGGATTACAATCCTGCAATTGACATGGAAGAAGTTAAAAGTTATGTAAAAGAACAGAAAATTAGATCCGACCTAGTGGAATATGATGATGGAGATGATCCAGATAATTATTTTGAAACTGTAAATCTTGAGAAAGATAATAAGAGAAAAGCTACAAAACCAATATCCCCGATACATACGAAAAAAGTTAGATTCAGCGTTAACGAAAAAGAAAATAAAGAAGCAAAAATAAATGTAACTGCTACGGGAAAGGCACCTGAAATGGATCATACAAAAATAATATCAGAAGTTCTAAAAAAGTATCCTCACCTAGTTAAAAAAAATAAGAATATTAGGCTCAAAATCCTTGCAAAGTCCCCAACAAAATTAGATATGCCCAAGAGTCCTGGCATTAAAACATCCACGTCTAAAGTTAAAGTTCATGTAGCTAGTCCAAAAACTAGTCCGAGAATGACTAAAGTAAATACCGGAGATTTATCGAAGAATCAAGATGAAGGGCCATGGATGTGCACAAAATGTAGTTCTACTGATGAACCTGTTGAATTTGTGCTTTACTATCTATACCGTAAACATATGACCGATGTACACCATGAAAAGTTTGATTCACGAATGTGCAAATTCTGCGGACACCAAAGCAACAAACATAATTTACTTATGTATCATCAATACACAAGACATGGAATAAAACCGCCACCAGCTTATAATTTTCCAAAATGCAATAGATGTCCGTACATTGCTTTAACTGAAAATCTCTTGATCAAACATAAGCTTAACCATACTAAGTTTGATCTTCAATGCCTGGAGTGTAAGGTTGCATTCAATAATAAAAATTCATTGTCTTCACATATGCAAATAACAGGCCATACAGGAAAATCAGGTATTGTGACATATTTTTTACAAATTTTGTTTTGTGCAATACTCGTAGGACTAGCCTAGAGGTACTTGTTTATGAAAGGCAGTAAAACCACAGGTACAAGCCTGTAATTTTTTCTGGGTTTATAGATTCAATTTTTTTTCATTAACATTTAAAAAAATAGAACCAGTTGGTTTTAAATGCGATCTTAGTTCTAAAAATGTATTTTTAATTAATTAGTTGCATACCTATGTTATCTTTTAAAATAATAAGGCAGTTTCAAAGATCTGTCTTCAATAATTGTTTAGTTTTATGTGATTTCCTGCTCTCCTATTGTTGTTCAGTTGTTCAGAGTTAAATGTTGCGTACAAAACTGTTTATACATTTTCTATTAAATTTCCACAATGTTAGAAAGAAATGAATTTATTTTTGTCAGCATTAATAGCCATAATTTTGAACGAATTGAAAACAATATCTTTTATTCATTTTGTCAAATATTTATGCCAAAAAATATGTTTATATGAACGAAGAACGTGTTTTAATAATTACAGAAGAGTAAAAGATTTATTTTCCGTAAAATATGAAAACAAACAGTGTAACTGTGAACGAAAGCAATGGAGGCAATAATAATAATATTAATAGAAGACGTCAAAACGAAGCGAATGAAAAGATGGTATTGGCTAAAATTCTTTATATAACATTAAACATATTCGAAATTTAAAAAAAATCGGATATAAATAACGAAGACACTTTTTGTAAAATTATGCGAGAAAGCAAATCGTGACCGGTACTTCATTTCAAACATTTATTTCACGGATTAATTAAAATAATGAACCAAATGTTCAAAATACTCGTGAGTTTACATAGTTATTTGGAACTTCTGCAAAATAATGTTGGTCCTATCTTGGAAGATGCGGTTCGTCCAAATCTGGCTATTTGGTTCCGGCAGGATGGGTATGCGGCGCATTTTGCGTTAAATATTACCGATTATTTGGACTTTGTCTTTCTTAATTAGTAGATTAGTCAACGTGGGGACTCCTTGTTATTTTTTTTTTGTGAGTACGTCAACTAATTGACGATAAAATTTCTTTTAAAAATTGCGAAGAATCGAAATACTAAAAAGTTTAGAAATAGCTTTGTATGCAACATTTAATTCTGAACAACTTTACACCATACAATTTTTGTCCTACAATGAATAGGGTAGCAGGAAATTGTATAAAACTAAATTACATGTCAAATTTCCATGTTCGCATCTTATCGTTAACACCCGGTATAATAATTAGTGCATGCTCTAGAAATATTTGCAACTTCACAGGAAGATTATCTACAGTGTGGCGCAACCTTGTTTTTTTTTTTAATGAAATATGCTATATATTATTTTTGCATCCTACATTTATATTTTATTCCAGGTGCATTATATTTTAGTATGATTTTTTGGAGATATTTTCTATTTTTGAAAACATTAAATTCAATTAAAACTGCGAGTGTGAAGAATTAATGGCAAGAATAAGATTCAAATTCTTCACAGAAACTGTTAAAACTTAATTGCACCATTTCGCAGCTCCTCGCTGCAGCATCAGCAACGCACTAACAACGCACGTCCTACGTCGTCATCATTAAAATTATATTTAGTATCAAGGAAATGTTTTGCTACGGTCAGTTTTTTCCATGTGTCTATTTCCTAAATGTAATTTGTAGAGCTGATATTACTCTTACTGATGGCAGCGTCACCGAGCATAAATTAAAAGGGGTTTGTCGGTTATGTCCGTGACCTCGTAATTTGCGCACTATTTACATGCGAATCTATACTCTTACCTAGCAGCCTCAGTCACTGACCGTGAGTACATAGATGTGAATTGTGCGCGCGTTATTTTTAAACGTATTGAGTCATACATATAAATAAAGATATGTTGAACGTGTGGAAACGTAGAATGTTGTTTTTGTAAAGTTTGTGAAGAGAATTTGGCGCAACACCGACAACAGTATTTTTGTTTGACTGTTCATGCTGATTTAGACACTTCTGGAGTAAGTGCAATCCTGATTGGCAGTTACAAGTCTAGCAACCTTACGGGAAGTATATATCATCTGCACACGAGGATGTGGAAAAAGAATCAAATCAGCATAAAAAAATGAACTGGTTTGGCTATACGTTGACGAAACCACCAATTGTAAAAAGTAATCTATTATGCATGTTATAGTACGTATACTAGAGCCTTCTAAATCTGCATCTGCAATATTATTAGCGAGCAAAAGTATAGAAAATTGTACAGCTGAAACAATTACGAAGGTGGCACTTTAAAGTAATTTGAAGTCTCACTAACTCAAGTGTTGATGTTCATGAGCGATGGCGCCAGGACAATACTTAGTGTAGGCCGTTTTTTTTTTAAAGAAAATGGTGGGAGGTTTGTACATACATGTAAAGTTCATGGTTTACATATTGTGACACAAATTATTAGAGATTCTTATCTATAAGTAGATGGACTAATAGCAAATACGAAAAAGGTGTTTCTTAAATCTCCTAAGCGTATTCGACAATTTAAGCTACAGTGTCCCTGTATTCCCCAACCACCACAGCCGATTGTTACACGTTGGAGAACTTGGTTGAAGGCAGTTTCTTATTATTCAAAATATCAAGAAATCAAATCCAAAGTCAGAAACAATTCCATGATACTTCCGTAGAAGCTGATGTAAAAATTATTCATGACAATTATGCTGGTTTACATGACGGAATAGAACAATTACAAAACACCTTGTCATTAGGGGAGTCAGTGCAGATAGATGTGTACTCCTTCCTATGTGCTATAAATATCATAAAATAGAAATGGAAATAATAGAAAAATTCCAGTGTTATAAATAAAGATTTTGATTTTACTAGATTAAGACAAAATTGCGATGGTTCATCTATAAATTAACTCATATTTATCACTTGGTGTTTGAATAAACGAGTCTACATCCAAATTAGAATCAACTACCGCAAAAGAATATCCACGTTACGAAACCATATTTTATGGAAATGGAATGACGAAGAATTCATTTCACCTTTAAAATGATCTAAGAAAAGGAGATTTAAGAATTCGCGGGGAGGCGTATTCCAACGCAACGTTCGTGCTCTGTCAGACGAAGTTTGACAGAGCGTCCTGTTTGACCGATATATGCCAAACCATACGAACAAGGGATTCCAAAAACACCATTACTTGCTAAGGGGGCTTGTCTTTGGGAAATGGAAGAATTTATGGAGCAACCTTTGAAGAAGTTTTTGATGTTTTGTTTTTTCAAAATCTTACTGATTCTATCGGTTACCTTGTGGATGTAGGGAAGATAAGCGGTAGCTAGGTTAGCGGTAGTGTTATCGTTCGTTAGTTTACTGGTTGGATGAAGATGTTTGTTGATAACTCTGTTATTATCCTTGTTATGAAAACCATTGTTGAGGAGGATCTTCTGTACGTGATCCAGCTCGGTGGGAAGATTGTTTTATGTTTTTAACATTATATATTTGTTCTCGGGGTGATATCGGTGTATCGACCGCGATATAAACCTCGATCGCGAGGAGCAAGGCATCTGCGTCACGTCCGTGGTACAGAGTAACTACAAAGTATACATTTAATTTGTACAGAGTAGAATTAGATCGAAAATGAAAAGATAGCTTGCTTATGGAGACTGAATTTTTATGATACTATGTCTACAAATAAATAGAAACTTCTCATCCCAGGTAGCATGTAACATTTTTAAAACGTTAGTAAAAAAGTTCTTGTTGGGAGAAGTGTCTGTCAGGAAAATAAAATGTTGTAATTTAACGTTTTGAAAATTTTATAAGATACCGGTTTAAAAATGTATTATAGAATGTTTGAGGAGGAATAGCAGATGTTTTAGGAGATGATAGTATGGCAATTATTAGGTAATTTATTTATGTAATGATTTATGAAGAGTTATTAGAACAACCTATGAAAACAAACGATATCCTTTTGACGTTAAGCAGGTTTGCGCAACGTTATTTTAACGTGTGACACCGTTGAACATCAAAAACCTTATTTTAACCTTAAAAAAAAACGTTTCCTTGCTATTTGAGACTCCCATTACATTTTTTTTTCCGATGAGGCTTCCAACCTTTTAGAAATAATTGCACTTTAGATCGGCACAATATTGTATTAAAATATTACATACAATAACCAATACAATTTTTTTTCTCATTTATCCAAAGCTACTTTGATAATTTAATTAATTTAACGAAATATTGAACCATTTCAGGTAGGTAGCATATTGTTATTCATCGAATTTTATTCACTTTGTCAAAACTTGTTGTTTAATGGTAGACCATTACGCACTAGTCAGTCTCCCACATCTGTCTTTGATCAACGCTGTAATAAAATATAAAAAAAAACTTGTAAACACCTGCAAATAGATTGTGCCTCGCTAGATAATCGCCCTGTGAAGTTACAAGTATATTTAGATTACATACTAATTGAAAAAAAATTAGTCTTTGCCAAACCATTGGCTTATTAATAATGCTAGCAAGGACTGTTGGATAGTATGGAAAACAACATAAAGGTATCGGGTCACTCGGGGCTTATTTTATGTGTAGTATCTGTGGCAAAAGAAGGAAAGGTCGATTTAGAATATCTTGAATTTCAGAAACTTCAAGGTACAAAATATCAATAGTTTAAAAAATGGTTCGCTTTTTGTTACTCAGAATACAACATTAAATGTGTAGTTATAACGCTAGGTAATTAATATTATTATAAAATTAGTTTTTGGATACATCGATATTTATATATATAATTGTTTTTAGAAATATTTGTGTTGATAGAAATTGAAAATAATAATAATCAATATTTTCCAGGTAGACATAACTATGACTGCCAGTACTGCACTAAGCGCTATCACTCTGGCAGCAACTTATTCTCTCATATCAAGATGGTGCACCGTGATGAAGCTCGTAGAGATGGTATTGTTAGTATAGATGAAAAAGATGAAGTTGATGAGGATCAATTAGAGGAAGAAGCTGAAGAATATGTATTGGCCAGAGAAGATCAACGCAAAGAGAAGTTCAAAATTTTATCCGACTGTAAAGTAGCTGGCACAACTACTGATTCTACTAACCAAGAAGCAGGAGAAACATCTGCAACCACAGCTGACTCACATGAAAGGGTAACTACCACTGGAACTAGTATTGAACATGTAACTGGCGGCATAGCCACAAGTTTGGGTTTGGTCGATATCGTCGTCTTAGACGAAAATCAACAATACATTCTTCATAATGATCAACAATTGGTCACACAGCAAACACTAGCAAATGAACAGCGAGAATATATAATACCAGAGATGTCAGAACAACATCCATTTACGCAGACGCAAAATATTAACGAAGTAATTACTTCGGAGCACAATGTTATAACACAATCCATAATAAATAATTCAGATATTGCATCAACAGATGAATTGGTTATGGTACTTACAGATCATGATTATAACGATGGCAATAATGAAATATTATCTAGTGAAAATTCTAACATTGTAGTATTGTATAGCCATCCCGTTGATGGTCAACAGAACCAATTTATTGCATCCCAAGGTAATCTCATGTTAAATTCCCAAACTGGCATGTTAGAAATACGAAATAGTGATCCAAGCAGTATAGGTAACAGTCAAGATGCACAAATTGAATCGATAGAAATGATACAACGCGAGATAAACAGTCATAATATTATTAGCACTCCACACACTGAAGCTAGCGATCCAACGAGTTCATCTTTCGGAGAATCACTGCCTGAAAATACAGTAATATTAGAGAATGAATTCTCAGATACAAACTTAATTGAAAATAAACCACAAGAGCAAGAGCCAATTGCCGAAGTATCTACTGACGAAATTGACGTGGATAGAATGATTGATACAAACGAAAAACCAATGCAAGAAAACATCGAAGATGTACATGGCCCAGTTTTAATGTTAAACGATTGTATAAGCAATCAACAGGAAGAACCTATGGAAATAGATGAAGACTGTAACGTCCAGGATAAGGAAACTGAAGTAAGAATAATTTTAATAACATCTATCCATTAGGGCATCCCATGCATTAAGTAAAGAAACAAAAATGTTTAAATGTTCATATCTTATTCACATTCATAGAAGTAGTTAGCTTTAATTAAAGGTCTACTGCTGCTAGACTAATAACACGCTGTTCTTTGGACGAATTTCCTGAGTTTATATTATATTTATATTCAAGATATTTGTTTCGTTTTATGAGGAATATGATCTAAAGGGATTAGCAAATATGCCTTAAGAGGAATTGAATGATTTCTATAACTTATTTAAAATACCCACTTTTACGCTATTTTTGAAAAGCTTTAGCAGGTTTTGTATTGCTAATAATAATTAAAAATTGGCTCCTAAGGGAGCTTCTTTGAACATTAATCTATACAGTAATGTTAAACAATAGTTCAGTAAATCAATAAAAGAAGAACTGCTAAAAATTAGATTTTCGGAGATAAGCATTTTATGCGTAGGTAAAGTAATATTAAAATGTAATAACTTTTCTCATTTTATTATAAATTATTTACCTTCTTTTAAATTACACAATAGTAGAATTCAGAGAAAAATAATTTAATGTAAAATTTTGTATAGTAAAAGTTACGGAAAATTACAAGAATAAATTATAACTCTAAGAATAATAACAATTATATATAATTATAGTATTTGATATAATTGGATTCATTAACTCCATTAAATTACTCATTACAGATTGAATTACTCTCTTATTATATTAATCAAATCAACTGTATACGGCCGATCCACCTAGCACATCGGTAGCAGATAATCCCTTCCCTGAGCAATTTAGAGAAGAAGTTTTCAAATAAAAAACATTCGGAAACAAGTGCTGTACAAAATGAAATTATACTGAAATATACGGGGTGTTCAATTTCTGCAGCGCACCATGTAAGTTTGGTATTTTAAATAGAATCTTGTGTAAATAATGATAGCGAGGATTGTGGGGTAGTATGGCAAAGAATACTAAAGTATTGGCGCCATACAAGTTTAATTAATTAATCCGGAACAGCTGCTTCGAGGATGCGTCGATCCTCATTATCACTCGATCATACGGGTGACGCATCTTAGAACAAGTTGTTCCGGAATAATTAGTTAAATCTGTTGGGTGCGGAGTATGCCGATACTTTAGTGGTACTAAAATATTATCTCAAAAATGAAGATAGGTTGTAGGTATACTGATACATGCATTGAAGAAAGGCAGTCAAAATTGCAATATGTAATATTGAGATGTTCCATTTCACTTGTATCGTTTGCAACGGCAACTGAGCATTCTGTATACTTGGACATAATTTTATGTTATACAGAACTTATTTCTGAATATTTTTTATTTGAAAACCATTTAGAAAAAAGTTAATATAGCAAAATATTGTTTATGGTTAACGGAAATCTTTTCATGATTAGCCATCTTTCACAAATTTTTGGGAAATTGTGAATCTATTAGTTCTGTTAGATAGAAGTAAGTTCTTGGTTTTTTTTTGTATCCAAAACATGTCTCTTGAAATGTATACAACTAAAGAAGCATAAACAATCATATATTATTGATCTTATATTATCTTATATTGATTTCTACAGCGCTTAATTAGTTGGCATAATTATGGGATTAACATTCTACTTTCAAAAGGAATTCTTTTTAGCGTTAACCAGTCCTTTTTACTATTATTTGTTGATGAAATGCTTTTTGTATGTTATGACAGGGCACATTATCAACCGCGACAACAGAATGTGTGGGAAAATTTGACATAAACTTCCCTTCTAGCTATCTAATTCATATCGGAATGTCGGATCAATAAAACATTATGAATAAAACCCATCTTGCCTCCTGCGTGTACTATTAGTAGTCTGGGTCCTTTAGAAATATTTTTAAAAAGATGTTTTGTACGTTCATTATACCATACATCATCATCATACCCACATTTTGGAAGATGTATGACTACTGTCGATATTAAATCTTATCAATATATACAATGGACAGATTCTTGTCACAAAAATGTTAATCTTTTGCAAGTAATCAATTCTTAATGCTCGTGCATCTATTCGTTCTATCAACACTATCGAAACATAAATCCTAAATCTTAAAATTCTTCTTGATAATGTGCTCGATCCGTTTCATTCTAATTCGTCTTGTTTTCTGGGGTAGAGCTGTTATCGTAACACATCACTCCTCGGTTCTATGAAAATTATAAATCATGTGCACCATTCTTATTTGATATTGCGGTAAGCTTGTGACATTATTTCATTTTGGTCTCTTCTTACCAAGACTTTAAAATATATTTTCATAGGAATTTCTTCCTGCATTTCCTTTTTTTGACAATTCTTTCGATTGTTCGCACCGGCACATCAGTTGCTTCGCAAACTGATTGTTTTACCTCCGTTACTGTCACTGAACTGCTTTTATGTTGCAGGAATAATTGTATACATTAAAAACGTCTTCTCGCGTTTGATCGTGTATCACCTTTTCATCTTCTAAAAAAGACATTTTGAGCTGCCACTGATAAGTATTATTTAAGTACTACTACAAGTAAAAGGGCGTGTACCTTTCCAAAAGCGACTCCCCACCACTCGCCATATCTCGTGGCGCAGTACATGTATATGTCTAACTGTGATTCCTCAGCTAGACTAGTGAATGTAGTTTTGTCAAAGATAACGCGGCACACCGTTTCCTTTCATATGTATATAAATTATTTAAGTATGTCATATGTCCGAGTTTCTTTTCTCAATCCAGGTCGAATTTTGTTGTCAAGCTGACACGGAATACGCCCGACACTGTTTTTAGTTTATTCAAAATATCATAGAAAGTAAATTTCGGTTTATGTTGATTTCTTATTCTTTTGGCTACGGCAGATTAAATAAAATAGAAAATACCCATATAAGTAATGTACGTATTCGATCTAGTCGTTGATTTCCAAATGGTATATCGACTTACAATTTATTTGCTAACTGAGTAGAAATGATATTCAATTATATTTTCAGCATCAAGATCTTACGGTGCAAGAAGATCTAGGAAGTCATATGCAAACTGATGAGTCAGTCGAGCATCAAGAGGAGGCGTTAAATAAAAGCATGCCAGATATCGATGATACAATAGAAACTATTGTCCCTCAAGATGAGATTAATGACCCACCAAGTCATATAGATCACAAAGAGACTCAAGAAGATGAAACGAGTGATGCAACTACAACATATGCTGATAGTAACCATGCTGAATCGATCTTAAAAGAAGAGGATACTGTGAATGTAGAATGTGCACAGGAAAAGAGTTTCATGTCTGCCGATGCTACTAACGAGATTCCTATATCTGATACACAGCCCGTTGAATGTCCTGATACAGAATTAGAGATTCAAGAAACTCAACCGACTATGCCGGAGGAAACAATTGAGCAATGTGAAGTGGAGCCTTGTTCTGCAGAAATTAGTGAACGAACACAAGTAAAAGAACTATTAGAAAGTAGTGGAGATTTAGAAGAAAATAAAATACAAACTAAAAACGATCAATTGACTACTACGGGTGATGAAATAGGAATAGATCCAGAAATAGATACCCAACAAGAATCTGTTCTTCAGGAAAATCCCGAAACTGTTGAAAATATCAATACAGAAATTCAAGAATCTACTGAACTAAGGGCAAGTTGTGATATTGATTCGCTCGGCGAACATAAATCGTCTGAAACAGAAGATGTGCAACATGAAATGCCCGAGTTGGAACATATCCAAAAAAATATATCTGACTTAGAAGATATTCACAACGTTGAGGTAGAAACGCATGAAGAAATAATCCAACAACGGGAAGAACTACTGGAGAATATGGAAGAAATAGTTGAATCTGAGGAAGTAATTACTGCAGATAAAGATATTGAACAAAGTCAAGATACTGAACACGAAACTGAAATAGGAAAAGACATTACTACCACTGCAGTTGAAGAAGATATATGCGAAGCACACGACCAAACTAAGCAAGTCGTACAATCACAAGTAGAAGATTCACAGTCGCAACTGGAAGAACCACAAATCGAGGAGTCGCAAATAGAAGAACCACAAGTTGAAGACTCCAGTTCATATATGGAAATTAATTTACAAACAGAGGAGGTATCTTCACACGTTGATGATACTCCTTCACAAATTGACGAAAGTTCTGCGCAGAATGAATCGGCCGATGAAACGTACAAAGAGGAAGACAAGTATCATGAGGAGGTTTCACATACAGACGACAAAAGCAATTTGGGAGAACAATTAACGGAGGAGAGCGTTAGTAGCGTCGATGAAAATTCACAAAGCCAGGATTCCCAAATCTCGCAGTGTTCTTCTAGACAAGAAGAATTAATTAGGGAATACAAAAAAAGTACAAGCCAGGCAACTAAAATTTCAATACTAAATGATTGGGAAGATACAGAAGATTCCCAACAGTCTGATAACGTGTGTAAGAAAGCAGAGTCAACTGTTACGAAACTAATTCATGATTGGGATGATGATGATGAAGAAGGTAAACATTACTAGTTCTAGTAACCTGCTATTATTAAATTTCTTACGTTACTTTGAGCACGTTTCTCTTAGTAATAATGTAGTATACAGTTATTTAATTTTTAAATTTATTGCAATCCTAATAATTGCTTTTCGTGTACTTTTTTATATGAAACTAATGCTTAGTGTTATGCGTTTATAAAGATCGTACACGGGTGCAGGTGTATTTAGCGCTAGATTTGAGTACTGAATCATCTTTACTATTGACGCTCAATAGTTTTGTTCTTACAGGTCGCGAATCTGACAGTTAAATATTTGAAAATATCAGATTGGAAGAAATTCGTTCAGCTAATGTATGAACTGGCAATCTAAATAGTGTGTTTTATTAATTGTTTTCGTTTGAGAATACTTTCGGGAATGAATATGTACTTTCTGTTCTTTCTTCCCTTCGTACATGTATATATATTATAATTTAGCAACATGCTTAGCATTAATTTTAATTTTTTAAATTTAAAAATCTATATTTCCTTTATTAAATATTCATATATAAATGTTTTATTATATTAGTTGTAGGGACCTTATTATGTGAATACCGTGTAAGTAAAAATAATGTACACAATTTTGTGTTTTTAAAATAAATCATATGAGGTAAACTGCCACTCTTTACACGTTAGTTAATTTTTCTACATTACAAGAAAATTATTACTACTTTATTTAGATAAAAAGAAACAAAGACATATTAGTAAACGAAGCAATTTCTAGTTGCAACCAATTCTTTATGGGTAAAAAAGCAAGTAGCAAGTAGAAGTCACGTAGTGAAACGGGTGGATCATATACAAAATGTTCCACTTTGACTGCGAGGTACTTTAACGGGTTATCTTCTGGGAGAAAACGATTGGAGAAGCCTAGAGCTAGAAAACGCACTCGCCAATCGAAATAATATTATTTTTTTTTACTAAATTGAAATTTCCTTTGTAATAAAACTTCTCCGATTGGTATTGCCTAACTAGCCAACAGGTTAACACGAGGCCTATATCTTCAGTCTCTATTCACGGAATTACGAGCAATATATAATAACATGTCGTTACAAACTTATCTAAATGCTATCTGCAAGAACTGGTTTGGAAGGATTATATCATTGATTTTTGGGTACAATGCCATTCCAATACGTTTACTCGGAACTTTTTAAAGACAGCATACTAAAGATATTAATAGCCATAATAAGAGAATACTAAACTAGGGAAAAATCATACGTGCATTGAAGCAAGTAATAACCACATTAAATTTATGTTGTAACAGTTTCTTTTTATTTATTTTCATTTTACACAATACACTGAACCAAATTCCTCGACTCTTAAAAGACAAAGTTAAATGTAAATAAGAGATTCTTCGTCGTATTAGTGACAATTTTCTGTTTGAAGAAATTCGAAGAGTATGTATTTAAATGAAGAAATGTGTAGATAAAAAGTGAGCGTGGACAGGTGGATAGAAATACTTTCGCATTTTAAACAATATCCCACGAAATTTTAAAATTTTTGATTGAACGTGCACTAAGTTGGTTCGGCGCTAATGCTGCTGTACAGAGGATATCTTGGTTTGGTAATGATTGCTAAACAGGGAAAAGTCATAACTATCAGTGAGGACACTAACCGCAGTTTTAACAGTTCAATTCAACATGGAGGGATACACGTTGTTCTAACGTGTTAGATTAGAACTATCCAAAAAAATTCATACAACACAAAAATTTGATTTCAGGAATTAAAAGATACATAAATATAAAATGTTCAAAATTACTACAAATTTTTAGATTATTTTAAAAGTACATAGTCGAATAGAGAAGACTCGAATTTTTTCACAACTTAAATCACCATAGCTGATGATATTCCATTCATATTCCTTTTGTACAAATAATAGTTGATCTCTTTGATATCCGAAATTATAGATTTGCAAGTATATGTTTGTTTGGCCTTATTATTCGCTTATTCTTGTTAGACCAATATCATGGTAAAGTGATATGCAAAAAAAGCATGGCATGTATAGATATTCAAACAAAACCAAGAGAGGCACTGTTGAAATACAATGTTAAGGAAGGGTGATTAAAAAGAAGAGATAGAAGGCGAAAACTGCTACGAAAGGTATGATATTTGTTTTAGGCCAACTTTTAAAAAATATGGTTCACTTTCCACTGCTAAAAAATTCACTCAATCTACGACAAATCTGTTATAACACCTATTCAAATATAGAAAATGATTTATTTGGGCAACATACTTTAAAACATATAATTTAATCAATATTTACAAAGAAGTACTAACTATAAGAAATATATATACTAATCTTTTTCCGTAAAATCTTCTTCCCATGGCCTTGGACCACGAACTTGTTCCCAATTATCGATGTCTAAATCCTTTAGTTTTTCATACTCTTTCTCTAATGTAACTTCAGAAGACTTTTTCATTGGTATCCCAAGCTTTTCGGCTTCTTTCCTTATCGAAGAAACTTGTGTAAATTGATATCTAAAGGATTTGGAGGATTTATATCACCATACAATAAATTATAACAATCATGTAACCACCTCAATTGTGCAAATTCTCTTAATCCAAACGATCCCCCAATCACAAGTACAAAAAAGGGTATTGCATATTTTACTGATTTTTTGTTTAAAAAAGCTAATAATTTATCGGAAAACGTTACCATTTTTATTGATAATGGTTATATTGTATACGAAATTTCCTTCAAGTAACTATGCGAAATTATTTCTTAACCTATTTTACTTTAACTTCACTTTTGTATATAATAGGTTATGTTTACATCATTAGCACGACTTCAGTGTTATTGCATCACGAGTGATGGCGAGGGAGGGATGCGCTGCAAACCATAGAATAGGGAGAGGGTATCCCTCTCTATTCTATGTTGCAAACGTTTTTAAGAGCGTGCACGCCCATTTAGCTGCAATAATACAGCACAAGTTAGTCCATGTGTCTATCCCTGTACTGTAATCTTCTATATTCTCGAGCCGTCCGTGTACCATGCCAGGGTACCTCTTTTACTTGGAGGCTCAGCGAATGCTCACTTAAAAAAATTCTTACTTGAAACCGAAACGAAATTCGGGAATAGTTTTAAGTTATTTAAAATTGTTGAAAAATATTTATACGTTTATAATTCAGACGAGTCGTGTCTCTGTCGCAAGGTATTTTATGTTTCTATGCATTTCTGATATTTGGCTTTAGGTATCGTTATGAAAACATTTTTTTGTACAGGGTACGCTCATAAAACGTAATGCTAAATAAATTTCAAAAAGTTAACAAAAAACGAAAAAGAAATGTTAATAAGTATTTTATAAATAATGATAGCAAGGACTGTGGCGTAGTATGGTAAACAACCCATAAGTATCGGTAAGCTCTGCACCACGCAAGTTTAATTAATTAATTCGGGACGGCCGTTTCGATGATACGAATGATCCATATTCTCAACCAGTGACCGAATGAAGTCACCGATTATGTAGTGCGGAGATTACTGATACTTTTCTGTTGTTTACCAACTATTTTATATTTTAAAATAGGATAACTTCACATCAGAAAATGCTTAGAAACAATAGCCAGAAAAATAATGCTAAAATAACTTCCTCATTCCATTAAAGCTTCCACGGGGAAGCTATTTTAGCATTATTTTGTTTAGGATAACTTCCTGTAAGTTTCATATACTCTGCGCGGCGGAATGATGGAATACATTAATTATATTTTAAGCAATTTGTTTTTCAAAGAAATGCTCGGACAGGTTAATCTTATTTCTTTTAAATAAATATTTGGATATCGGTGTTTTCTCACTTACTGCTTTGTGAGAGATTCGTAAACAAAAGAACCAGTGATTGTCAACTATTCCTGCCGAGAAGCTTCATACGGCAGTGACAGAATATGCGGTAGCCCAGAAGAAGCTTCATGCAACTGAGAGCGAAACGTCAGCGGACTCATGCAATCACAACGCGGTTTCAACCCGAAAACTTAAATTCTTTAGAAAATAGAACGATTTATGTTCTTTCTACGTTAGTATCTATGGTCTGTATGCATATTCGATAATTAAACGTATTCTAGGTAAAATTAAACGATTATTATTTTCAGCGCAAGCTTCCAGTAAAGTAGAGGAGATTGAACTACAAATTATATCCTTGAATAATATTACATATATTAATACCCCAATACTTTCATGTAGCACAAGGAATAAAATTAGATTTAGAAAAAAAAGGTTTTGAAGTTAGAGCTTTGTAAATGAAATTATAGAATAAATAATAAACTCTGTATGTTTGTGACCGTTGGCCAATGTAGCAAATTAAAGAAAATATTCAACTGCATTGGTGAATTCACGAGAAAAAGATTAAATAAAATCACACTATTTGACCGTCGATAAAGACAACACAACATACATTGTGTTTACTACATCCCCAACATGTTTAAATTCATATTCATTTATTGGTGGCATCTAGAAAGTTCATTTATTTAAGATGGTGCATTAATTTATATAAAAAATAGGAGTAAGGTTTAATCATATTTACATATAATCTACCTGTATCATACTATCACAGAAAAATACGAGTACTTTATTAATTTTGAGTCATTACATTAGCGTTACGTTCTTGTCTGGTGGCCCTCATATCCCTGCTGTTACTTCATGTTTTCTATTTACGAACGCATTCCAGATACTTGGATCCTATTAGACATGTGGAACCCTGCCCCGGTTTTACTTGTGCATGTGCCTCTGCGTCTCTTTGCCCAACGCCTTAACGTCCAGTTTGAATTTATAAACAAAACGCCCTAAAACAAATGTACCTACTTTTCGATTTGTTTGACCATTCATATATAAATATTTAATATTTTTTGCTACTGCTTAACTAATTAGAAATTTAAACGAATTTCCACATGCTCGTTAAATGCTACGAATATGAAATTAAAAATGTAGACAATCTGCAGCTATTACATTATAACCATATAATATTTATAACAATTAGACTAGGAATATGGACAAAAATTTAGAAAAAATTGATCTATATTTTATTTTTCAATTTTATAAACAAGTTTTCAGAAACAAAAATCACAGATTGTAATTGCATAAAAATTCGATTTTAATTAATGTAATGGCTACGTTTGATATAATTGTTTTTGTAGTTGGTTTAAAATTGCTTAACATTAGTTAAATCAGCTCGTTCAAAATTATTCAACTTATTTATTGTTTTCTATATAGATCCCTTTCAAAATGTCATCGATACCAACGCCGTCGTTGGGCACCTTTATCCTAGACGCTAGGAAAAAAGCTCATCATTTGACTTGGCAACATTCTTACTTCTAAAAGGAGAGATGTTCAAATATGTAAATATAGACCAATAAAAAAACGCTACACTCCATAGGATCCAGTCCTTCGAACTTAACGCGAAGTCGGCTACACGGTAAACATATTCATAACTAGATATGAGCAATTATTCCTTTTTTGTAGCGACTAAACAGACTCGCGTTTATTTGACTCATAAGAGTCAACAAAACACGAGCCTGCCTAGTCGCTGCAAAATTCCCCTACCTTGCTCATCTCTATTCATAACTCGTAAATCACAAACTTGTATACTACAATAAAATTTCGTTAAATAACAAGATAGGTAAGGGCAGCGTTTTCTGTTATTCTTCTTATACTTTTTGCAATAACTTGTATTTCGCAATTTAGACAGCTTTAGCCACATGTACGTTTGACAGGAAACACCATGCAATCATACCAGACTTACGACCATACCGACCAGGTAACGGTTCTCAATTGAATTTGATTATAAGCAGATTATATTGCCATAGTTAAATGAAGTAGGTACCTACTTTAATTTAAATAGTATGAAGCTTAGAAAGATAAACATTTCTGTCCACACTTTTATTCTAAAATAAAAAATACATATTTGTACATAAAATATTTAAACAATCTCAATAAACATCTAACAGTTAAACTTTTTATTATTTAATTTGATATAAATCATTTTGTACAAAATTTACCTGTTAGATTATAAAACAGAAACTTACTGAAATAAAACAAAATTAAACAAGAAAAAGTGTATTGCAGTAACTATTCTCAAAGAATACTATTTCAACTAAGTAATGTGATGTTACTTAATTCTAATGACCATGAATATAAAGCAATGAAAAAAAAAACAAACAAAAATGTTATTGCTTCTACCTCTCAAGCACAATAAATTTATTCATTAATAATTACACAATTCTTAAAAATGAGAAATGATAACAATTATGTACGCCGTGTGAGTTAAAAATGTGTAATATACAGTGATTAAACAAACGTTGATGTACCTACCGCAGTGTCTCTTTTAGAAGTAATTAATAAGATCGACGAATATTGAGATATATAGCGTCAAAATAAAGAAGTTGATACTTAAAGAAACAATCATTAAATAGAGATCCAACAATAAACCTGGAGAGTTTTTAAAACTTCATAAGTTAGTATGAAAATTTAAACCAACAAATAAATACACCTTTTACACAGAAAGAGAGAAGTTAAATGAACAGTTAAAGACGAATTTGATAATATGGTCATGAGAATAAGGTGTAAATTGTGTATTTTATACAAAACAAATTCGTTACATCGTAAATATAAATAAAACTATGTACATAATAAATAAAATGCATTTGCATTAAAAACAGGTAAAATAGATGCTATTAGTTGTTTTTAAAATATTTCAACAGTTCTTCATAGAAAAATAAAATAAATTTTATCAAATGCCTGAAACAAACGAATTATTAATAATTTGATGCCAAAATTTTGTTAATTTAAGTCCTTCTTTTCTTATATCACAAAATTATAATGGTCAAATAAAAAAAAAATTAACTGGACTACTTACAGTTAAACTTAGGGTGAACTTGCAAAGAATTCCTGTAGTTGCCGGACCGTGGATTTTTCCAATAAACACAAATCAAAATCAAAAGTGCGCTGTGAGAGTTCATACCTTCCAGTTTCAGCTATTAACTGAACGACCCTCTGCAGTTCCGCATTATCTTGCAAATTCATTATTTTGCTTTGTAAATCTCTGAGTATTTGTAAATAATCCTCAGAATTCTCTTGGATTTCTTTATCAACCTCCATACATTTGCTTGTATTTGAACTGGGTTCAGAATCAGAAGTAGTCGTATCTTTAATTACAATTTCCTCTTTCGGAAGCTTTTCTAGAGGCTCATCATCAGTCTTTTCAATCTTTCGTTTTCGTTTCTTTTCCTCTTTTTCTAGTTTCTTGTCTTTACTTTTTTTATTTTTTTCTTTATTTCCCTTGTCCATTTCAAATTTTGATTTCTTTGGTTCAAAAATAGATTCTTTTTTGGGTTCAGATTTCTCTACAGGCTCTGCGAAAGTCTCTTCTCTACTACTTACAGAACTATTCGAAGACTCAACTTCGGCCTCTGAAAACAAAGATATAGCTTTTTTCTGTTTTTCTTCATTCTTTGGGCTTGAAAAAAGGCTATTATTTTTTTCTTCGCGTACTTCCTTCGGCGGCTCAGGTGGTTTTATTATCACAGATTTCTCTTTATCTTTTGATTTGTCTTTATGAGATTTCTCTTTGTCTTTATCTTTTCTATCTTTATCTTTTTTTTTATGTTTATGTTTTTGCTTTTCTTCGGTTTTATCAACTTTTAATTTGTCGATCTTTTCCGGAGTTGATGAATGTTGTAACTCTGGTTCTTTTAATAATTTAGTTTCCTCTTTTGTCGCTTCTTTTACCTTTTCTTTCTTTTCCGTCTTTAACGGAGGTAGAGGACTTGCTTCCTTTTCTTTTAACAGCTCTTTTACCAGGGCTTTTTGTTCTTTACTTTTATGATCCTTGTAGTCTCCAGACCTTGGAGGTTCTTTTTCTTTATATTTACTATCTTTGTACTCTTTTTCTTTACTTCGTTTGTCTTTTTTTGGTTTCTTGTCAGACTTCTCCTCACTTAATTTTTCCTTCCTGTCCTTTTCTTTGCTAACAGAGTCTTGTTTTTTATCGTCTTTCTCTTTATGTTTGCTTGTCGATGGACTAATGGGTCGTTTAGGACTAGGTGGTCGTTTCGGAGATCTTCTTGGGGATGGACTTCTAGGTCGCGGCGATTTATCTTTTTTCGAACTTTTTTCCTTGTTATGTTCTTTTTCTTTGTTTCTATCCTTGCTTCTCTTTTCTTCTTTTTCCTTTTTTCTATCACCTTCTGATTTATCTTTATTTCGTTCTCGTTCCCGATCTTTATCTTTATTAGGGCTATATTTATTCTTTTCTTTATTTTTATCTTTATCTAAAAGAGAAAGAAAGGAAAAAAATAA
>LR736872.1:2189980-2200084 GCA_902654985.2 Oryctes borbonicus
CTGCAAAAAAATAATAATTTCCCCTATCTTGGCCATCTCTAGCGATTACTAACCTGAAACCTATATGTGAATATGTAACTCTTATTTTTAGGCTCTAGATACGTAATGAAAATATCATAGACAGTAATAATAAGTATGTCCTGGATGTGAACTTAACAGCACCAATTTACCAAGATTGATTTAAAATTCTGTTTTCTTCAGTTGAACAAACTTGATTTTCAACCCTCTCCAACTTGCAAATTCTTTATCTACTATTCTATAAAGCAGATATGCGGAGTATCTGATATTTGTAGAAATAAAACAAAATAGGAGTATCTTCTGTGGCAAGAAGAATCTTTTAGCATGCAACGTATCCTGTATAACTACGAATGGGCAATTGTAAAACACATTGGGGAAGTATAGAACTAATTTGAGCAATTTATCTTAAATATGTTTTCAATTCAAACCATCTGCATCCTTTTATACCTACATCATTGGAACTCTAATCGCTAACACGGTGGGTCGTGAATCACCATGGACCGGTCCGAATCTATTGGTTCGTCATTTTAAGTCATTAGAATTCGAATCGTCCGTACAATCATGAATAAAGTTTGCCACTTTCCGTGCGCTTCACGAAATTAGCAGAGACTAGACAGACTCGTGTTTTGTCGACTTTCGGGGAAACCAGTAAGCGACACGAACCCATTCTCATGAGACGAACAAACACGAGTCTGTTAGTCTCTGTTAATTACATGAAGCGCACGGAAAGTGACGAACTTTAGTTATGAATTATGAATCAACACGAATCGGTGCGAATCGTTTACGATCTTTCGGTACGAATCGTAATATACGAATGTTTAATTTTAGGGGTCATTAGGATTCGAATTACCCATCGTTAGTGCGGTTTTTGAAAATTTAACAACGATATCGTCTTAAATATTTCGCCTTCGAGATATTCGAAGATGTCGGTTAGTGCCGGCCTTTATTCAGTAGCACCCGCACCAATTTTTAGGTGTTTGAAAATTCAAGAATAACATCGTTTAGCGCTGATTTGTGTCATGAAAATGTTGTTTTGTGTTCGCGCCGTTTTCAAGGTATTTAAGAATGAAGCTAATCTGAACCCCCATTTGACGGCTTGCACCAATTTTTCGGTTTTTGAAAATTCGACAGTTGTTAATAAACTCACTAGATATATAAAGTACCGGAACAGATAAAGAACTTGTGCTAGAGAGAAAAGTACAATTTGGACCCAAAATGGTGTTTTTTTTTTTATTTGTCATTCAAGTCTGGTTGTTCATTTAAGTTACTATTAAATTGACTCGGAAAACTAACCGTGAAAGCAATATCAGGATATGTTAATACGGCTAGATCCAAGTCTTTGACGGGGAACTTATTTGTCACAATCTTGATTGCCAACATTAACAGCAGTCATAGGGGTATTAATAATTTTACAGTCCGTCATAATGAATTCCTTTAACAACTGATCTATATAACCTTGCAAATTTAGAGTGATCAAATTATTTTTTAGAATTTGTTTCGCTTGACCTAACTGCTTTATCTTAAATTCAGTTTCTTCTCTAAAAAACTTTACATTCTTGTAATTATACAAGAAATTATTTTGCCAACTCCTCACAGCAGTTCGATGGTCCTTTGTGTCGATGCTGCATCCAATTCACATCCATGTTTTCGTTCTTCAAACCTTGTTTAGTGTTTCTTAATTTTGATATTGGAGAGTCTAAATTGATTTGTTATGTTTTCTTTTAAAGAATTTGTTGTTGCGCAACATGCAGCAGCCCAGAAGAAGCTCCATGCAACTGAGAGCGAAACTTCGGCATTCTCACATGATTACGACGCGGTTTCAACTTGGAAACCCAAATTCTTTAAAAGAAAGCAACGACCGCGGAAGTCTGCAACAACATGATTTATTATATTGCTTGAATGTTGACAGTTTTGTATCTATTTGAAATTTTTAAATTAATGGAAGAATTTTGAAAGATTGTTTTTTAGTTAAAACTTTATCAAAAAATGAAGAATATACTTCTCCGTTTTTGTTTTTTCCTATGCTTACTTATTTTTATAAATACTGTTACTGTTAGGTCTGGTTATATAAATATTACATATAGTTATAATAAAGTTCGCCAGTTTCCGTGCGCTTCAGGAAATTAGCAGAGACCAACAAAAAATTTCAGATTATCTCGAACATATAATAATAATTAATATTTTGTATAATAACCATTGTTTCGCAAGCATTCACGCAGTCTATGTGTCATTGAATCAACCACATTTGTACAAAACTGTTGTCCGCGAAAGTGTTTCCGAATTAAATTACAATGGTGTGTTAGGTAAT
Organism: Oryctes borbonicus; assembly: GCA_902654985.2. Lineage (NCBI taxonomy): Eukaryota > Metazoa > Arthropoda > Insecta > Coleoptera > Scarabaeidae > Oryctes > Oryctes borbonicus. The sequence goes on from LR736872.1 coordinate 2,192,307, forward strand.
CAATGTTCTTTATTTGATTGACACCATTACCGTCTCTGTCCCAATTTCTGAACATTTTAGCTCACATGTCTTCTATCGGATTTAGGTCTGCAGATTTGGTAGGCCAGTTCAAGGCAGTAATATCCTCAAACCATTGGACTACTTCTCTGCTTTTGTGTATTGCCGAGTTATCCTGGACCACAACAGCATGAGCCTCTGTAAGCAGTGGTTTGTTGCTGGTTTACTGGCTCGAAAACCAACTTCTTGTAGTCTTGCATGGAATCCAATTTCAGAACTAATTGTAAACATTGCGAATTTTTAATTTGTCTCTTACCTATATTGTTTTCATGTTTACATGTGGGATACTATAATATAAACAGGAAATGTGTATCATCATATTACCGATTTATGGAGTTTATTATAACATCTTTAGTATACCGTTCAAAATTGATAAAAGCCAAAATAATCTTTAAATGGAAATACAAAAACCTAGTCGAAAGCAAAAGTCTATAACTATACGTAATATCTATTTAACCAGACCTAATATTAGTATTTCTAACAATAAGTATGCGAAGAAACGTATATAAAAAAAAAGAAGGGAGAGGTGCGTCTCTAGCTCTCCTTATACGTTTCGTATTGTCTAATTACAAGTATCCCTTGCCTCTCCATACTATCTACCTGCTGTTTCAAACGAGAATATTGAATATATGGGTAAGTAGGCCGTCTTTATGTAGGTATGAAATTGGCTTGATGGTACATCTGTTGTTATCATCTGTAATTGCATACATTTCGGGACAATCAAGAACACACGATTGTTGATCAACGCGTACAGAAGACCACTCGAGTTTCGACAAGGTATACCTTCCTCACATTCTTGAATTGTTTGGTACACGGTAGTTCGGGAAATATTTTCGTTCGCGTACAATTTGCCGTTTAGGCATTTTACTAACTGAATTATAAATATTTTTTCGAAAGTCTAATCTGTAAGACACTTTGCAACAACTTGAAGAAAAATGGTACGTGACGTAAATAAACAAGATAACCACGGAAACGTTTGGCCATAGTTCATTTTTTAAAGTTATTTCTCAAGTACATACCTGATAAATAAATGTTCTCCCAAAACTTTTGTTCCACTCGTTACTTATATTTAAACTGTTAAATGTCTTGCTCTTGCTGTTTTTGTGCGACTATGAAATGCAAATGTCAAAAATAATACACATTCTCTTAACTAATGAGAAATTGTCAGTATGCATGTTAAATTTTACGATAAAGTTATTAGCCGTAGCAAAAGTTGTATAATGATTTAGATGCATATCTTGATGGTCATTACAGCTAAAATGACTAATGGGACTCTATTTGTTATTCAAAACAACACACGATGGAATCATGAGTAGTATTTGCGCATTTTCTCGTTTCTTTCTCTAAGAGCTGTCGTGTATATAGATGAGTTCTATTGAAATGATATTGTTGACCATGCTGTTCTGTTAGACGCGAACGCAAATTTCGATGCAAATGTTAGAATTTGTATTGGCCAATATCCAAAGTAGGAGAAAAGGACTTTGTGCCTCGTTACTGATCTTAAAATATGGAAATGGATTCCTTTATCGTCCATATAATGGCCTCCTCCTTTAGAAGGAATCGCCGTTATATTCCTCTTACGCTCCTTTTCGTACTTCAGCGTAATCCTTGGAATTGTTGTTTCTTTAGCTTTGCTAGCAACCTTTATCGGTCTGTATTAAGGTACAAGTGTTACATGGCCACTTGTTTCAAATTGAATTTCGCGTCCGTGTAACTTAACAGTTTTTTTTCAATTATGATGTTGCTATCATTACTTTAATGAATTAACAAAAAATCAGCAAAAACTTTTAAAGTTGTTGTTCTGTCTTTTTTCAAAACGTGATATTGACGTGAATCCTGGTTTTAAGCGTCGTATGTATTATAGCCTGTCTTAATGAATTTGAATTTTTCAGAATTGGGAGTGTTGCCAAATCTTTTAGCGGGCTCTATTTCCAGAGTAATACGTTTGTTATATTTACGTTTCTTGCCATTTGTCAAATTCTATGCATCGTTTGTCGTGCTACTACCTCCAATGTTTACTTTTCATGTTTTCCCTCCGTGAGAATGAGGGCTGCTGCAAACACTTATTTAGTAGCCACCGCATCAATTTTTTGGTTTTTAATACTTTAATATGAAGCTGCAATGTTTTTTGCTGAACTTGTGCCGTAAAAATGATATTTTGTGCTCATCTCCTGGAGATCATCGAGAAAGAAATTACTTGGGAATGAGCGTTGCTGCTCACTTATTTAGTAGTCACCACACCAATTTTTTGATTTTTGAAAATTTGACAAAGATAACATTTTGTGCCAAAAATACCGCTTTGTGTTTTTGAGATATTTGGGAATGAGGGTTTGCGCGTATACAATAGACACCGCACCAATTTTTTTTTTATTACAATGTTTAGTAGATTGAATGATTGTGTATCACATAAGTATGTAGGTACCATATAAATTTCCCACACTGTCGCAACTGATTGGGTAGCAATGATGCAAAGAGTTGTAAATATTATTAGAAGTAAGCAAGAAGAAAGATATAATAAACAAGAGAGGAAATACAATGCGGAAAATGTGCTAGTTTATACGAGCCTAAGAAATTTTCAATGTAAGGTAAACACTGTAACAGTTGTAATGGAATGAACCATTATGCCAAGTGCTATAAAAAAGGAAATGATCAAAGGCACAGGTAAAACTGAAATATATGTAGGGCGTCCAATAATGGGAGTATGTGAATTATAGCACACTGCAGGAATGGAGATAATACAGTAACAACAGACATACAGGGTAAGTATGTATAACTAATTGGCAGCAGTTCAGGTTTAAAAATCGCTAGAGAAATTCACAAATTTTCGACTATTAATATGTTAGCAATTTTTTGCCTAGAATTTAAAAAAAAATTTTAAAATAAAATAATATACATATATAGGGTGTTCCATTAAATAATTTACTTTTGAACAAAAATGTAACTAAAAACAATATTACACGTGTTAGGTTAGCAATTCCACAGAACAAAAACGAATGTGTATTATGTGTATGTGTGTATATATGTGTATATGTGTATATATTATATTATATACCAACAATCATCTGTCTAATACGTGCATTCGGAGAAAGAACGATTTTCTATATGTCGAGTTCAAAAAAAAAACTTTCATGGACGATTTCAAAAATGCAACAATACATATCATGCCCCATTTAAAAAAATGTGGGTGGATATTAACTTATGAGGCAATCTGTAGGTTTCAACATGTAATATATTATAATATAATATAACGTAATGTCAATTCCAAGAACATAGAGTTGCTAAAATTTCAATAGGCAACAATCTATAATGTAATCGAAGTTAAATATTATCAAACAAAAAAAATAACTTGAATATTAAAATAAGATACTGTATAAATAAAATATTTGTGTAAATAACAATATTTGTTACATATAGATAAAAATTTATATATAAATAAAATTAGTAGAACGAATTCATAAAATAAATAAACAGGTACAGGACAAGCGAAACAATAATAATAATACTAATTTGTCATGTAGGTATTACCTTTGAACTGGTGTAGTGTTTTGCAGGCTTTGAGGTCACGTGGAAGCCTGTTGTAATATTGTATGGCTTTATAGTGAGGACCTCTCTTGAACAGTGTTGTCCTATATCGAGCCATGTTCAAATTACCCGAGCCACGAGTGGCCATTACATTGTACACTTCTCGGTTGTAGATAAATTTTGTTTTTTTTCTCCAAAATATATAACGAGGGCAGAGGTAATATATCTAATTGCCTGAAGTATGGCCTGTATGAAGTTATTTGAGAGATCTCCACCATACACCTCACAACTACTATAACTATATAAATCATTAGCCTCCCTAGAAGAACCCCAGAAGATTAAGCCATATCGCAACCTTGATTCGATGTAACCAAAGTAAAATATTCTAATATAATGTAAATTACAAACCCGTGCACAATTTAGCCTCCAGTTCATCACAGTGTTTTAGCCATTTAAGAGGCGTATCTATAATTATTCGTAAACCGGCTTTTACAAGACTTTTTCTACCTGTTTATGGGAAATTGTAATTCGATGCTGCTGTAGAAGCTCACTAGACAATTGTTTAAAAGATTATCTTCTGTCGTGTCGTGCCCTATTGGCAAACACTTCTTGGTATCGTCTAATGCTAGTACGAGCTGAACATTGCGCACATTCCATTTTCCTTGTTATTACAATTAGTAGACGGCGATGGTAGGATGCCTGTTTGCCGGACGGCGTCTAATGAGATTTTTATTTAATTTAACAATGTTATGCAGTAACATATTAATCTATAGAAATTACAGAGGTCACCAACAATATTAATCTCTCAATGATTAATAATAATAATACCAGGACATTGTATTACATGATTACATAATAAGTAATAATCAGGATTTCAACATTTCCTACTGGAATGTAGAAATTGTAAATTTTGGAAACGATAAACCATTTCTTTTTGCTAGTTATTGTAAGTTGTTATAATCCTTACTTATATTGGTTTATTGTCGTTATCGACATTGTTTATATTAATCGTATAATTCCTATGAAGTTGATGGAATTACTGAATTAGGTGCGCCCTGTATATAGATCATACTTGGTGATTCACGTTCCACTGTTTTTATCACGTTTTCATAAAGTCGAGTTTCGATTATCGACAAACCCCGCATTGCTTGATAAATATAGTCAATCACTTCAAGAATACCTAGATGTTGGTCACATACAAAAGACTGATTCCCCCGCTGCTTATATTATCCCTCATTGCATCATTAAAGACAGCAGTTCCACTACTAAAGCACGCATTGCTTTTGATGCATCTATTCGAATCCCTCCGCACTGTTCCCTCAACGATAGTTTGTTGGTCCCAAGCTACAAAAGAACATTACAGAAATTATTACTAATTTTAGAACACACGCAATAACTGTTTGTGCTGACATACGACGAACGTATCGTCAGATATTCGTTTCTCCCGCTCATCGTAAATATCAACATATTTTGTGGCGTAATTCTCCCGAAGAATCAATGCAGGAGCACGAATTGAATACCGTTACTTTTGGTATAGCATCTTCCCTGCACCTCGCGATGGGAGTCATAAAACAATTGCTTCTTGATAAAGGCCATAATTACTCCGCAGCATGGCGAGCATTATTGATCAGATTCTGGTGGATGATATAATCTCCGCTGCATCCTCAATGGATGCTTTCGAATTACAAAACCAATTAATCAAACTTCTAGAGTTAGGTGGTTTTTAATGAAGAAAATGGATGAGCAACAATTCAAGAACTTTAAATTCTATACCTGAAGAGGATAACCATTTTTCAAAACGTAACCAAAGTCCTGGGCATTCAATGGGATCCTTCATCTGATTGTTTTTGTTCTCGCATAATCACGCTTAATATAATGTACACTAAAAAAGGACTGCTTTAAGTCGTAGGTCGTTACGCCCGTTAGGATGGGTCTCTTGGCTAAATATTGGATTCACCAACTCTGGCAAGCTAAGTATGATTGGGATTCTCGGCTTCCTTTTAAATTTGTCGACACACGGCAACACCTTATTGCAGAATGACCTCTTTTAGAATCTGTTCGTATTTCACGTTTTATATTAAGTGAACAAAATTATTGTTGCCAATTAATCGGCTTCATTGATGCTTCGGAACGTGGCTACAGTTGTGTAATTTATTTAAGATGCGAAGATAATTTGTGCAAATTCACTTTTGGATAATTTCTGGAAGAAATAATATTCGCTGCCGCATCAGGAAGTGTACTCGCTGCTTTAGATTCGGAACTCCTCCTTTTCAACCATACGTGAGCGATCTACCTAGCGCTCGTATCGAATCTATTAGAGCTTTCCTAAAAATTAGAAGAAAGCTCTCGTCAATGCAATGCGAAAACCTCAAAGGTTTATTTCTGTGTATTTGTATACACGAGTACCAAAGCTGTCCATTTAGAAGCAGTCGCAAGTTTGTCATCGGAAACTCTATTAGCCACCCTAGATCGGTTTATTTCTCGAAGAGGGTTCTGCTCAGAGATTCTCACTGGTTGTGGCACAAATTTCGTTGGCCTTGCACGGTATCTAATGGAGTTGTACTCATTTTTAAAAAATCCAGCAAACCAAAACGCAATGAATGACAGGTTAGCAAAACAATAAATTGTTTGGATATTCAATTGTCTAGGTGTACCTCATTTCAACCACTTAAGTGAAGCTGCTGTGAAACCTACCAAGCATCATTTGCGCAGAATTATGGGAGATTGTCCGTTTACATATTAGGAATTATCTAATACCTGGTCAGTTTCTTATTGGCTAACCTCTTGTAGCAATTCCGCACACTGATTTCAGTGACCTTCTGGAAAATAGATTAAATCGCAGGCAGCTGGTCCAGCAAGTAACGCAACATTTTTGAAAACGCTGGTCGAGAGAGCATCTTTATACTTTGTAACAGCGTTTCAAATGGAATTACAAAACTAGAAACCCGATAGTTGGTGATTTAGTGTTCATTTCTGATAATACAACGCCAATTCGATGGCCTTCAGCGGTAATTGAAGCCGAACACCCTGGCAAAGACGGTGTAATTAGAGTAGTTACATTTCGCGCTTCCAGTGGCAGCTATACTCGACCTTTAGTTAATTTAGTGCCATTTCTCTCAAAAGAGTGAATATTTTCTCTCAACACTAGATATTGTACATATTTTTACGGTTATTCGTTAGTTTAGGTATAAGCTGATATCCTCCATTTCCTTTTCTGAGAACCTTCTCACCTCAAAGTCTCTGCTGATCGCCCCCTGCAGTGTGAAAAGCATTACTCCACCCTTATCTGCTTGTTTAAGGCTCAAACCCCACCCTCCAAATGCTAGTTATAAGTTTGTAAGATTTTAACATTTTCCTTTGTCAAATTTTGGTGGGCGGAAATTGTTGGATTCAGTTTCTAAATCAATTTAAGAGCTCGTTTTAGTTTTGTTTTTGGTGTGACAATAAAGACGGCAGTGGACACCATTTTGTTTTGTTATTTTTGTTGTTTGCTTATTCTTTGCAGTTGCGTCTCACCAATAGATGACGCCGGTACTTAATATGCGTACAGGTTACGGTATGTTCTAGCTGTCATATGTTGCTTATATGGTAATTATCTTGTGGAGCCAGAAATTAATTTTGCTGATTATTAAATTAAAGTGAGTAGTGTATCGTGATGCTTGTGCGTTCATTAACAAATCAACCTTTGGGTAGCAATTATGTCCAAAATTCGTCGGAAATAAAAGAGGTAAGTACACTTAAGAAAAATAATTGTTTTATTTACAAAAGTAAATAAACAAATAACTTCAGAGAAATAAAATCAAACAGAATTTAGGAATTAAAGTCGGTGACAATCTTATGTACAAAACAAGTAAGGAACTTCGATCAATGAAATCAACCGGAATTCGGAAAATAAGTTCGGATACAGGTACAAAAGATATCGAAATTAGAAACAGTATTTTAATATTCAACGTGCTAGAAAAAATAATAATAATAAAAATCGGTTATCAATCTAAGCAGTAAACGGAAAATTCGGCAAAGTACCGATTGATAATAACGGACGGTCTTTAACGTGAATTAAATAAAATTTAATTTAACTTTGCAAAGAAAAGAATAACACGGTTATGGGGAGGGCTACGTCTAGGTCAGTGTCAAGCACCGACAGCGATACGGAGGGTGTTCCGTCTAGGGCAGTGTCAAGCACCGACAGCGATACGGAG
>LR736872.1:2200094-2232931 GCA_902654985.2 Oryctes borbonicus
AGGGTGTTCCGTCTAGGGCAGTGTCAAGCACCGACAGCGATACGGAGAGGACTTCCGTCTAGGTTAGCGTCCTGCGCAGGCAGCGATACAGAGGGAGGGCTCCGCCTAGGCCAGCGTTTAGCACCGACAGCGATACGGAGAGTGTTCCGCCTAGGCCAGCGTTTAGCACCGACAGCGGTTCCGCCTAGGCCAGCGTCTAGCACTGACAGCGATACGGAGACAGCAGGAGTAGACTCCTACTGAATAGGATTTTCGAGCGGTTTATATACCATTCCGGGCGATGACGCGGAGACTTCTTCTAGATGACGTACGGTGCAAAAAACAAGTCGAGAATATGAATTGAAAGATTCTGCACGTACGCACCGTCATCTAGAAGAAGTACATAGGTTTTCCAAAAGTTTGTTCACGTGAAAATACATGATAATTACATATTCGTAAAATTGATTCGAAGAATGAACACAAAGTTATTATTTATATAATAATAAAATAATAATTATATAATAATGAATTTGTCTATGGCGTTTTCCAAAATTTATTCACATAAAAAAAGAGAAAAAATCATTTCGTCTAAAACAAAACAAAATAAATCAAAAAATCGATAATGAAACATCACTAAAAACTTAATGTCTCTACTATTTTCATTTCCGAACGGTTCTTTAAATTGGTAACAACGGTTCGTTACATACCCCCCATACGTCGCGGAAAGAGATGCGTCACTCCGGCACGCGTGCACACGATTCCCCGGCACTTCACTGCTGCTTTCGTGCTAACAAGTCCTTGGCTATAACGAAACCTCCATTGCTCAGTTTAATGGGGCGGTTCTTGTGGCGAAGCCAGGAAGGCCTCTTCCGGGCGTAGCGTTTCCTAGACGGACCGGGAGTCAGGGTACTGCTGAGAGCCGCAACCTCCTCGTGGCTGGTTTCCCTGGTACAGAGTAGACGACTTCTTCCCAATGGCTTGATGTAGTCCTTAGGGAGCAGGACTGCACGGTGGACGGATGCGGTCTGGTTACCGGCGGCTTGGCGGGTGTGGACGGTCGGCCGGGCGGGGTGTCTGTTAGTGGCGACAACAAATCCTTGGTCGGGGTCATCCCGAATAAATCAATGCATCGGCTCGTTATGAACATCTGCGTGTCGGGCGAGAGCATGTTCAAATCCGGGGAACCGGGTGACCTTTGCAGACTCCTGGCCAAAGGTAACGCTTCTGGTGTCGAGGAGCGGGGCGGCGGCGTGGTTTGGATCGGCCGTACGTGATCTTCCAAGAACGGAGACACCTTATACATCGGTGTCAGAGGGCAACTGGCAGCGCTGTCTTCGCTCCGTGGGGTTTCCATTGTTAATGACTGCGATGAAAGAGACCTTTCCGGTCTGCAGCGTTCGTTTAATCGCTTTAGCTCCCTTCCAGGTAGTAAAAATGGTGGGAGTACTCGGTAGAGGGGTATCTCTAGGGGGCGTCCTCTAACGGTACTACCTTTAGATCTTTCACGCGGGTTCTAGCGAGTTTACGGGTTCCGGGAATCTGCAACAAAACAATATTAGGAGAGATAATTTTGGAGATTGTAAATGGCCCCTCATATCTCGGTGCTAACTTGGCCGAAAAATTTCTGGGGGCACTAGACAATACATGCGCACGACGATACGCTGTCTGTCCTACTTGCTCTCTGCCAGACGAGTTCGAACGATGTCATAAATATGATTCAATTTCTGCAACTCATCCGGCAATGTATTTACTTCTGGAAGATCTGTTTTGATTTCAGCCGGATCCTCCACCTTCCTGCGGATCGTCTGTGGTGGCAACAATTCTCTGCCGAAAATCAGGAATGCCGGTGTGAAATCGGTGGACTCGTGCTTGGCCGTGTTTATAGCAAGCATAAACTGAGATAGGTAGACATCCCATTGCCGTTGGTCCTCGTCGATATATTGGGCAAGCATCGGGCCAATAACTGGATTAACCCGTTCCACAGGATTCTGCTGCGGGGAATAAGGAGCTGTGAAGCGTAACTGGATACCTAGCTCCTTAATAGCTGTTTGAAACAGGCGGCTTGAAAATTGAGGTCCATTGTCGGCTATCACCACCCTCGGAATACGAAAGCGGTAGATTACCCTTTTTCTTAAGGTCTGAAGTATGGTAGCTTATCGCAGCGCTTGACATTCTATCCATTTAGTAAAACGGTCTTGGAAAACGACAAGATACGTGGCACCTTTCTTAGAACGGGGAAAAGGACCCATTAGATCCTCGCGACAACAAATTCTGGTTTCTTGCTTTTTGCTTCCGAAAACGTAGTTAGCTGCCGGTCGTCCTTTACGTTAGACACCATACTGAGATTCTAATTGATCTTGTCCTTCAGACCTTTCATGATCTCGCATTCCTTTTGCAATTTGGAATACTGGTTTTCCTGGAAACAGGAGGAGGTTTCGTATGAGAGTTGAGTACGATAATGCCTGAGAGATATGTATGCAACTAGTATGGTAAAACGTAAGAAATGTCCGTACTATTGGTAGCTCCACCAAGGGGAGTTTATGTTTGGTTCGTAGTACGATGATGAGTTGTGTTAGATACACTGCTGGTAGCAGCTTCACTGCCAAAAATTGTATGGCTTAGTGGGCGGTATATTGAAGTTGAGGAGAAGAGTAACACAAATACAGTTTACAAGTTCCTTTACTTTACATACTCTAATTGTTTTTTACACTGAACTTACATATATCGTGGCGATGTTTAGAATAGTTTGCGCAAGAATGTGGTTAAATTTACAAACATTCTCGTACGAACAATTTTAGAACGACCTTGTAACTATGTTATTCATCTTACCTCATTAGCGAAAGTGTTATGATTTTTGGGGAGGTTAGATTTTGTTTATATAACTTTTATCGAATTAATTAGCTTAATTTCATAATATACAATGACAAAATTTCTAGAAATGTTAACGGCGTTTAATATTAAACATATTGCCAAATCCAAGAAACAGAATTGTAATAGATAGAATTCAATCAATGATTTAAGAGTAATTGAAATAAGTTTCAGGAGCAAACATATTGCTAAATGTAAACAGAGGGACAGTTTTCCAAACGTGGGTCAGGCTATTGTTTTGTATTTGTCATCATCCTACCCAGCATGTAACACAACAAAGATCAACTCAGTATATTCAACAGAAACAGAGGCAATAAGGTAAGGTAAATAACGTATATTTTTTACCCACTTTATGGTTACCTCCCTATATTGCTCTTTTGCTCCGGACAGATAGCTGTCGCTTCCAATCCGATGCGCTTGCAGTTTGTGGTCTTACTTACTCTCGCAGTCAAGCAACCCATATCGCACACTTCGCAAATATATACGTAAAGTTTTCATTTTACGGTCATTGCAATTTATTATCATATTTTTGGCTGCGATAATTTTTAAGAAATTTTGCATGGGATGTCTTTGTCTCTGTTTTTCATTACATATCAAGGAATATCTTAAAACGTTACCTTCCATAGTATTTTTTCTCTTACGTTTCAACAGAGGTCGCTCCGGGGGGTATTTATAATAACTTCCCTGATTGGTCAACTTGAGTGATGTACTGTCACAAAAACTATTTTATTCTAGAACTCTTGGATTCTCAATTTTTGGATTTGTTTTCCGTTAAGTTTTGACACGAGTTGGGTGTGTGTACTAAGTTTTCTCTTCGTGGTGAAACTAATTTGTGTCTTAAGGAAGGTTCTACGCTAATTTTACAAGGTTTTACAGCTTGAACATCAACGCTGAGCCCTGTGCTTAGGTTTTGACTTACAATTTCTCGTTTCACGATTTTTTTTGCCCGTCCCTTAGAGTTCTTTTGGTGAGCTTTAAAGCCACGTTGCGATAACGAAAAGCGTCCGTTCAGGACTCCGTTGATTTTTAGCGTAGTTGAGACTCAGTCAATGCCCTGCTAGAGTACCCAGCTTGTGAATTATCAGTGGATCAGATAAATAGTTCTCGATCTGAACTGACCCGAGAATAATTTCATTGTTGCATTGTTTATTGAATTTTTACCTTTGTTTGTCTGGCTTAACTTGTAATGAGAAGAACTAAATTTTAACTTGTTAAATTTAAGATTTTGAAGATACAACCTTCCAATTATTTGTTGTTCTTTTGTTAGTTTTCTCTTTTTTTTTGGGTTACTTTCGTTCCCATAAATAAATATACACAAATACATAAATGTTGTTGTCAATTTAATTTTATATATATTTTTATTTGCGTACCTTCCCACCTTTGGTGGCTACGGTTCTGTACCTATCTGAGACGAACTATCTGAGCTGAGCATCCAGCTAACCCTGTTACCCTATGCGATTGTCCCTGATCAGTGGATAGCGCCTTCCAGTCTAGGTGGCACCTCCCGCGAGAGCTGATTTTACGTTTCGTCCTGAGCGATCGACTTCGACTGGGCACTACGGCCACTAGTATTTCGCCTTTGAACGACGACTTCCAGTTGAACGTATAATCGTAATTCTGAGCTGAGAATACGGAAGGTAGATGCTGTTCGTGATTTAAGATAGGTTTCTCGCCACTTGCTCTCCTACTTTGTCAAAAGAAAGGTGGAAGGTGTAGTAGTTATTCAATGTATCTCGTATACAATTTTCCTTTAACAGAACCGAATAAAAGCTAAGCATAAAGTATTTATGTAGTTATACGCGCTTTAGCGTTTACTTGATCACCTACTGCTACTGATTACCTCTTTGGTCTCAGTTATAACTAACTATACAATCATGAAGGATATATGTGATCACGGAAATAAGATTGATGTGAATTACATATGCATATATGTTGTACATGTAGACAAACGATGATTTTGTAATGCAATTTAATGTTTTCAGAGAGCTAACACAATATTCATATAAAGGAATAATAGCAAACGTATGCAAATCGGATAAAGCTTCCAAATAATTTCACACACGAATAAATACTGTCGAATTTTGTGAACGTTATGCAATTTTACTCTCGAATAAACAAATTCGGAAGCAGAAAGTTTTTTAATCCTAAGGATATTCCACCCGAAATAAAATAATTTTGATGCAAATCGGTGATGTAGGCCCCCGTCCTTTGTAAATGATGACATTGGCTGGTGCTAGAACTGTTGCATATGGTATTTTTTATCTTGTATGTTATTCTCTGTAACATAAATCTCTTATTTTATAATATCATTGATGTTTTTTATGAAACTTACATGTTGTATTGATTAAAGATTCCCTATCTCAGTCGCAAGTTCTAAGCGCATTACCGTCAGTCAAAAGATAGCTTGTAATTAACTGTGTTGAAAGTGGTAGATGTCATATTTATTTGCTTTTGTTTCTTATTCTGCGTACTGTGTGCCTCATCTACCTTTGATGGAATCACCGACACCAGTATGGAATATCAATAAAATTAAATTGCAGGTGTAAACAGCAACTTGTGTACAAGCTGAAACGGCGAAGACATAGTATAAAACTTTAGTGTCGTGTAAGTGGGGTTGGCATAATCATTGGCGTCACTACATCCATGCTGGGGAAACTTTAAAGCGTAGAAAATATATATACAGTGTGAGTCAACAGTTTGGTAAAGTCAATTTATTCTCTAAAGATGAAATACAAATTGGAATTACATGGACGTATAGTCATTATTAGTGTACAACCTAAAAATATATGTAACATGGGATGATTTTCTACAGTGCGGTGCGACTAAATTAAGTGGAATATCCTGTAAATGAATTACTTAATACTTTTACAAAACTTGTGAAGCATCTCAAATAAGTCGTGAGCCTTTGCTCTTTCAGTGTTGTTCTTGTAGAACGGAAGGTCTTCAACGATAATATTATCAACCAGGAATGGTAAATAACATGTAAGGTGTGCGTTTTTGTTACTGCCAGTAGCTTCATCAAGTTGCAGACCAAATTCCGTGCCTTTCATTTTCTCCTTTAAACGTTGAGATATTGATGGATTCTTTAATTAATAGTGTTATCGAGCAAAGTTACATTTGACATTAATTTTCCCGCCGATTCTCCTAGCATCATATTAACCATGTTAAGAGCAGCAAATACAATAAGCTCTTCTGCGATGGAGTGATGTTCTTTGCATTTGGCTACTTTACATGCAACTTAAAAGATGCCAGCAATGTATTGGTTGGTACTGAGGCTTGTGTAGTAAACACATTTTTTTGCTTTTGTAAATCTTGCAACATCTTACTAAAGATCTCGCGAGATTTTTCAATCATGTTAGAATGATTGGTCTAGAGATATCGCTTCAGCTTACTTGGGACCATGCACTCAGGCTCTAGAACTTCTAAACTGAGCACACACTGCGGTCTCTCTTCAATGTTTACTTCTACAGAAGCAAAGCTAAAATTCAAATAACTTTCATCGTATTTACGATATTTCCATTTCTTTGCTATCCCACCACTTGTTGATCATTCTCGTTTGAACTGTTGACTTCCTCATTTAATAAAATTGTTTTCATTTTCTTACGACATTACGAAAAGACAAAGTGGGCGTCTTAAGACCATTTACTTTTCTTCTCAGGTGTTTACTCCTCGATTGTTATTCAGGAACTGAATTGGTTCGTGTGTCGTTTGACGTCCGGGCCTGTGTCCATCTTCCTCCAGTGCCATCATTTTGGTAATCTTCCTGGCGTTTTTCCCCTGGGTGTGTGGGCCTTGGAGTCTTCGTCCTGGACTTCTTTCTCTGCTGTGCTCCTAAAAAAGAAAGAATGCGTTAGTATGCTATATTTGTTATGAATGATACTTATGCCAGTCTACTAAGGTAGTCGTAGGTGGCCTCGCTCCTGAAGGGGTTTTTCGGACAGTGCCCTTCTTCATCGCGGGATTCTCGCTAATTTGCGTCTTTTCGAAAAAGTTTTTGTTGAGCTTTGCAAGGAATTCCCGCGGCTCCTCAGTCTCGTTCAGATGGGACTAGGGGAGGTAAGGATAGGGCGCTCTGTAACTTATACAGCATCACGCCCGCTTTAGGATTGGGGTGGGTGTTGGAGAGGATGGGACACAGCTGTCTGGCAGCACCCAGCGCCCTGTTTCGAGCTCTTCTGAGATGCTCCGCGAAATTCAGTGTTTTGTTAAGGATCATTTCAAGATACTCGATCTTGCTGTTTCAGTCGATCTCCGTTGCTCTGACTTTGATTTTGGGACTGTTTGCAAGTGGATACAGATATGTTAAAGCAAAAGCACGAGAGGTTTAAATCTCTTAAGTGCTATCTACTATGCTATCCATAGATTAAGAGCAGTAATTGTATGATTAAATATGTAGTTCGTAATACAGAATATTATTAATGGTTTCATTCATTTGAAAATCTGAACTTGTATATCAGTACATGTAATTATAACTATAATAGCTAGTTTACCATTATTATTTGAAATGTATTAAAGCGCAATTTAAACAATATTCCCATTAATTATTTCATACATTGTACATAATTTTAATTCCCAACTACGATTTGCTTTCCACATACTTAAAATATCTACATTCGAGAAGCTGGAAGTATAATACCCGTCCCAAAATAAATATTTTCCTAACGCTTTCGAATTCGTACCTTTCGTAAAAGCAACATCAAGAGATGCTAGAGGAATTACTAAATGGGGATTGATATTACATTCCATTTCTTTTTGTGGATTCAATCCTCCCAGTATTTGCTTTTGGATCTGACCGCACACCGCCCTTTTCTAAAGCAAATATGTTGATGTTTGACATTGTAAAATCTCGGGTGGATTTTCAAGGAATCCTGCCGTATATCGAGTGAGAATCGACTTTTTACTCCATTGGTTTTTTCATATGGAAGCGTTGTAGATACTACGACAGCGCACCATAATGTACACTGTGACCGTTCAACTGAAAAATAAACTCTTTGGTCACGAAACATATATTCTGCAGAACTCAAGGTAAACAGAAATTCTTCGTTTTCTTTGGGGGAAGTTAAGCGACGGATATGTTTCTAACGGTTTAACCTGTGTATAGTGACGTAATGCGATCTACGGACGGATATCTTACTTCTTCTAGCATCTTCTTGCCGTTTCTTTCGTTAAATAAAAACTCTAAATGAAAAAATTACAGGTTTTTGTATAATATTTGTACTTAATCAGAATAGGTTGTATCAGCATATATACTTTAGTTGTTGTTTGTTTTGCCGGGAGCTAAAGTCTAATAATATTTTTTTTTTTTGTGGTATATTTTTATTTGCAAACAGTATACAGTAGTACTTCGAAAAATGTGTGTGGAAAAAGGTGACGTCTGTTGAGTAAAAATTAGTTTACGACAGTTAACATATAACTAAAGTTCGCCACTTTCCGTGCGCTTCACGAAATTAGCAGAAACTAGACAGACTCGTGTTTATTCGTCTCATGAGTATGGGTTCATGTTGCCTATCGGTTTCCCCTAGAGTAGACAAAACACAAGTCTGTATAGTCTCTGTTAATTTCGTGAAGCGTTGCGAAACGTGGCGAACTTTAATTATAACCTCCTACTGCAATAGGCAGATTGTGGAATTGTACATGATATGGACGATTTCCAACAGATTGCGCCATTAAGCCTACAGTATACAATTCAGCCAACTTTATCATTGAATTTACTGAAGTTTATTGAGTGGCTAGGTACTACTTATAATTGTGTCGCCTTTTTGGGCGAATTAACGGCGTTAGTGTATAAAGTTATGATCCATATTCTAACCATTTATTTACCAAATTTAAGAGTTAACGATACTACTGAGTGTACGATTCTCAGTGTGATATCAATTAATTATTCACCGTGAGTAGAATTTGCAATATCTAATTCAAGAATATCGCAAGAGTAGTTATACGAACAAAAAGGTCGAAGCGCACACACTACGTCCGCATTCCATCGTACGGAAATATGCACGTACGAAGTAGTGTAAACATGGAGATCAATTTGGAACAGCGTACCTTTGAAGTAGAAGTGTATATTGTAGTCGGCGAAATTGCCGAGAGGTAAAAATTACTTAATTTCCATGAATGCGCGAGTTTGATTTATGTTAGTGTCGAATAAAGTGTAAACACTCATAATTCATTTCCAGAAAAGAAAATTGCGAAATATTTTCATGCTAGCCATGCATCACTGAAAGTTTTATGGCCTGTTCGAGAAGTAAGTATAGTGCGATAGCGAGAAAGAAAGTCGGTAGCATGTAAGCGGAAGGACAAGGACCGAAAAGCGAAAAGTGGCGAAAAAAAGTGAATTGCCGATGTGATTGATGGCTAACGGAAAATTGCCAGCAAAAAAACGTAGCCCGTGCAAGCAGCGCGAGATGGAAATAACTTCGCGTCCTTCAAACAAATGATAGTCGCATTTCCCAATTGCAGAAGACAAAGATATGTTTAACATCAGAGAAATGACTTCCCTTTGTTACGCTAAAATATTCTCTTAGTCTTACGTGAATACCAAACCTATATATCGCATATGAGCCAGAATGAATTAACAGACAGCGCATTTGTTAGCTGATGTACTGACTCAGTTACTTTCAAATTAGTTATTTCACAATTAACGTACTTGTTGCTGGTTTCGATATCTTTCTTCTATTTCACCATTAATCTTTTAATTAATTTAATTATATTCTTTTCGCTTATATATTCGCACAAAAATATTTCTTGCAAATGTACCAACCAAGTACCTACATTATTATTAAACGGTCTCAACTTATTCATATAACAGGTTAATTTATCAGTTATCGGAATACATCCACTCTTGAATAATATGCCCCTGCTGTGTATCTACCATTACTGGTATGGGCGTTTACTTATTGTCCAAAATAGTCTTCATTGTTTTGTTTTTATGAATTATGTAAATCCCAATCTGGTGCATTAGTTAAAAGGTGGAGCTGTGATTGTTTTATATTGATGATTGATCTCCTTATAGCTATGTTTTCTTTTCAACGATATTCTAAATTCGCAGCTTAATGCAGATATACACGGAGGAGACCCGGAAGTAGGACAAAATTCAGGTTATTAGTTATTAAATTTCATGGAAGTTGGTAGTTCCGGGATTAAATACCATACTCGCTAATTTCATGGCGTAATACCTGGGAATATAATCTGTGTGTTTTAAACATTTCTAAACGTAATGTATGTCAAATTTAATGCAACTTGCTTATTCCATACTCAATAAATCGTTCTTTTTTTCGTTGTAATAACAGGAAAAAACGGGATAAGAAAATCGCCGATCGATTGGAGCGTCGTACGCTTAACGCGCTTATGATTCGGGGGCCGAACGCTCATCACATTCGAACATTGTACCTTCGTATATATAATAGGTAAGCCTGCAAAAACGAGTACACCTTCCGCGCGCTTCCCGAAATTAGCAGAGACTAGACAGACTCGTGTTTTGTCGACTCTCTTGAGATGAATAACAACGAGTCTGTCTAGTCTCTGCTAATTTTTGCTTTATTATTTATTTTTACTAAGGTTATCTTTGCCTAAAATGTCAATTTCAAATTCGCAATAAAAACTCGTCAGATATGATTTGGACGCATGGCGTATACCAGAGTTAGCTATGGCCAAGTAGGCTCAGAAACCATCTCTAATGTTAGATAAGACTGTCGTAGAACTTCTCCAGTTTCTCCACTTTATCTAATATGCTCAACGTGAGCTAGGAAGGCGATTCGCACGTATGGAGAACTCCCGAAATCTGTTTTGACACCTTCTTCCGCCCGCTAAAGGCCGTTTTTCTAACCAAGGACATCTGTGGTTTACGTATTAGTTAGCAGTTATCAACATCAGCTATTCCAATACTAGGTTATTTAGAATTAATTCAGTTGTTTCTTCAAAAATTAAATTGTCGAGTTACCATCAAGTAGTAGCACTAGTGGTAATAGTAACTCACATAAGTAACTCAGTATAGGTACAGAAGTTATTATCCATCACTATTTCTCGGTAGGTACAAGATCATTTACTTTTCAACACGATTGTCGGTCCTGTTCGGCTATATTTGATTTGTTTGTTTCAGCTCTGTTCGGGATCTTTCGCCCATACTCGATGTTGTTTGAATTTGTTCGACTACATACGGTTACATACAATTATGTTTGACCCTGTTCGGTAATATTCAGTTCTGCTTGGGTCCGTTCTGTTACGGTCGGCTATATTTAGTTGTGTTCGTATCTGTTCGGCTATATTCTGAAGTGGTTCCGTTTGACTAGGTTTCATTTGGATACGCTGTGTTCAATTGTGCTCAGTTCCCTTCGGCCCCGTTTACACTGTTGAGTGTGGTTCGGTTCCTTTTAATTATATTCGGTTTTGTGCTGCAACGTCAATCGTAATAGAAGTAAGCTGCAAAAAGCTATGTATTAATTTTGACCTGGTTTTTATTATGTGTTGTTTGGTTATAAATCTCGATACAACATTCTACTGGGAATAGCTTACGACGGTCTCTTCATCTTACCGAGGGCGAACTCTCTAGTCGTCTTATATTCTTCAACACGATATGAAAAATCCTACAAACAGGTGTTGTGTGTGTCTCTGTGGTTAATAGAATCCTTATCCTTGTTTATATTGAATATCCGTTTAATGCTTTCTTCCTTTGTAGTAATTGATTTCTGTTTCTACTATTTTTACGTTATTGAAATTGAAGGAATGAGGTAGATTATGCTTATGCTGTGATTATGCTGTTGCGCTATTGGTTTTATTTTCGATGCTGTATTTGTGTTCGTAAATTCTTTTTTGCGGATGTTGCTGGGTCTGTTCTTTGTACGTGATTTTACAGTTTTTGCAGTTCAGTGTATAAACGAGATGTGTTTTGTTTATGTTAATTTATTATTTGGTATGTGTGAAGACTGCATTGTTACCTTTAGCGTAGTTTATGAGCAACATTAAAAAGTTTTAGTCATTTTGGATTGATTCCAATATATTTGGATGGTATTTTAACGCAACATAATATTCTCTTATGTTTTCAAAAAGAAACTTAAATACCGTCCATTATAGTTACTGTTCTAATCTACAGCATCTATTTAGCATCTCATGTTCATTCGATATTCATCTTTCAATCTAACAGCCCATCTTACGTGACTTCAAATAGATTACAGGCTCAAAACTGTTGCAACTTATGGACGCATGGGTTCATTTGCTATTTCTGTAATTATCGTTAAGCGGCATATTTATTACATTTAATAAAGTGTGCCCCATATTGTACCTAGTAGTTAATAAGATTAGCAGATCAAAATCATCTTATTGCAGCGCACGTTTTTGCATAAAAAGATACCCTGTTCGACAAAAATCACCGCTTGAAGACACCGTCAATACAATTCCAACTTTTGCATTATTTATACCTTGCGCTCAGCTATAAACCGAAATACCGATTAAAAAGTTAAAATTAACTGATTTATCACTAATCCAACTTCTGTAGTCAACCCACCTTTCTCGTATGAGAGATTCGAAATAAATAGACGGTTAATTCATATGTCTTTGGCAGATTTTCTTGTCGAAATTGCAATTTTTCTATACGAAATATCGCACCAAGTAGCGCTCGTTGTTCGAGAGCAAATGAAAAGGCGAGAAAGCGAAATATTCGCGTTTCCTTTCGCGGATTTTGAGGTTCCTATTTAACAGATTTTGGTGTTTATCGCGTCGCTTTCCCAACCGTTAACGTGGCACTATGGTAGAGGATTCGAATACAGTGCCGTACACCCCCTTTTATCCGCCCCACGGGACGAAACCGCTTCAGCCTACCGCAAACTTCGAAGATGCCGTGCGAACGCTTTACGTATGCTCTCCGAGACATCTAAATGGTGGCTAGTGATGTATAACTTTTCCAAAAAAGATAGTTTTCGCTAGTTTCATTTCTGTCCCGCCCACTACGGACCACCTTTCCAACCGAGGATGTAGTTATTATTCAGTATATACAAGGGTGGTTCAAGATCCAAGATCACCGTCTGTTTGGTTTGGTGGCCAAAAACGATTTAGAAGACACGTGCAACAGCAGCTTCAAAAAATTCGGAGGCTTGCTTGTCTCAACATCACAGGTACAATGCGCACGTGTCTCACAGCAGCGCTGGAAGTCCTGCTGGGGTTAACGTCGCTTCACATCCACATTCAGAAGCAGGCTATATTGAGTGTGCTTTGTAGAATGAAGGGACTGCCGCTTAAGGATCTTAAAGGGCATCTCAGAATCGTTGAAGATCCCAAAACAAATTATCTGATGCTCATTACAATACACCTAATATGTTTAAAGGGGATCCGTTAATTCCAAAATAGTTATTACTTATTTTATAACAAGCTTCTGGTAAAGCACTAACCTTAATTAAGCTAATTGTACTTCCTGTATATAACAATGCATTTAAATTTAGGCTACCTTTTACATTATCAAAACAATATTCTAACTCTACTGGTGCCTCATAAACGGAGGACTTCTTTTCTTCAATTACTATTGTGGTGCTATCTAGAGGAGATACTATATCGCTTCTTCTTTGTGGGCAGTTTCGCTTAATGTGGGAAAGTGATCCGCAGCTATAACAAGATCATTTCTCTCGTTTCGGCTTGGTACAACATGTCGCAAAATTACCTTCTTCATTACAATTGTAGCATCTTGAGAGTTTCTGTGGCTTCGTTGTCCTACTGGATGATAAAGGTATTGGTGTTGTTCGCTGGATTGGTCGTTCACTTTGTATTATATCCTCCATAACTTTTAGCATGTGCGATAAACTCTGAAACTCCTTTATTTTAAATTGTATCTGCAAAACATTCGATAATATAAATGACCAGATCTTCAAATACGCAGAAAACTTTTCATTACGCTGACTTTCTTGACTCGAACTTTCGCATGGTAGTTATCGTGTCTCCTCTATACCTAAACATTTTGGACAACTCAGCTGTTAATTCTTGTACTGTATATGCTGCATATTCAGGATGTGAGTCAAACCAGGCTTTCGCTCTTCCTTTTAATTTGTTGATCATTATTAGCACCATGATGTTATCAGTTAACTGCTATATATATGCTTGACTGTATCTATTCGTTCTATCCACGTTGATATATCATCATTACCTATATGAAATTCAGGTATAACAGCGGCTATTTCAGTGCGGTACCTTGTTCTCTGGTTCGCCACTGTATCCACTGTAGCACCTATCAATTCCCTAATACTAACAGCAGTAGTCGTAAACTCAGCTCTACCATCCGGGTACTCTCATTTGTTTTTATAACGATGTCTTCGAGGAAGACTTTAAGGGCGCATGTAGAAAGGGTAACTTCATATTTTTGTCGATTGAAGGGGGAGATTAATTAAAAACATCTTTTGTCTGTAGCACTGCTCGTCCGGAAAATAATAGTTGTTCCGTATGAAACAACGCAAAAATATTAAAGAAAGACGAACGGAAAGTATTGTGCGCTCTCGGAGCAACTTTCCAGGGAATCCGAACAATAAATCTCAATTACAGTTAAATTGTATCAGAGTATTATGTGAGAAGAAGAAGAAGTAGCAGATAGGTTGCTGCTGTATACTTGTTCATGTGTGCGTGAACGCGAATCCAGCTCTAACGGAGCTCGAAATCACGTATTTCATTATAACTTCCTGTTTTGGTCAGACGGGCTTAACGTAGGATATTCGTTAAGTTCATTTCAACATAAATCGATTTATGTCGCTAAACTCATTTCCCTTTTTATATCCACCTGCAGGTAAGCGCCACGTTAGATGTATGCCGGTAAAATTCAAATGGAATCGTATATATCGTAATGCAATATCTTCTTTGATAAACTAATAGAATATTGCAAACATTTTCGCTGCACTTTTTCGAAAGCGCTTTCTATTTCATCTATTTTTTAGTTTTCGTTTAACTCAATATTTTATTTTTTCGTTTTCAACTTTTCGCTTTCTATTTCATCATTTTAACTTGCTGCTTTCTCTGTTTCTCTGCGTGCAATTTCTGTAAATTTTTTCCAGTGTATCGGTGAAGATTGAGGCAAAGAAGTATTTTTACCCTAAACTTTTTTGGGAGATGGCCTAACTACTTTAATATTGGCATAGAGCCTGCCGAAATCGGTAAAGAAAGTCGACTCCAAGAACTGGTATCTCGTGTTCTTCACAATTTTCGGTAAACTCATCATTTTGGCTAATATTCATGTCCACAAAGCCTTAATTTATCACATCCATCAGTAATATCTTGGGAACCCAATTCAAATGTTCCTATTGATGAAATCGTAATTTTCAAAAACAAGTCTATTATATGGCAAAATGCCTGGTTTCGAAAATTCACTTGTAATATTCTTTGGAGTGAGAGATTCCAGGAAAGCTGATTTTGAAAGCTCAGCAATATTATATATGGATAAAGCCTTTCCTAGATGTTGAATGTGCCAATCGGTAAACTCACTTTTTCAGTTTCCCTTTAGAAGGCCCAAAAATGCTGACGTCAATGATTGCAACTCGTGCGACGAGTATGGCGGCAGAAACAAGTAGAAAATACCGTTGTTACGACAGTAGTTGACCGCGTCGATGGAAATGTGAGCCTCACGGTTGTCTGATATGATTAATAAATAGGACTGTCCTTAGTGTTTAAAGCCATTCACATCAAAACTTATACCCCAAATGTAGAGTACTTTCAAGTGATCGTATTCTGGCGTATTCAAATAAGTAGAAAGTTCAGATTTGATAGCAGTAAAACATCTTTTACATTTTCTGTTTAGATTGTTGAAACCTTTTATTGTTGCTTTGCAAATATAGCATCTGTTGCTTCTGTTGCGGCGTTGTAGATTTTCCTATCAAACATGGTCTTCTTGAAAATGTGCTTAAACGGGAACTTACTCCCAATAGTGGCGACTAGCTCCTTGGCTGACATCCGTCGCATCTGTGGACTCCCTTAGAAATCTCAATCGTATAGGCCTACAATATCTTGGAGAAGCCGGTGTTGGTTTTCGCAAACAATTTTTTGTTGTCTTTGCCACAAACTATTTGTAGTGGGGCATAGCGGCTCATAAATATATTTGCATTCGATTCAAGATTATCATCAAGCTTCTGTTTATATTTAGATTGTTGCGAACCATCGCCACCCCACTTACAAATGATTCTTAGAGAATGTCTTTTTCATAGGACTTCTTTCAAAAAAATTGATAGGCGGGTGACGGTATGTTCAATTCGAGTTTGTTGTATGCAGGTACTTGTGATCCTGTAGGCGGGTAACATTCCTGTTTCGCCTTTAACAATAAATTATAGCACGGATAAAATTTCTTGTTCGTGTTTTTTATAATTTTATATTGCCGCTTGGTTAAATCATTCTGGACAAACATTGCTAGTGCTTGCAACAGTGTCGGTAGCAGGGCAAACTCTGCTTTTCTAATTTTAGTATACGCTTTGCTGTATTTTCCTGCACGAGTTAGAGAATTTGCGTTTTCCCCGAGGAATTTAGAAACATCTCCTTTTTTCCATGTGTTTGCAAAGTTGTTTGGGCGGGGGACAGTTATTTCGTCGCTTACAGCAGATTGTTTTTCTCGATGTTTCTTCTTTTGCTCCATCCACTTCGGTCGTCAAATGATTTCGAAGGACAACGCATATTGAGTTTTTGCTTTTCTATTGGAAGCTCGAAGGTTTCTTCTAACCAAGACTCATTCTTTTTTAGGAACATTTCTTCCTCTCTATGCGCTTTTAATCATCTTTCATTTGATTTGAAAGAGGATAATATTTGTTTAACTTTCGAAAGTATTCAATTTGTCAAATCTTCTAGATCTATTAGCTCATAAATATCTGCGAACTACCAATTTAACACCTGATGTGCTCGGTTCACTAGAAGCAACCAGAAACAGGCATTATTTACACTTGTAGTAAAAGTAGCAACATTTATTGTCGTCGCTATGAAATATTCAAGTATCTTTATTCTAATCATCTAATCTAATCACCAATTATATTATATTATATTAATGATTAATGAACCAATAGTGTATACTGAATACAACAGAAATTATAACGGGTTTGACCAGCAATATACAGAAAAATAGCTTTTGAATATTTAAATCATTGTAAAATATCTTTGTTTTTGGGTTTTGTTTGAAGTTTTAAAAATACATTTCAAAAATGTTGCAACTAGTTAAACTGTATTGTTAAATATCTATTCTTTCCCAAGTTATTAAAATCCATCGCTTTCACTTGAATAACATACTTATAAAAATAAATATTTTTTTTTTTGAAAGAACAGATTACACCGAGAGTGCCGACAATAGATGTAACATGATTGAGTTTCGACCACCTAGCGGTACAAAGGTTACGTTGGTCATTGTTTCTGGAACTATGTTTGATCTTTAGGAAACTTTTTTTGTTATTTACAGTCACTTTTGAAATTTACGCAAAAGAACAAGAAAGAAAATCTCTAATGAAACCATATAACACGATGTTCAGTAGGTAAGCTAATTTGCGACAATAAGTCAATACAATATACCAATAAACGAAACACGCCGAGATTGCTAATGATTATAACGGACTAATGTAACGTTCCATTTTAGTATTGCGTATTTTTTATTTTTATTTAATTATTTTACGGTATCGGTAATGTCATCTGTAGAGTAGGTTCCGAATTTGTACTATGTTAATCATTAATGTAGCTGTTCCGCCGGTAAATCCGGTATATCGTTGATCGATATTAGCCTTTTGCTTTTATTATATACAACCAATTTAACTCTCAAATACAAAATCATAATGCAGAATTCTACTGTTCTCCAGAGCAATTCTAACAGTGAAATCTCCGATGATGAACTCTTGCCTAGCACTTCTTCACCAAATGTAATTTCTGCAACGGCTGGGTTACGCCTTCTACCTCTAGTACTCCCGTTTTAAAATGGGGGATTCAAAAGTTTGGTAATAGTTTGAAGGTGTCTTTGTATTTCTGGAGAATGTTGGGGAATTTAAAATTTCTGAAAATGTGTCCTCAGTCGATGACCTGGTTTCGCTTCTACTTTCCTACCCAATTGCAGTAGATGATCAACCGAGTCAACTTGTGTCAATCTTAGCTAATTCTGGTGAAGGCGTGAAATATTGGCTTATCGTTAAAATCAGTGGGTTGGAGGCGTAAGCGCAATTCTCTAACAAAACTAGACCAAGTCGATATACAACTCTGATTAGCCGGATACCAAATCAAAGCCCATCACGTTAATAACCCACTGGTCGAAGCAAGTAATTGGAATCATTTGTTCCATCTCCTCGTAACCTACGCTATTTGAGTTATGCAGTTAGTAAGAGTGGTCTACATGCAGACCCCGATAAAGTCAAGGCGATATAAAATTTTCCCATACCTACTTCTTCTTCTGAAGTAAGAGTATTTCATTCCTAATTTTTCCAGTTTGGCAGCCCCTATTACTAAATGTCTACGAAAAAAACATAAATTTGAGTGGATTCAAGAATATAATGATACATTCTATAGTTTAAAGGAACATCTAGTTAGTGCACTAGTATTGGCCTGATCAGATTTTACTATTACAATGTCAAATTCAAACCGACGCCAGGGGATACGGAGTAGTACGCTCAAGTACATTCTCGAGGTGAACAAGTTATTTATCTGTCTATATCTTTCATCCCTCGGGAAAGAAACTATTCAACTACTAAAAGATAATGTTTAGCTGTGTTATGCCGTGTTAGTCGTGATAACGGATTGCAAATAGTTGCGTAATAGATTAGGTTTGTGGCGCTCTCTTCGACCGATAGTCCTATGCACTTGTCACCTATTTCGAGAAAGATCTTTTGGGTGTCCCAGTAGTCCAGCGGGAATTAGGGTGGGAAAGAAGGGATGATACATCTCCAAGAGTATGTAATAAATAATTTGCATATTGATTATGTAAAATGTATATGTAAATAATGAAATTCTGGTGCATAAATCGGGCAATGGCGCATAAATAGAACAAGAATGTTAAATCGTTAGAAATGTTTGGCCCAAACGTTCTTTACAAAGGTATAGTAGTCGAAATTATTAGCGTAACAACGTAAGTTGATGAAATATAAATTATTTAACAGTAAGTTGACCAGATAAAACTAAACCAATTCAAAATTGCCTACGATGGAAGTAAGCAAATGAAGCGTGGACGCTATTGTATTAAAAGAAACTTCTTGGTGAAGAAGCTACGTAATCCAAGCAGTAACCAAACATTACTCAAATGTTTCAGTAAAAGCCCAAAATTCAATGAATCTTCGACAAGCTGACCAAGTACGTTCAACGTCCCAACAAGTATCTATTTCACTCGCCGTAAATGCCGGTAAACAGCGAAAATCAACATTTATACAAAAAATACAAAGAGTGACTCAAACCAAAGCTACATCAGAATTATTGTAAAAAAAGGAATAACAATATACGGAGATTCTAATTATGAAAATAGATGATAAATAATAATATTAAATTAATTGAGAAATCATAATGATAAAACCGAATACAAATGGCGAAACTAGTATCAAATTTAAATTAAAAATATATTTATAAATTTATATGAATTAAAATTTTAAACGTCACAGGATCAATGCAGTTTAGTCGCCTTCTCGAAGACTCGTTGGGCAATTCAATTACAGACGTATGCCTTCGATATGGTGCAACGAAAGACGAAAGGAAATGTCGTGTCGGATACCTTATCGCACGCAATATTGTATTGGATATTCTGGTTAGCAACGCTGTCAAAGAAATTGGGGGCTAAAGATCAGATTGCTGATAAATGCTATCAAAAGATGTTTTAACGGGTAATTGGCCACCTACCTACCTACCTTTAGTTTGGCAGATATAGAATGGGAAATTATTTAAAATTGTTAGACCGAAGAGAGATGTAATACCTACGAATTAATGCAAATTGTTAATATTGCAAATTCGCATATCCTTGTATTATTGTACTCTTAGTTAATACTTAGAGTAAGGTAAGTAAGAGTAAGGTTGACTCTATTAGTATAATTCGGTAGAGGCACAGATGTCTTTAGTCACTGCGACCTTAATAGATCTATTGTAACAAAATGCCCTTATATGTGTTAGAAGAGATGGAGGCTCTTAATAAACCTTAATATTACTCTAGGATCTTCGTGCTTCAGTTCAGTAGATGTCAGGGTTACTGAAGTGTAACTGTCGAGTGCGACGGATAGCAACACAATTGCATAAAATGTGTTCTGCCGGCTCCAGATCTTCTAGACATAAACGATATATTTGATCTTCACCTTTTCCCAGATTGAATAGGTGATATTTTAGGGCTGCATGAGCTGTCAGGAATCCCGCCAGTAATCTAAGGTCTCTTTTGCTGAACGATAGCACTATTTTTGTTGTCTTAGGAGAGCTTGATATGAATGCTTTTGCCTGTTTTTGTTCTGCAACATTTTCCCAGTACGAGGTCTTTTGATCATCGTCCCGTGCTTTAATTACTTGCTTTATGTGGCTCTCTTGTAGGCCACAGAAGGGGTTAGGACCGATGAAGGGCATATTCGCTGCTTCTCTGCTCTGCTTGTCTGCCTCTTCATTACCTTCGATCCCTTGATGGCTTGGGACCCATCGCAAAGTAACGTGGTTTTTGTGTCCCAATTGCCTTAAATTGTGTATACATTCGTAAATCAGACAGATTCGTATGGGTAGTCTTTCATGGCCTTTACAACTGTCTGACTGTCACTGAATAAAGCCTCGAATCCCTGCCTCGAGGTTCTTTATGTTGCACAAGTTCGAAGCTGTAATTTAAGGTCATAATTAGGCCGTCCGTGTACTGTGTCAGGGTACCTCTTTTGCTTTGAGGCTGCCCGGATGCCCATTCACGGCTTTCAATGATCACCTTGTAGGGCTGATCAAAGCTGTATTGGACAGAGACGTTGTCTTTTGCATTAGGTAATTTACGTTGGGATTTTCAAGGATTCTAAGATGTTTTTTAAGATCGCTGCAATATCTTCATTCTGCTTAGCGAGAGGGCACTCAATATAGTCTGTTTCTGAATGTGGATGTGAAGCGCAGTTATTCCCAGCAGGACTTCCAGGGCTGCTGTGGGACACCGTACGCACCACACCTGCGATGCTGAGACAAGCAAATCTCTGAATTTGTTGAAGCTGCTGTTGCATAGCCTTCTGAGTTGTTTTTGGTCACCAAACCAGAGAGGCGTAGGTGATCATGGGTTTAATTATTGCCGTGTATGACCAGAAGATCATTTGAGGCTTAAGGCAATTATTACCAAGTAGCCTGCGGCATACTAATGATGCCGTAATAAAGTTTCATTGCCGTTGCTTTTTTTTAATTTACCTTCATTTAATTATTATTATTTTTTTTTGTACTACTTAATCTCAGTTAGATTACTTCTTTCTCTTATACGAGGAGGACTAGAATTTTCGCCAGTTAAATATAATTTTGTTGCTTCTTTGAACCTTCCGTTGAATTTTGAAGAATTAACATAATTATAAGTATACACATTGAATTTTGAAGATATACAATTTAACCTTTTTTTTACTCTTCGAAACCATCAAATAGTTTGGTAAACTGTAGTATCTGATAACTACGCCTCTAGGAGGGCGATTTTGGATAACACTATTTTTATTTAGTGTTGGTAGTTACTTGTTTTAAGTAACAAACTTAAACTGTACTGTGATTTTGTAGGGCAACAGTAAACCGCATATGCTTACGCTGGCTACGAGTATTTACTTACTTGAACGACTAGGACTATTTGGACTAAGAAATAAACAATGATATCAGATTACTTCATTAAACCTTTTATTTGCGTTACTCCCCACTACGGTTCTGTACTCTTTTGAGACGAACTACTTGAATTGAGCTTTCGCCTAACTGGTTACCTGTGCAACTAATCTGGATTTGAATCCCGGTTCCCACGACCAAAATTTACGGTAGGTGTTTTATAGAGGGCGGTGCCTTCCAGTCAAGGGTTTGAAAATTTCGTTTCGTTTCGATCTGAACAACCATCTCCTGGGCATAGCGGCCATGAGTGATGACTTCCAGAAGAGCGCGTAAGCTTAATACTGAGTAAACGGTAGGTAGATGCGACTGATGATTAAGAGTAGATTTATCACGACTTTCTTCGATTAAGCATGAAATTACTGGATTCGGTATCGTGTTCGGACGTGAATTAACAAGACAACCGATGTTAAATAACGCTGAAGTGCCTATATAGTTTGGTCGTCCAATAATAAGGATCGAAGTATACGTTTGAATCGATTATATAAGGATGTTGACGACTAGCTAAGGTTTGTGATCGCCACAAGCATCTTTCTAATTAATTAGTTTGGCATCGTATTTATGTTTTGTTTTGTTGACGCATACAAGTATTTCCATGCAAAATTTGTAAAAACATATTTAGTTAGCAAGTGAGTCTCAGTATGGACATATGGGCTGAAGGACCCTAATGGTAGATACTAAGGTATATGGTATATCAAGGATTTAAAACTATCCTCCTGATGAGTAATAATCTTAATTACATTGTAGGTTTGCCTGTAAGAATGGGCTTACTGTATAAGTGAAATAAGGTAAAAATCTTTTTAAACGAAGTACTTAATATTTAACATCTAGCCATGCAATATGGCGATTTGCTCGGCTATAATGTGCTAGATATGGATGTCTAGAAGCTTTTGGCTAAGGAAGAAGATTACGACTTTATGTTATTTACCTGAACTTGATTTAATTAATAAACGCAAACTATACATCGATATCTGATTTGCTTAGTTCGCTAAATTTAATTATCATAGATGTACTGTATATGTAGGAAACAAAAAGCTATATATTGTTTTTGATCGGCGCTTCTGGACAATAAAGATAAAATGCATACTTTAAGATGCTGTAATCGGCTACTGAATGTTCTCGTGTAGAATTATGGTACTTAAGGCAAATCTTTTCTTCTCCACCCATTTTGTTCGCTGGTGATGAAATCCTATTAAAATTTTTGGTAGAGCAGTACCTTTTTTCGGTGTATCCGTAGACAATGAAATCAGTGAAGCGTGAATTTTAAAAACAATAAAAGAGATTATTGTGAGAAAGCGCCGGGGCGTTTTTCATGCAATAGCGCGCCAGATACGAGAAAACGGAATATAAAAATAACATAATAATGAGTTTCCCAGGTTCTTCTCTCGATGCCGCATGAGTTCTGCTAGCGTTGTATCGGCGCTGGTGCTACCGGAGGCCGGCTATTGTCGGTGAAGTGAGCTCAGGGCTAAGGGGCTAAGATAACGGACAGTCGCCTCTTCTGCCGTTCCAAGCCGAATGATTTATGATGTTAGTTTATGAGCCCACGTTAAATGTATTTGTATAAAGTCTATAAATAACTTTTAACAATATTTGATTTATTGATGCATCTACTCGTCTATCGAATATCGTTCTGTATATTTTTAATTTTGCAATTCACGTTTCTGAAGTAAGTCTGAAGGTGGTGGTAGAGTTTTAGGTATTATAATTTATAGTTCTATTTGTAAAAGCTTTGTTGAACTAAAATTTTCTGCTTGATTTATTATGATTTTGGTGTAATTTATTATGACGAATTAATACTTGGGTAGTGTTAAAAGAAGAGTACTAAGGAAGTGTTTGTGGAAACATTTTTTGGGCTTTCTAACGATCTAACATACAATTAAATTTGCATGCAGGTGTTTCACTTTGTTAATTTATTAATTGATTGACAGATTAATAAAGTAGCTTCTAAACGTCTTCATTACTACAAGTGGTTGGAATTTCTAATTTGGCGCTAAAAATATGTGAACTGCAAAAGGATTAGCCACAAAGCGGCCCTTTTTTAAGAGAGAACACCTTGTATACTGTATCTTTTTGTATTCTGCACTACATTCTGAATATCTTTTATTCGAAGTACATTATGCTTCAGTTCAATAGTTTTAGAAATATTTGCATTTTATTTAAATTTTTGTTTAGTGTTATTTCATAACAACATTGATCAAAGAAGTCCCTGTGGTAGACCCTAGCATAGGATGTGATAGCTGACTAGCGTAACGAAATGTCTGCAGTTACACAGGATGTGCTAAATAAATTTTGAACGAAATTTGAAAAAGTTTGCTCGATTATAATTTGCAAATAGCAAACAACATCTCGTATATATTTCCGCAATTTGTAATGGCTGTTCTAGAAGTTAAAACATTTATTAACCATATGCTCTCTTATTAAATTATTAATGTCTACCTAATTATTTAAGCAGCTATGGATAAATTAGCGAAATTAGTTTGTGGAATATGTGAATAGGGAAAGTTAAGTATGTCAAATGAAAACTAGTAATATGCAGAATATTACAATAACTCTTCCAATAGTCGTATTCTCCTCTATTTTTCAATAGAAACTTTGGGGACAAAATACTTGGCAGCATTGATGTAGTTACTTTAACAGAATGGTAACATACAGGAACATTAAAGTGTAGATTAGAGAGAGAATGAAGCCGACAACAGGGATACAGTTTATTCCTGGTCTTCTTTATTCAGAAAATACGGGAAACGCATCCACCTTGGTGGGAACGCTAACAGTCGAACGGTTTAATTATTTCTATGTACTGCATGTTTAACGCGATTACAGTGGACACAAATCCAAAATGTTAGATTTCTGTTAAATTTCACGTTAAGTACCCGAATTAAACTTAAAGTATCTATAGGTTACTTCACTTGGCGAGTAAACTTTCTTTAAATCGAATACATAAGTCAATAGAACATGTTTTTATATTGTATTTAATGTTTGATGTAATATGGCAATATGCGTGTTTGATTTGAAATAACGTACTTTAGACATAACTGTACAATATGCGTGAATGCACAAAGAAAAGATAATAGAACCTGTAGCGCATATAAGTAGTAAATATTAGAAATTGGATTGATTTGGCCTTCACTTGAGGTAAATCTATAATTATTAGTGGAATAAAACATACCTTTTACAAATTTCACTTTAATTACTAAAATATACTATTTCACTAATCTTAACGTATTAGCGCCCTGCGTGAACGTATGGTCACAGTCGGTGGGCAAAGGGAAACAATTTTCTAATGTGACTTATTGCTCAGATAAGACGGTTTCGTTGATCAGGGACACTTGGGGACTGTTTACACTTTGAGGGTTTTCTAAATCTAATAGGATTAATCTATTGGGGTCCTTAGATTTTATCTATAGTTAAAACTACTACCAATAAGCGATAGAGCTTCGCTTGTAAAAATGAAAGATGAACTCATAAAGTGAGAAAGCGATAGTACATATAACAAATCCCCTAATAACGTTGATTATAGGGATCGAATATTAGTTGATAGGAAATACAATATTAAATGGAGTTGTGTTTTTTAGGTAAAAAGGTAGAGATATATTGAAATTATTTTTTAAACTGTTGGAGAATATACTAAAATGTGATTGTTTTATCGTTATTTGTTTATTTTTAGTAACCGTGCACCTATATTTGTAGCATATTTCATTTTGCATCTTTATAATGGACAGTTAAATGTATGCTGGTGTTATATACCAATTTTAATTTCATTAGTATATTAGTATTACTCTGATTTAGTCATACATGTCTAAATTGATAACTAAAACTAAATACGTAAATAGAATATTCGTCAGACAAACGAGACGTACCTATGCGAGAACCAGAACTGTTTATGTCTGGCTTAATATAAACAGTTTTGTCTAAGGGTAGACATAAGAATATTAGAATATAGTATAGTATCGATTTGTATCGAGTAAGAGTGAAAGCTGATAGCAACCATCATAGCCTCAAGTCGTTGTAACCAGAATCTCTGTTCATTCTTTTTATGTTTTAAATAAAAGTGAGTTCAGTAAGATACAGCTAGCAATAAACTTGTAGTACAAAAGTCGAAAATGTATCATTCCACTGGAGTCGCACAACACTGGATAAGAAAAGAGTTGTGATTTGAGACGAGTTGTTAGATAAATACACTTCGTCTATTTTATCCTTATACATACATTATTAGAGTGGACCACTTTAGTCTGCACCCCAGAACAGTACTAAGTTTCATATACATACTATATTACTCATTAGGATTTAACGCAAGTATATATCGGGAAAGAGTTATGTTAATTTATGTATTTAATTATAAATATTACACATAATCCACTTACCTTATCTACGTAGCACAAATAGACTAAGGCTGCTGAAAAGTTTGCACCATTAGGTATGTTTCCAGATTCGTCTCGCTGAACTGCGTTCGTCGTGATGAAAAAATGTTCACGTGAAAGTTCTTCACACTCTTGTTTTAGAAAACGGCCCACGCAACGCATTGTTGCCGCGCCATCGTTCATATATATCAGCAGTTGATTAGGTGACACTTCAAATTGCTGTAACGTATCCAGCATTACCCTCGTAATCGCTTTACCAGTACCCTTTTATAATCTTTTGCTTGCTAATAAGATTGGAATATTCGGTTGAAGGGGTTCCAGTATGCGCGTGATAACATGTACAATGGACCTTTTTCGATCTGTCGTTTCGTCCACGCTTAACCACAGCCGCTTATCTTTAACTACGGCTTTGATGTTTTTTTCGTTATCCTCGCGTACAGATGGTAGATACCTGCGTAACGAGGTAACCGATACTTTTGTGTTGTTTGCCATACTACGCCACGGTCCTTGGTATCATTATTGACTATTGACATGCTGTACAGACTATTTTAGCACCATCATAATATAAATTTCACCGATATACCATTTTACATTTTTAAGCGATGGTTGCCTTTTGTGCTTCTGAATGCCCGACATACTATGAATTAAACAAACGAAGTTCGACTAACTCGCGCGGAGAACCAAGATGAACTAACACAAAAGGTGACGGCTTCGATTTCTGCGTTGCGCGTGATGTTGCATACTGGCTACGGTCCCAATTTACAGATACACTGGCCCACCCTAACGATTACACTATTTCCATTGTTTCATCACTCCATCATCCAACTTTTGTATTAAAACTGACCATTAGCGCATGTACGCATTTATTCGGTGTCTAGTCTAAACATTAAAATGACATGGCGTGTCAGTCGCAAACATTGCAATGCAGTATTTAATGATTTGACTAGTAGCTATTAATTTGATTAATGTGGACAAAAATCGATGCCGTGCGTTTAAAGATAAATGGGCAGTATTAATATCGGACACAGTTCCAGTTATTTACTATTTGTACTCGACTACAAACCTAATTTTTATTCATTCTCGTCATTTAAATGTTTACAATTGACATCTTAATTATCAAATTCATTAAAGTGAGAGTAGTAAAATTCAGTTAAAAATAATAATGGCCCTAGTTATTCGAGGTTGAAATGAGAATATGGCATCCCTATGGACAAAAAACAAACGGACATACCGCGGATTAATTTAACAGAATCAAAACGTTTTAAAATAAACATCATTATAAACTCGATGATGATGATGATGGCAATGAAGATGACAGTGATGACGAGGATGATGAGAATAGTTATTCGTTTGAATTGTATGTGAGATGTTAAATAAAATCGGGACAATAGCTGTGAATGATCAGTATTTCGAAGTATAAGTAATGTAAAAATGCATAAAGAAAGTGTGTCACGAACATATAAAAATCGCTAGTAAAATTAGAAATAAACATAAGAGATAAATAAACAAAAAGAGAGGGTTATAAAAATGCTTTGACAACGTGCCGAAAATTCATTACTTACAGTACTGTAAAGAATCTTTGATGTTGGCAAATTTGGAAGCATTATACATCATTTGTACATATTTATTGATTTATTTAGTTTAGCAAAGTCTTGAATTTTTTGAATCAATTACGTAGCGTAATCTCCAATCGACAGAATATTTTTGAATAAATTTGTCTAATTGACACTTATAATTTGATTTTAAATTGAATTTTCTCTTTTACTTAGTCTAACAGAACATTTTGGTACCTTCACATTGACGTTCTTCAATGAACTTCTTACTTTGGTGTCCGTTTTTGATATTTTGGGATCTAAGCTGCATCCGAATCAAAATATTTCCTCTTGTGTCGGTAACGATTTGTATTAGAAGGTCGAAATGGATTTACTTAGTTTTTAAGTTTTTCGTTGAAATAATTTCACATTAACATGAAACATTGATATTTTATCCAGGAACTTTGAAAATAAGTGTCGTTACCAAAACTTGTTTATCGAAATCTCCACTTGATTTTTAGTTCAGATTCCTAGGTCACTACCTGAATTAGATCAAATAACATTCTTGACGACTTTAAAATCCACTCAAAATTCCTCTCGTTTCTCCCACGGTGATGATGTCCAAATTTTCAGATGCGGTAATATCAGGTATAGTGAATTGGAATGGCTATCATGAAAGCAACTTGAATAGCAGTATTCTTGTCCATGTGCATAATTTTGAAATACAAAAATATTGAATTTTTCGTTATGAATTCCGTTTCTCGCATTAAAAGTTGTTTACTTGACTCAACAATATATAGACTGTATGCCGTCATAATTCGTTTTCACAAGAGTCTAGCAATTACTCTGATTGCCTTTTTATCCACCAAAAGCTCTCGATGTTTTATTCCAAAGTTTGGGAGTGTATGAAAGGGTACAAACGTTTCTAACACATCTGCACTACAGATTTTAACTAAGTACCTTAACGCATTAGATATCTACTTTGCTATACTCAATTTAAATCAGCATCCACTGTTACGGTTAACATTCTAGCGGAATGTGAAAACGGCATTCTGAGTTTACCTAAATTAATGTTTTTATGCTTGGAAGAAAGTATGTAGCGGCCGTTTTGTTGATGCAAACATGCGTCCAGCTCTGTATCGCTTTCCACGTTAACTCGCATATTTAGAGACATCTTAGTTTTCTCAATGAAAGTCACCCAATCGTTTATTCTAATTAATATAGCGGTATAATTTGTGGTAAAGCAACGACGAAAGCGGGTCTATAACAATATTGTACAGTTCATTCCGCCATTAGAAAGGTGACACAAGTCAAAAATGTTTTAGGCTTATTGTGTATCGTGATGATTGACGAAGAGGAATACATATTGGTAGCCGTGAAGTAGTGGGGATTGACGCGTGCGTTATGCAATCTTTGCGCTTACAGAGATTATAGTGTCGTGCGTGCTAGAGAATCTAGGGTCACTTTGTGATTTTCGTAATATCTTTCTCAGTACCGTGTGAAAATAAATATTTTGTTTACTACTTTGGATATGAAGTAACTTATGAGGTTTTTGTCCATAACAGGAACATGCATGGTTACTATACTTTAAACAATGTGACCTCTCCATTTTGAATCATGTATATAAAAAATCACGGGTTGGCACATCAGAGGTGTCTACAATGTTGTTTTCGCGACCATAAGGCGGGTGCCATCCCATGCTGCTTGGTGTTCAGGTTACCAGAACCATTGTTATTTTAACCAAAGAAGAGCGGGTTACAAAATACTGCTTACGTGTCACTTTAGAATATGTAGATATTCAAGTTGTTTAGATAGGTGTAGAGAGCACCAACTAGTCTCGTATAGAATCACGCAATATTAAGGTCACTTACCCCATAATAAATGAATATTAATTTGTCGAAAATTCCCCGAAGAGACCATTAAACCTTGAAGGCCGGAAATTGCATCATTCAAAACTCCCCGGTCGGATATTGAACCGGGGATGACTTTACATGAAGTAATGGGACACAAGTGACCTTGAAGTGACCTCAGAGCCCCGTGGCTTATCTACTAACTAACCAGTAACCTGAAGGCTGAAGAAACAGAGAAAACATCAGGACCTTACTTACCAACTAAGGCGCAGATATCCAGGTTCCGAGATCACATTAGTTCTACTAATCCTCCAAAGTCCTTGGAATGTATGCATCCATAGTAAATAATCTGAAAAAGATAAGGAAAATAAATAGCTAATCAATCGATAAGCTTGCCCTGCAGATGCAGAAGTATGTTCTTCTTGGTTCACTGCACGTCCTGCTAGCCCACGAAAGTAGCTTACCACCATCTTGATGCAGACGAGCTGCAATCGCATATTACTTTAACGCGACTGTAGCGAGATGCCGCTATGCAATCGCGATCTACACAATGGCGACGAACAATGCTACCTCCCCTTTCTCCGTTATCCAAATCCCACAATTCACTGCTTTCGATGATAGCAATAGACTGCTTCTAGTTAATCATATTATGTACTTGTATTTAATCAATGTATGTATACGAAACAATAGAACAAAGCAATAATGAGCGAGGAGAAAGTTGGAGGGGGAGGATAAAAAAAGGTAATAATAATAGTAATAATAAAAATCCGGGAACGTTACCGTCTTAAATATAATTTTTGAAATGTGTTTGTGTAATGAACTTTCAATTTAAAATTATTTTTCTACAAACATTCCACTATTTAGAGATGGTCATTAACACTTAACTCTCAAGGAACTTCTGAATTGAGCACGAAACATTGAGTTTCGAATAAAACTGAGTTTTTCATTTTCAACTACTAGTTCCTTCTCAATAATAATAAAATAATAATAATGACATAGAACGTATACGGATGAGAGAAAGGTACTCTATTATGTGAAAATATTTGCAAACACCTTTACAATTGCGACCAGGAATCTCTGGCATTACAACTTGTGAGGGCCGCAAGGATCCACTAACAACTTAATTGGCCAGAGAATTAATGAAATTAAAAATGAAATTTAACTACCATCTAACCTTCATGTATAGAGGCGCGCTTTTCTGGGTAACATGTCATCAGTGCACATTTGTGGAAGGTGGTAGTTAATTGACTAACTGGCTAATAATTATGGATGAGAGAATCTAATTAAAGACATAATTTGTCGAAATAATCTCTACGATTGCAACCAGGGACCCATGGCATCATGATTTGGGAGGGCCGCAAGAATCAGCTAAGCCAAAGAATTAATAAAATTAATAATGAACTTAGATTGCCACCAAACTATCATGTACAGGCGCACGTTTCGGTGTGTAACATGGTGACTAGGTGGTAGTCTAACTTCTTTATTAATTTCATTAATTCTCTGGCTAATTAAGCTGTTAGTCAATCCATGCAATCTTCATAGATCATGATACTAGGAATCCCTGGTCATAACCCTAGAGGTATTTGCATGCCACCCTGGAATAATGTTTAGGGTCGTTGACTTGTTGTAGTACCAATCAAGCGTCTTCCAGAGGGCACAGCGTGCTCTCTTGAAATATCATGATAGCGCTCTCCTGTTAACTGAACCCCCCACCAAGTAGGAAATGCAACCCCAGACGAATACTGACGCACCATGCTTCACTGTTGATTGTAAACATTCCGCCTTAAGCACTTCACCTTTCCTCCAACGAACATACTGGCGTCTTTTGGTGCCAATAATTCTAATTTTGATTCGTCTGTATAGAGTGCTCGATGCATATATCCTGTGTCAATTTGCGGCATAATGGTTTTTCAACCGCAACACAACCTTCTTTGGATAGATGTTTACGGACAAAAGATGAAGAAATAGATGTGTTGTTTCGAAGTCTCTTGCCGACTTCGCAATGATTGTATACTTAAATATCTCCAATCAGACTTTGTCTTCAGCAGATCCTATTTCTTTGTATTTTTTAATTAATTCTCTAATGGCTATTTTTGAAGAATTTGTTCTTGTAATGATTTGTCGCTGTGTTAAATGCTCTTCGTGTAACATTATTATTTGGTAACGCTCTCAAATTCTGCGCATTTTAATTAAATGAATAACATGCATTCACTCCGCGAACAATTAAATGTTAATTTAAAATTAAAATTACGAATAAATCTACTTAAAAATAATCCACAAGCAAATACTATAAAAAATCATAATTTATGTTTATTTTAGTGCTGGTTAGATTAAGTATTTGGGTTGATTACGATTGCGGGGCGCCCAATAAGGATGTAATAAAGAGGTATTTGAAAAATCTACATATTTTGATGATTGAGTCCATATGTCTATTTCTCCTTTTTTAATAATATCGTTGCGCTCAATTGATTGTTTTTTTTTTGAATTATTATACTCTAGGATGATAGTAACTTAATATTTCGTATTTTCAATTGGTCAGTGTCGTCCTATATTCCATGCTTTTCATTTAATATTATTGTTATATAATTCTTTGCTTTTAATCTACGACCCGCTCTCACAATCTATTGCAACATACAACCGACCTAAGAACTACGGAATATTGGAATTTATAGATATTTGAGTTTTATTTGACGACAATTTACATTCCCAGTATTAATTTAAGGAAACTCAATAGCAGCTTTATGTAATTTTCAGAATTTTATAGCAGTAACCCCCGGTAAAATTCGTTGGCGGAAATAGATTTTATGCTTAAGTACATATTTTTTAGTGTAAAATTGATTCGTGCAGTTTTTTTTCTCGCCCTTGTAAAATTACAGCCGTTTAAGCTGTTGGGTCAATTCTGGAAGCCCCGGACTGGACACGGTACGGCGCGTACGGTACAGTACGTTACTACTCACTGCAGTGGCGGTGGTTTGTCGGTGTGCCGCCGCCACACAGCTATAACTGGAGTAATGGACGAAATCGACCAGCGGACGTGCTTTCGAACACTAATAGAAGGCTTAGCGAAACCGCATGTTTTCTTTATGAGGCACGTATAGAGCAGGTTTACCCGTGAAAAACGGTGCTCAATTTTTACTATATTGATCGTAAACCCCTTACGAATCCGCCACGTTTAAATAATAGGTAATTTGGTCTTTCCGTGGAAGGAAAAAGCAAAAACCTAACCTCTCTAAAGCAAATATTGCTTTTATGTTACGTCTTAATGTATATTAGTGTGTACTACCGATTGAACTTAAATACAAATTTAAAAGAATTCACTGTACTAAATTTGCTTACTGTAATTTCTTATGTTTGAAGTTTTTTTTTTATATATATATATATTGACCAACTAAAGAATGTTGTTTTGTATAAACTGTACCAGGGAGAATACTTTTATGTTTGTCCTCTTACTGTAGTTACTTTACTAAATTGCGTGTCTTTAAAGGTAATTTAAATGTAAAACGTAATAA
>LR736872.1:2232941-2271941 GCA_902654985.2 Oryctes borbonicus
AATTGTGAACCTAATGAAAAATGATTTCATTATATAAAACCACACCATTTATTAGCACAAAATATGTTTTCGTTGCTACATCTATTTGTCAACGATCAACATTATCTGGGTGTAATCCTAGAACAGGACACATTTATAAACTCACTCATTTATTTTTGTTATTTATTTTAAGATAGGAAAATATATCGACGAACATGCAACCTCCTCGATACGGCGTAATGTAAGTTTTGTGGGTAATGATTTGCCTAATAAGCAATTGTACTGGCATATGATACAATTACGCAATTCTACTCCCGGGTTTTTCTTACTGTATCATAGATTTTTATAAAATGTAATGCAGAAATATAGGACAGATAATATAATTCGCTTAACTTGTTTGGCTCTTTTACAATTACTTGAATTGGTATATTATTGAATAGCAAAATTCTTAATTTTTGTCGAATAAATTTATTTCTTTATTAAATATCAAGATAGCACGTCCTCTTACTCAAGCATTAGGAATTATACTACCTAGTTTCAAAGCATATATATTAATAATATTTTAATGAAAATTATTCTTCAACGATGGCGCAACTTTTTGCAATTATGTGAATTTTCAATAGAAAATCGTTCTTACAACGTTATTGCAATCATCTTTACTGGACTTTTTCTGTGTTAGAAAACACAAAATATTTTGTTTTATTTACTTTTTTTATTTATATTTTGTTTTGTTTACTCACAGGTTTAAATTTGCGGTTTGATTGAACTTTTGCTCCAGACGAACAATAATACACAACAGACGTTTGGATTTCTTACACTAATTATTGATGGTTATCTAAGGGCTGTAGTATTTGTTTTTATTCTTTCATTTTAGAAGTATTGTGGATGTGTAGACAATTTATTTTTTCAGAATACAAAATTCTGATCTTTGTAGAATATTATTTTGTTATTGAGTGCTATACTACAAGAATAGCGCTTACTACCTCTTATCTGCCAGAGGTTTTGCTTAACTATGTTCTGCCATGAAAATATTTCGTAAAATTGAATGACACAGTGTTCTCGTCGCGTCTTTGGTATTGAAAATGTTATTAAATTTCTATGTGCCTATCTTGAATCTAGAATATTTAGTCTGGAAGGACCACATATATTACCTGGACAAAAAGCTCAATATTTCATATTATGCCATTCTAAAGATAAAAACGAGCCAACTAAATGACGTTTTAATAGACATCTAGTGTACTCAGTACTATCGTGTAATATTGTCTTGTATTTATACCCTAGAAGCGAGTTACGCTTGATGTTCAACTTGAAGTCGGATGAGAGGAAACCAATATTTATTGCTCATAAACTTTGCGTGAGTGCATTGAGAACATACCAGCTACATTGATACCTTACTAGTACCACGGAGAAAAATGTGCTGGAAAATTTGTGTTGCTAAGAAAATATCTTTAATAACAAGAACATCTTGTACAAGAAACTAGTCGGCATTGCTTATTCTTCGTGGTGTTTATGTAAGCTTAGCTTCCATTAACTGGGGTGCTTTCCACCTAGGCCACTGCTAAACACCGACAGCGATACGGAGGAAGGTCCACCGAGGCCAGTGCTGTACACCGACTGCGAGTTCCACTCAGGTCAGTGCTACTGACAACGATCCGGGATGAGTTGTACCTATGCCATTGCTAAGCACTGCGATACGAGGGACAGTTCCACCTAGCCAGTGCTGTACACCGATTGCGTTGCTGGCAGAAGATTTTTGAGCTATTTATATACTCTTGTGGATGGTGACGTGGAAATTTGTTTTGAATGACGTATGGTGAAAAAGAAACGAGTCGAGAATGTGAATCGAAAAGTTATGCAAGTACGCACTGATATCTAAAAGAAGTCTATAGGGTTTTCCAATAGTTTGTTCAAATAAGAATACAACTAAATATTCGTAAATATGGTTCAAAGAACGAATACAAAGTTATTTCTTAATAATAAATTGTTTCTTCGTTCAATAAAAATTTTTTGAATTTGTAACGTCAACGGTTCGTTACAAGATCTGGACCAGATTGTGGAAATAATGTAATTATAATCTAATCTACATATTATAAACATTGTACAGGCGTACTAGGATCACTTTTAAGGTCTTACGTATGGTAAAAAAACAATACTTCTCTTTACTTTAACCATACATTCTTTTCTGTGTGAATCCACTACGCTGAGAAAGGGAACGGATCACCTATTTTGCTAGGAAAAGTCACTTAATTTAGCCTGCCAAACAATAATTGTAAATTATTACGTATTACGTTAACGGATTTCAGAAAATAAAACAGCTTAAAATTCATTATTTTCAATTTATAAGGCAAAGCAAAAAAAAAAAAAATACATCTACA
Source organism: Oryctes borbonicus (assembly GCA_902654985.2). Classification (NCBI taxonomy): domain Eukaryota; kingdom Metazoa; phylum Arthropoda; class Insecta; order Coleoptera; family Scarabaeidae; genus Oryctes; species Oryctes borbonicus. The sequence goes on from LR736872.1 coordinate 2,235,296, forward strand.
AATAAACAAAATAAATAATATTATAGAACTTCAGCGTTCTTACCTAATAATGAAGTTCTTTTAATTTACTTCAGCGGTTTTTGTTCGAACCGTTATTTTTTTATCGCTACTCGACATACACAATAGCCTTGGTCGAATCCTTTACAAAACTAAACAACATCCAAAGTTCAGCCAAGTGAACAGAGGATCGGAAGCTGTCACGGTTTCAGTTTAACTTTCCAACTACGAGAACTAAAGTTAAACTAAATTCTATTAGAATTAATAGATTACGACAGAAAGATAAATTTACAAGATCGAGTTTAAAATTAGAGTAGCGGGTGCAACTTCGTGAATACCTGAAAATTTGTTTCCATCAACAAGAATAATCATTTTAAAGTTGTTTTAAGTACCCCTAGCATTCGGTTAGTTAAAGGTATATGTCCGTCTTGGAAGTGTAATTATTTTTTTAATAATTTATTTATTTGTATATTGTTGACATAGTGAGATATGTAAATACAATTTGAGTTATGACATCAATTTTATTATAAATAAATAATTCTTTTCCCGATTTAGAGTTTTGAGTCGCATCTATAGATACTGTTACAGACAGTTGAGCAGTGATACAAACATAAAGCGTACGTATATATAGGGTTGGCGAATACAATCGACACTTTAGTAGCACAATCTAAAATTAGTTTAGCATATCTGTATAGCTCTACACTTAATCTACTAAAGGATGACACATTTTGGGTATACCATAAGGAAACGTATGTAAATAAAATTCTCTGACAGTTTATTTATCAGATTCTGGAAAAAAGCATGAATCCAATATCGCAACAGTTTTGATAGCCATCTTGTAGACACTAGTTTTTTTGATATATTGGCGAAAACTCTAAGAAATACTCGGTGGAATAAGTTTCCTCATCGCTTTAGCGTGCAAGGCGCTTAAGATATCGCCAGTTAAAAAACAGCACAATTTCGCAAAAATCTCAAGTTATCACAATTATCTCAAAAACTAGGATAAAACTAAGATGGGGAAGAAGACATGAATTTAAGAGAAGTATCCGAAATTGTCCTGTCGGACGGTAACGAAAAAAAAGTGAAAATGTTTTAGCTATACATCCATACTAAATTTAAATAAAATATTTCTCAAAAGAAAGTTATTCGACCGTTCTAGGACTTTGTACTAATCCTTTATACTTTTTTAAATATTTAATCAAAATAAGAAAAACAATAATTTTGTACATAAAAAGTCATCAACATTCGCCTTATAATATTAAAAGAGGTAGCTATGTGGTGGGAACATGTAGATAATAGTATTATGAGCATTCGAGTAGAGACTCCAGCCTTTCCTTCACACCAGAGTCGTCACCTTCGCCGTTTTGTAGTAATTGTAATATAAAATAACATAAGTAACTAACAATAAGTACCTGCTTAAAAGTTATAATTTATAAATAGTCTGGCGCGTTGTTATGTAAACAAACCTCCTAAACACGTTCATTGTAGTATGGTCAAACTAGACAATAGACGAGCGTTGTGTGTACACGTACAAGGGTTGTTGTAATGTCACAAATGTCGACCTAGAGGTTATTTACTCTTAATAAACCTTAATACTACTCTTGCTGTCTTAGGCGAGCCTGACATGAATGCTTTCGCCGGTTTTTGTCCTGGAACATTTACCCAGTGCGAGGTCTTTTGCTCATTCTTCCATGTTTTAATTACTTGTTTTATGTGGCTCTCTCGTGAGTCACAGAAGAGGTTAGAAACGATGAAAGGCATATTCGCTGCTTCTCTCGCCAGCTTATCTGCCTTTTCATTACCTTCGACCACTTGATGGCTTGGGACCCACCGCAAATTTTCGTGTTTTTTTTGCCCCAATTTCCTTAAATTGTGTATACATTCGCGCATCAGACCAGATTCGTATGTGTAGGTTTTGATAGCCTTTAGAATTGCCTGACTATCACTAAATACAGTTATGTTTGTCTCCCGTATCCCTATCTCGAGGTTCTTCATGACGCTTCACGACCCCAAATTCCATTTAATAAATCTTGGAAAATCATAAACTTCCAAATTACCGAAATTTTTCTCCTTCAAATAGCATTGTAATATATACGCTGCCTTAATGCGACAGTGCATTACTTGCCTACCATCAGTTGTGGATCGTTTACATGTCTCCTGCAGCCTGTTTTGCTCTACTGCAATAAGGGTTTATCGCAAACTAAGCATGCTGCTTTTGCACCACTGTATTTTAAATCTGTAAATTCTCGGATAAGCTTATTTACTTCATCATAATTAAATAACAATGCTAAAAGACTGATATCTAGTAGCATAGTCCACCACTAACTCATGTTTCTCAACTACTGTGAGTGGAGACTCTGATTCAGAACTTCAGAGGGAAGGAAAAATCTGGCGTTTCTACTGATCATTCAAGCAAGTGTTCTACTATCTTAGACTCTTCTATTAGTAATATTTAATCAATGATTGTACTAATATTGTTACTTATATCAAATATAGTATTTGAAAATATGTAACTTTATTTATGAATAAATAGGAATAAATTATAAAAAGTGATAAAGAAGTGATGCGAACCATATTGTACATAGATACAGTTAGGCCGGTCGATAAGATTGAAAAACGCCTGGAAATTAGCTTGTAACGCGGGCACACCGAATCATTCACCAATGAATTATTTGCTCATATATAATACTTTCTGGCTTCCTTTACATAGTAAAATGTCGGTTTTAGCGTGTCGATAAGTGCACAATTTCGGAGTTCCAAAATTATTCGCAAACTTTGCACATTTTTGCCAATAAATCTGGGTGCGCATAGGATGCCCAAACTTCCATTATTTGTCGGCCGTTGAAGGATGGAAGTGGTTTGATGAAAAACCGAATGCAGAATTCATATCCGGACGACGACATTATACTTGGGAAGGGCGCAGCTGGAGGCATCGTTGCGTTTCTTCACTCACGGAGATATTCAATATCAGATTCGTCGCCATTGTGTACTACATATATATTGTGTATGTACGGTCTACCTACTATACGTGACAAAAACTAGTGCTGGTGTTGTAATTTATTCGCGAACGAAATCGAAGAGATCAGCTATAAGTGTAGTACAACTTTCGCGCTGATGGTGTTGTAAGGGTGTTTCGAGCTTTTTATCAAGTTTTGCAGAAATGCATACGTTTATATAAATCGTTTGGGCCATTCTATAAATTGAAACGAAACGTAGGAAATGTTTTTGAATGGAGATGAATAACTAATAATAAAGGTACATTCAAAGTTAAATCACTGCTTTTTTTCTGTTTAATAGCTACATTAAACTATTTCTATTCCTTGTTCTGCTTTCCTTGTTGAATAAAAGTCTTTACATTGAAATGAATAATAAATCATACAAAAGTTTTATGTTGATTCATACCGATTGTGAATGAAAATTAATGTCCTGCTTCATAATTCCTTAAGGCTTAACCGGTGAATTTCCTCGGAAGTGCTTCAAATACAGAATACTGTTGTTCCTTTGATTCGTGGATTTTTTTTTACAGATGACGTTATAGATACTTATTTTATGTGGTGTTCATCTAGATTTTCATATTCAAACAATGTCATCATTAGGTTATAGTACTCATTGAGGGAGATTCTGTTCGCCATTTCATCATTCATCAATAAAGGAAAGAATGAACTGCAGTTTTACGTAGTCCATTTTTGTATAATTACGTTATATATTTGTAGATCATTTGCATATGCCAGTAATCCACAGTTTAATTTCAGAACCAGATCGTTCAAAAAAATGTTAAATAATAAGGGACCAAGGTTTGATCGCTGCGGTACCTCAGAGAGTATAAGAAAGTGCTCAGATGTAAACCCATTATAAAATACATAACCAGATCTGTTGTTGAGGTAAGAAGACATTAACCTTAGAAGTGAAGGGGAGAAACCCATATTGTCGGGTTTCGCAAGAAGTAAATTGCGGTCGATAGAGTCGAATGCTCTTGAAAAATCTATATAAATAATATAAACTTGCTTGCAACGGTCAATTACAGATGAAATGAATTGAATAATATTTGTCAAGTTTGTGACGGTTGATCTTCCAGCCATGAATCCATGCTGCTGTTGAGATATGTATGATTGAACATGAATGTAGATTTTAGTAAACAATATATGTTCAAGAATCTTAGCAAAGTTTGGTAAGATGTTTATGGGTCTATAGTTAGATATGTCAGAATGGTTACCTTTTTTTAATACAGGTATAATTTGGCGTATTTTCTACACATCAGGGAATTGCGATGTTGACAGAATTAGACTAAACAGTGTAGTTAGCAGGGAAGCAAATACAGAAGCGTAGTCACGCACTAGGAAACTTGGTATGGAATCCTTATCAGTAGTCATATCAGGTTTAAAGCGCCGCGCACTCATAAGTATAGCATTACATGCATCTGTAAATGCGGAGAGGACGCCTCCGCCCCTAATCCTTCCAACCTGAGCGAATTTTCTATCGTTTCGAAATACATTATAAGAAGTGTCAAATATTTAATTATTCATTATTAATATCTTCACTGAGCCAGGTTTCGGTGAGTAATATAATGTCTGCATCTACAATACCTTGAGAAGAATAAATCGTTTCTGTCTTGGAACGTATGCCTCGAGTGTTTTGATATCTCACGGTAATAGGAATCCTGTTGGACGAAGTTAGTCTAAAGAATTAGAGTATTTAACAATTTTCAATATTTTATTTTAATGTTCAATTCACCTGCAGCTTAACGAGCTGTTAATTCTTCGTTAACATTTTTAAATAAATGTTGTTGCTGTGGTGTTTTGTTTCTTGAAACTCCTTTAGTCTTAAACCTATCAACATTTTTCAGTTTCCCCAAATTTTTCATTACTCTGTTAACATCGTCATGACCAAATAGAACAATCTATATAGGTCTTTTTCTGTTGGATTGGGATGGATCATATTTTCCTCGTCTAATTGGTTGTGGGTTATCAATTGACACATCGAATACCGATAAGATGCTCCTCACTGTATTAGAATCAGCAGAAGACCGACTGCTATAATTATCAATAGTTGCCTCTAACACACCAAACAGCAAAATATTGTTCTTCCTCCTCTCCCTCTCCGAAGCCTCCTGTACTATCTTCTCCACTTCAAAAACACCCGATGGCTCTCCCGCAAAATTCATGCCTGCTTGCCCCTTAATTGTTTCCAGCTCATGTTGAATACAGAATTGGTTCAAATTTTTAAACTGCTGTTTAAAATCAGAGCAGCTATCACAATAAAAGGTGATTTTTCTATCTTTGTTCTTCAAACAATGAGCAGATCTTGATAATCCGAAACATGTCGTATGAGCAAGATGTCGGCATATATCATATGATACTTCCTTTTCAGGTGTTAATTCGCCACTACAGATATAGCAATTCAGATATAATTAATTTAAAAGGAAAAAGAAAAAACAACAAGTAGAGAATAGAAAAGCACAGGGATACGCTTCACATCAAGGGGCCTATCTTGGTGGCTCACAAAAACACACAAGAAGGCCGCGGAAAAGAGAAATTTAGAAATACGGGAAATAAATAAATGTAAATATCAATTCCTCGCCAATATAATTTCAGACTCCACTGTATATTCAAAGTAGAATAAATGTATATCGATTTACAGAAAAATAAGCATGGGAAAAAAGGGGGCAAAGAAACGCTAGGTTAATACTTATCTGTAATTTTCTCTTGAAATATGAATACATTCATGAAACCATGCATATTAAAATCATCAACAATTATGACAGAGCTCATGATCTTTTGTGGTATATCTATAGACTTTCACAGAATCTTCAAACGGTAGAAATGATATCTCCGTAGTGTATTTTACCTGCCGGTTCGTGCACCAGAGAGTGCGTCGGGAAGTTTTCGTTGCAAATGGCATCTTCACATGGCCAACGATTTGCATTTACGAGTGTGCGTTGTTTATGCGCGAAAATTGCGAACTCTTTGCAGAGTAGCAGTTCACACACTAGTACGATGCGAGCAGTGCGAGTGATGGCCATCTTGTTTCTCCGCAAACTACGAAAACGTTAGTTAATAAAAGCGCTATACACAAACAGTGAAAGTTTATAGCCACTTACCTACAAGTTTCAAAAAATCAAACATTGCCTTGCCGAAGAGAGTGCTTGGCCGAGAATTATTAGGGGAATGTTTTCTATGGTGTTGACAATTACTTTTCGACAAACCTGGAACTGCAATATTTTTACTACTATATTTATATTCAATATTTATTTTACTATGTTATTTTGTGTATTTATATGCGTTTCGTGCTTTATACACATATGGGTTTTGGAGATCGTTGCTTATTACGACATGCGATCGTTTTTGATTTTAATTCATAACTAACATTATCGACATTTTTGTTAGAATTCTTTCATTTTGTGAAACCCATTTTTCAAAGTACAAAATCGAAGATTCTCCAATTACTTCAAATAGTTTTTTGTCACGTCGTTGGCTTTGGAACATAAACCATTGAACCATACACGCACATGCAGTGCATTTCAGTTGAAGTACAATACAAACACTAGAAACCTTTAACAATGTTCACGTTAACGCTGTTAGAAGGTCGAACAAATTAATTACAAGTCAAGTTCAGCATGAATGACCCTTTTTTAGTTTTGCTCTTTAATTACTGGACTCGACAGATATTAAAAGTATAATGCAAAGTTAATTTCTGTGGCAGTGTATCACAGGTGGCTGTTCAATTTAGCAAGAATTAATAACATCCTCTGATGTTTTACAACGTCTTATTTGCAGTCTTTTTACAAGCTCTCTCCTTTTTTTACACCACACGCTTTCTAGACAATTTCATGAAAATTAATTAACGAAACAAGCTAACAAGTCGCTCGTAAAAGGTGTTTCGAAATATTTTGGAACAATTCGAGATTATTATTACACAAGGAAGGTTCGTTATTGAGAAGATAATTAAAGTGAACGTAATTAACACAAAAATGTCTATTCGACGCTGTCACTTTATGCATAGCAACGAAAGGTAAGCGAATTATTCGATTTTATTAATATCTGCAACACATTTATCAAAAATGGAATAAGTAGTACTAATTAAATGCACATTAGTTCAGTAACAGAAAAAAGTAAAATAAAGCAAGACTGGAGAGGATAATAATATAGAGGTGTTTTGATAAGGTGGACGTCAAAAATAATCAATAATGCTTTACCTGGGAATGATTCCGTTAATACCATGAGCTACGAGGGATGTTTCCAAAGTTCTGGAAATTGTGCTCTAATTAAATTACGCCGAGCTTATAGGCAATGCACACAAGTGATACACAAGTCTTACGGTGATAGATTTTGGCAACGGATAGTAACCAGTAACAAAAGGTTGATTCTTTATTTAAATCCTGAGAACAAAAGACAATCCAAAGAATGGCGTAAACCGGAAGAAGAGACTCCACTTAAGGCGCATGTAGTTCCGTCTGTTGGAAAGGTAACGCTTACTGTAAGGTACTATATTTAACGCAGAATATTATTTGAACTTATTATCCGGATTATTGCGGTAGGCACTTGTCAGAAAATAGCCTGGAAAGGTGCATAAGAGTCCGTTATTGCAACAGGATAATGCAAGACCCCATACCGCAAGAAAGACAAAGGATATTTTGAACGATTTACGATGGGAATTGCTTCCGCATCCACCTTACTCACCAGATCTTGTGCCCACTGGTTTTCATCTGTTCCTAGTTTTGAAAAAACCTTTACGGGGTATTCGATTTGAGCGTGACGTAAAACGTGTTATAAATAGGTGGACTGCGGAGACACCGAAAAAGTTCCTCGAGGAAGGCTTAAACAAATTAGTTTATGTAGAAAAACTAATATTCATGAAAATTGATAAAATAAATAAAATTATAGCTAAATTCTCAAAATTTTGGAAACATCCCTCGTATATTGGCATTGTCTTGCGTTAGCTCTTGAAATACGACATGGAGCATTATCCTGTGTCCAACGAGAGAACCATGTAGGCGCTTCAATGGAACGGAAAAAATATATTTGAATGATATCAGTACACCGAGAAGGATTTAATTTGATTTGATTTAATGTATACTTTTGTTTGTTCGATTTTGTCCGATTCTGTTCGGTTACGTTCAACTATATCCGGTTCTATTCGATACCATTCGGCTCTGGTCGGCTATATTACATTAATATTGTTTATTAATGTTCAATAGAGAAAACATAGGCATCGTCAGTAGATGGATAGAAATAAACTTCAATAAATAAAATAGTGTAAATGTCCATAAACCAATAATATGTCACCTGGAAAGGTACTCTGCAGCATAATAAAAAAAATATTCATGGAGGTAGGCAGCTACTTTTCCTTTAAATGTAATCTTTGATTTCGCGTAGATGGAGTCTGATAAATATTATATCGCTTTGTAATATAGGCTTTTCTCGAAAAGTGGTATGACGCGGTCAAATTATGTAAACTACGAGTAATTATCGCACTAAACACATCACCATTGCGGACAAATATTTGTTTATTTTTGTTACAAAATAATAGGACTTCTTGAATAAACTGGAAAATAATGGCAACATTCCTAACTGTGTAGAGAACCCCCAAAATGCTTAACCGTAATGTAGTCGCTACTCAACGTTTTCAAACTAGCTCATTCTAATTGCGTAATTGACGTACGCCGAACAATGCCGAATGTAGATCTCGTTCCAAACGACAACAGTGCAAATAGACATTCCTTTATTGATTTGTCCTCGAATGGCACATAAACTGTAACGAAGATCGAAATGGTAATAGGTAGGTCTTAAGAGTTCAAAGTAAGACCCTACTCATCACCAATATCTTATTCTTCTCACCACATTTGACAATCCACGTGATACCCATAAGGATTAATTAAGAGGTTTAGGTCATTAATGTAAAGGAGGAAAAGAGTCGGGGCGAGAATGAAGCTTTGTGGAACACCGCACTCCAAACGTACACACGATGAGAAAAAGGATTCACTAACTTCGTGCTGTATCATTAATTTCTACGGTTAGTTAAAACAAAATTAAATAATTTGTTGGCAACACCCTGTATACCATACACTTCTATTTTATCTAATGCAGCTTAATGATGAGCATTGTTGAACGTTCCAGTTAAATCAAAAACACCTCCCACGAACTTTCTACCATCGGTTGTCTAAATACAATTTAAGCCTGAGTACAAAGTGTTGTATATTTTGTAGGAGCAAAACCAAATTGTGTGGGGGAAATCAGGTTATTATCTGCGAGTAAGCTTTTAGTCGACTACTTATTATTTTTTCAATAATTTTTGCAAAAACAGTAGCAGCCGCCATAGGTCGGTAGTTTTCCACATCATATATTGCATACATTTGTTAGTAGAATGTCTTTGGTAACATATTTTAAAACAAAACAAGGAATACTGTCTTAGCTGAGTTTGACTTTACGGTAACACATCGAATAATGTCTAATACCTTGTATACATACGTTGGAGAGAAGAATAAATTTGAAGCGGCTCTATTGTTATTTACTGATGAAATATGTTTTGGAAAATGAGTCATCGGTTATATTAATGTAGGCTTCCACGGTTAGTCAGTTAAAACTAAACGTGTTCCGGGTTTGAACCGTGTCATGGTTAATCGAAAACTCATCAGTCGGTCATGTGTATTAGGGTAAGCGCACATGAACGATTATACTTGGCCGATCGGATCGGAAATCTATGTACAGATACATATTGCGAAATCGCTTAGCCAGGTAGTACGTACACTATCGCTGGGATTCTTTGGGTGTCAACCCTATTTCGCTGATAATACTGCGTGTGAATTAGTGTTATGAGTGCCGAATCTGAATGCTATTGTTTCTAGACGATATGAATATTTTGTGTAAGAGTGGTAGGCAAACTACCCCTAGGATCCTTTGCATATTAATCGTATTTTGCTGCATGTGAATTGGTGTTGTCTGCCGAATGTGAATGTAATAGTTCTTAGATGACTAACGATATGAATGATTTTGTGTAAGGGTCTTACCTAATCCGCCCTTGGGACCTTTGGAAGTCACTCGAATTTTTGTGGTAGATCCGGATATGAATTGGTCTCGTACATGTTGAATCTGAATAGGATGCTTATTGGACGATCAACGATATGAATTATTTCGTGTGAAGGCTGCAGATAAGCTACCTCAACGACCCTTTGCATGTCAGCCGCATTTCACTGGTAGAACTGTATGTGAATTGGTAATGCGTATGCCGAATCTGGACATGAAAGTTCCCAGACTACCGGCGATATGAAGTATTTTGTGTAAAGGTAGTAGGTAAACTATCTCTAGAATCATTTGCACGTCAACAGCATTTCAGTAGTAGAACCGCTTGTGAATAGGGGTTTTGTTGAAGTTATAATTCGTAGCTGTTGGACGACGGATGATATGAATTGTTTTGCACAGGGATAAGGGCAATCGAAACCATACGCCGCTCAGGGCAAAGACTGAGGATGGGGTTTTCCACCGCGGTCGATTCCAGGCGTGTATGGGCTTTTCTTCTATTGTTAATGCTTGTTCCCGTTTAGGTTATTTTTCCTTCGATTTACCTTCTAGTAAGATCGACCGATGAGATCAAAAGATCAAAACTCAAACCCCAAAGGTTTAATAAGGAACAGTTATAGAGTTATGTACATAAAGGGATACCAGATGCAGTTTGCCCAACCCAGCACATTTTCTTTTGGAAATCCGGATGCTACAATAGTGCTACCTTGTACTCTCGTTCTTTAGCAAATTAACTATGTAGACAAGCTGACGAGTTTTTCCCTTAAAAACATAAATTGCTGTGGCGGATTACTGTAAATTTTTGTTAGGTAAAGATCTTCGTCAAAGCCAATGTTTAAGTAACCAAGTTCAGAAATACAGGTTTGACAGCAATCGAGAAAGATATTTTATATAAGTTGTTTGAAATTCATAAAGATACGATTTCACATAATGCGACAGAATAAATTGACATATTTTTAAAAAGTAAAAACTTAAACTTGCTTTTACCAATTATTATACCACAAAAATTTGAAAGGTCTCTAGATTAAAGCCAAAGAATATAAATTATGTATTCAAAATTAAAATGTTTTTGGTTCAGCTTTAGTAAGTTATCTTGTAGATTTTGGTCGCAATTTGGATACAAAACTATTGAAAGAAAGTAACAATCAGAATGCTAACACCTTTGAATCTATTTACATGAGCAAAGTTGAAGATTTATAACGTTTGTCCTTACAGATTCAAAGAACTTTTACTGAAAGAAAGAGACAATTCATTATTAAGATAATAACTTTGTATTCATTCTTTGAATCATATTTACGAATATTTAGTTGAATTTTTATGTGAACAAACTTTTGGAGAACTCTATACACTTCCTCTAGATGACAGCGCGTACGTACATAATCTCTTGATTCACATGCACGACTTGTTTTTTGTAACGTACGTCATCCAAAAGAAGTCCCCACGTCATCGTCCAGAATGGTATATAAACCGCTCGAAAATCTCATTCGAGAGGAGTCTACTCCTACCGCTTCGTATCACTGACGGTGCTTGACAGTGGCCTAGGCGGAACCCCTCCGTATCGCTGTCGGTGTTTGAAACTGGCCTAGGCGGAACCCTCCCACCGTAACGCTGCCGGCGTATGACTCACCTAGCCGGAAGCCTTTTCCGTATCGCTGTCGGTGTTTGACGCTGACCTGGGCGGAATCCTCTATTCGTATCGCTGTTGACGTATGACGCTAACCTAGGCGGAAGCCTTTCCCGTATCGCTGTCGGTGTTTGACGGTGACCTGGGCGGAACTCTCCCCCGTAACCGTGTTATTCTTGTTTGTAAAATTAAATTAAATTTTATTCGCGATAAAGACTGTAAGCTTGTTCACTGTTATTATTAATCTGCACTTTGCCGAATTTTCCGATTGCTGCGTGTAGGTTGATAACCAAATTTTTAACACGTTGAATATTGAAAGACCGTTTCTAATTTTTAATATATTTTGTACTTCAATATTAAGTACTGGGATTATCTATAGGTGAGAGACGCAACTACAAAGAATAAGTAAATACGAACTACATAGATATTTTCGCGTTATCACAAATTTTATCAAAAGTAATAGAAAGCAAAATAAGGAATAGATTATTTTATTTGTGAACAAGTTACAGATTTGTTAAAATTAATTAACATTAATTTTCCGTATTTTCAAAAACTCAAAATTTACCAGAACCCATACATGAGTTCTGGTCCATTCCGAGTTTGTGAATAGGAGCAACAAACACACACGTAAAGTGCGTTACAAATTAAACAATAAATAATGATGTTTCTCCACTAAACAATATATTGGTAGATTTAATGAAGTACATACCTTGATCTGCTCACCTCTATTATTGTATTTTTAGGATATTATTATTTTTTATGTGTTTTTATATTGACTAGCGCTTGAATGCGTAAATGTATAAATGCGCCGCAGATGTCTGTAGTAACCATACGAAATGCCCCATATACAAAAATACATAGCATTAAAGTTTGAAAAAACTTGATGTTCTATAATGTACAAGCATTATTCTGTTTCATAATTTTCCCAGGCACACTGTCTAGCAAGTTAACACCCACGTATAGCGAAAATTAACAAACAATTGTTAAACAGAACTTTGCATAAAAAAATACAATACATCAATTGGCGAAGTCCAACTAATGCTGATCTACTTAACTGAAGAAAAAAAAAAATATGTATAATTCTGTCATACTTTTGGATCCCAAATATAAAACGTAAACATATATACATAATACAAACACACTAAAAGTTGTTAACAAAAATTGCTTAAATAGAAATATTTGTGAACAAATTCTCTGGATGAATTTCATAAGGCGATGCACAGTTATACAATTAATAATTTTAGAAAAACAAAAATTCAGTAAAATGCTTATCTGAACAACTTCACCCAGGAACAAGGCTATAGGTATAAACAAATATCAGGAAATATATATATATATATGTATATATATATATTATTCCATTCGATATTCCATTAGAAAATTGAAATAGCTTGAATCAAACAAAAATCTCGAGTTATGTCAATTATCTCAAAAATTAAAACAGGCAGGTACAGGAAACATTGATCAAAATTGATTTGAGTGAAGATCGTCATCCGATAATATATTAATATATAAAAACATTTAAAATCTAAACTTGTATCATGCGCTACAGAAACTCAACCCTGTATACTTGAATAGAACTGCAGCTTTTTTTCAAATATTTTTTATTCTGAGAACTTTTTTTCTAGATTGATCAGGAAAGGAATTACTTTTCGCCCATGCTCTAGGTACACACGCTGTATATTTTGACATCGAGGGATAGCGGACTACATAACAAATACCTCTTTCGTAACCAGCCAGCAGTACCCGACATTGATGCGGAATCAAATTATGGTGAGGGTTTAAGAAATCAACTGGCAGAAAATGAAGATATATGTGAGTTTATCGGGCAACACCGTTCTTCATTTATATCCGAACGTTGGTGTCCGCTTTTGCTGCTCTACCTCCACCTCCTCCTCCATCACCATTTTCTCCTCTACCCCTCAGTCTAATGTCCCAATAACCTCCGTTGCGCCGCCGTTGCAATTTCTCCAATCCGGGGCACTCATACCAATCGTGAGCCAACCCGTCCGATGCCTCGGGACTGATGGACGTTCTCTCTCGAGGGTAGAATATTAATTATCGCGGTTCGTATACCTCTTACCCTAGTGATAATAAATGACAAGACATAAATTTCTTTGCCACCTTATTTCTAGCCACCGCCGTCGACAATGCTGCCTCGCCTTCTGGATGTTTTTCTTCGCAATTTAATTGGAAAATATAATAACAATTTGCGTCCACGCCGTCGCCGACCGACGTTGGAATTTACCGTCATCTAATTCAATAAAATTAGCTTCTCAGTTTTTGCTTGTTTCTGGTTTCATTTAAAATAATTGACACTGATGTAACATGAACATTAATCGCTTTACAATTCTAATCTTTATTAATGGCAACATTTCCATACATTTAATGTCTCTTTTTTCTGAGAGTGGTATGCTATTATTATATCAGCATCGGCTAAATTGCCCAATATTTAATCAGATCACTATTTACGGTCGGCAGTTATGTTGGTAGCGAAAAACTTTATGTACCTTCAAAAGTAACAACTACTTCATTAGTACTACGGTCTGCGGAAAGGGATATGATTATTACCAGCAAGAATCATGTACAGGATTCCTACAGTAATATGACATTGCACAATTAAAGGAAAATAAACAGTTCCTGTAGTGTTCCCATAGTTATGGAACAAGGAACAGGAAAACAAATTAAGTTCATACAAAACGAAACCGATTCTCGAAGGCAGCTTTTTTATTCAAAATATTTCAAACAAATAAAATTTGTGACAAAGCTGCTGCAGTTGTTAAGGAAATAGATTTAATAACTATTTATGTCAATTATGCCGGTTCATTTCACGCGACAGAAAACTTTCAAAATACTGCGTTGTCATTTGTGGAGTCTGCGCAAACGGTGAACGATGGACACGCATTGCTATGTGCTGTTGATATAAAGAGTATGCGTGTTGTGGAAAAATTCGAGGAGGTTATAAACAAAGATTCTGATTTTACCAGATTAATGCAAAAGTGGTAATGGTGCATCTGATCCATTATCTGTTTATAAAGATTATTTTAATTATGCGTGTCTTATATCCGTAGATGTCGAACGGCCATTCTCAAAATATAAGCACATTTATTCATCACGACGAATGCAGTTTAGCGAGACATACGCTAGAAACATACCTAATGCTGCTAACTTTTCACCAATCTTATTTTATTTGTGCTACGGAAATAAGGTAAGTAGGTTATATATAATATGTATAATTAAATAAATAAACTAACATTGCTCTTTCCCGATATATACTTGCCTTTCATATATATATATATATATATATGAAAGTTGGTACTGTCCTGGCGTGCAGACAAAAGTGGCCTACTTTAATCGTTATCTAATGAACGCACAGGACCGTATTTGGTTGATTATTACTGACATTACTTTTATGTAATGAAATTCAATTTTTTAATTTTTGGGAAGTTTGACCTACGCACCCTCGCAATCATCGCAAACAATAACATATATATATATATAAATATCCGATTATTCATTTTTAAGAGTATCCGTTAATTCTAGTCATATCTCGATAATAATGTTCGTAAATTTACTTACTTTAATTGAACACGTTTTACAGCTGAGAGTACCGTAATGTTGTTTGTGCAAAAATTACAAATTCAAGTACCCAACATTACAGTGAATCGGGATCAGCCCAGACGTGGAGGCAAGGTAATCTTTTAAAACCATATCTTGTTTATAAGCTCTAATTATGGTGCAGCAACTAGTTATATTATCGAGTTTCAACACTGGCAGAACAACTGAATCTGAAATGTCAACCACTTCCAAAGATGTTCTATTCGAAACCTGAATTTTATTCTCAATAGAATCTGCGATATATGTACATAGGTTTTCCTCACTGAAATAGACTTCCACTCCCGAGGTTTTTTTTATGGAGAAGGGCATCTGGAACACTGGCTTGTATAGTTTTCCGGATGCGGCGATTTCAAATATGTAACAATTTCTCTTGGAGTACTTCTTATTCTATTAATTCCAACCACTTGATTTTGGCACATTTACTATTAATATCTAATGAAATATCTACAATTTTGAGTTAACTTTGAACGCAAAGCTGTGTATTTCCAATAATGGAATATGAGGCACATCGGAAATGCCAATTTGCTAATTAAAGTCACTATACCATATTTCTTCTATAACTTGTACTGTCATGTTTAGTAAGTTTTTTGTTCCACAAGCCTCGTGAATACTTCGGAACATTAAGATATAAGTCCCGCCACTTTCTGTGCGCATCACGAAATTAACAGAGACTAGACACACACGTGTTTATTTGTCTCATGAGAATGGGTTCGTGTTGTCTACTGGTTTCATTAATAAAAATTCTTCACAGGGTCTTGTGTAAATGTTTCGATTTTTACTTGCGCTAGTATGTGTGACGTTTTTGGACGATATCCAACAGATTTACCTTTTAAATAGGACGCCAATCTTGAATATCTTTTAATAATATTTTATGTACTGTTTAATATTCAGTAAATTGAGCGTTGAAGGTTTCACTTTTACGATCTTGAACTTTTTAGAAATTTTCTTAACTTTTCTTTAGTTCCGGCACCACTTTTTGAAGTAATTATAAGCTGTTTCATTTGTCTTGCTGATTCTGAGGAATAGGTTGCGATACTGTGGCTTCTGATACTTCAAGAGACGAAATATTCACAGAATTCCTCAACGTTATAATTACGGCGATCAAAACCAGTGGCACCTAGCTCTGTGGCATACCAGAATCTTTTCGATTGACGTCGTTGACGGTCACAAAAGAAAACCCACCATTCTTAAATACACTCTATCTTTCGCAACTTAGAATCAAAAATAACTATTTTGGCATGTCGAAGTATTTTATTAATGCAAAAGTATACTTTTTCTGATTTGATCATCAAATTTATTGTTGATTTTGTATTAAATTTGGCATTTTCTCCTATAGGTATATACATACACCATTCGTAAAGTCCATTTATATTTAAAATTACTTATACCAGCAGGAAGAGAATTTCTTGTAAATTTCATACTATTTTTTTCCATAAAAAAAGGTACAGTACTTACCACCTTTTCCCTTTTTGTGCCTTTTTTTGTTCACATCTACATACGTATAAGCATATACTTGATATGAAAATATTATCCAGTTTGAAGGATTTGGTGTATATATATATGTATTGTATATAGGTATACAAAGAGCAGAAAGAAAGAGAAGAAGGAGGTGGTTTTCCCGCGACAATGGTGAATGTTTGAGATCGGCTGCCTTTCCTTTTTACGAACCAATAAAAAGTCCCATGCGATAGGAAATTCATATAACAAGAAATCTGCGAGCCTGTAGGTAGAAAATTGATATCCAATTTTGTAGTTCGGCTTCCTCATCTGTACGATATAAACGAATATGTGCCTTCAGAAAGAGAAAAAGCTGAAATTGCTCGATGAAAGCGGATATACATGGATACCTCTGTATATCATTACTTAAATCAATATATGGACGTGTGTACAGTTATGTTTAAAGCAAATTTATATGAATTGAAATACTCACGCCTTAAAATCAAAGTGAATTTGACAGAAATAAAATCGTTTCATTTTCCTGTTTGTTGTGTGGTTCGAAGGCCAACAGGATTATGAACTAAATTGCTTGTTATAACTGAAGGAGCCCTTGGTATGTGTATGTATTGCATGTGTAAAGTGTTCCATGGGTTTGTCGCCGTTACTCCTTTGTAATATGGGGTAGAATGGAATCATTATGTCCAAACATGCAAATGGTAACTGAATACCGTGTAAAAGTCGATTGTTAAGGGCAATTTTTGTGTTTTGAGTTCTTATCAAACAAGAAAAAATATATCGAGTATAAGTATTCTTCACACTGATGCAAATGTAGTTTCTAGACCCTCACGCTTCATAAAGTGGCAATTAAAATTCTGAAATGAATTTTCAAATCATGTAACTTTTCAGCCTGCCCTTACAGAAAGCGGTGAATTTCAACAGCTCGATAGTGCCTCTCATTGGAACATACATATCTCAGCTTCGCCAACCACGTAAAATTTTCTCTAGAAAAACATTCTATCTAATATTAGAAGTATAGAAAATCGAAAAAAAAAAAACAATTTGCAAAATTTTCCAGTAGCTTCCGATTTCTACCGCTAATACCATTCGTCGAATATAGCTCTTCATCCATCAGCGAACACTCTCGTTCTGAGAATAATGAAAATTACACATGGTGAAGCTTAATGCACGATAAATTTAATGCATTGGTCGGTAACACGATCGTTCGACGGCTGATTTTTTAATGGGCATCCGAGGAATTCGATTTTGCTGATGGAATTCCATCCACCGCGAGCAGATTCAGTCAATTAGTGCATGCTTGACTGCGGCTCATTGCCGAATCACAAAAGTAACTGCTGATTCGTTAGCTTTCTATGAGTTGAAGAGGTGGTCTTGTGGCGAATGTTCTACTATTCAAATCAACCCTTAATCTCTGACTACCCCTAGACAGAAATTAAACCGAATGTTTGCCAGACCTTTAAAAATCAAATCCGATATTGATTTTTGCTGTTTTCCCCTTTGCAAGATATGCTTTCCTTTTAAAAAGGTTATCAATCACTGAAGCGAGAATTGCTTGGGTTTATACAAAGATACGTAATTAATAGCTCTGAGATTTGTTATGGAAATATACTATTTGGAGTATCTTTTATTATTGATTTAGTATGAAGAAATGAAGAAATTACACGCTTTTAATGCATCACACGTTTTTTTCCTTTGCTTCACAAAGGTCAAAATAACTCTAAAACGGCAACCGATAGGTTAGAAGATATTTTGTAAAATTGGCTTTAGAATGCCTAGTAGAATCTGAAAATGCAACAAAAAATATAGGTTTCTATTTATAATATCAAAGTTGGCCATGACTTTTTATGTAACCGGAAGTGCGACATTCATGAAGTTACTTTTTTTTAAATAGATCATAGTTAACCATGCTTAACTCCGTTTAAGTTTAAAAATCGAGAGGATATCACTGCAAAATTCAAGAACTTTTAATGGACGGGTTCCGTCAAGCAATAATTTGTAATGTATGAAATAATTTTATTTGATGGAATAGATATCAAAGACCATTAAAATAAAAGCTACAAAGAATTAAGAATTTGCAATAGTATCCAATAATTAATAGTAGCAAAAACCGCCGAATTTAGTTCAATCATTAAGTTGGTTTTATCAATACGTTGTGTGATAATATTTTTGGTTAAAGAACTTCTAAACAGCTCTTTTCAGATATACGTCGCTAAAGCCTACATACAAATTAGTATCCACATCGGGAAGTTTAGGAAACGTCTTTATAGGTATAATATTAATGAATACATTCGGGTAACTATCAGTAAAGAGTTGTACAGTTAGATAAAATAGAAGATTTATATAGTTAATTAATGCGGCTCAGGAGCAACCTACAAACGTATTTCAGTTTTTGAAAATGCAGTAGAATAATTTTTAATGATATCGTCACCATAAATGGAGAAATACGGTGAATGTCTTTGCCAATTTGTTGGTAACATATAGCTTCGTTATAGTGTAGGTTACTTTCTGTTACCATTTCAAAAGTTTGTTTATGCCAATATGGAAATTGATTAAATTAAAATTAGAACAGATCAGAAGTGAACGAAAATTTCCGGAACCTTTTGAATATATTCCTCAAGGAATTCCGGGAACAATTGATGCAATAACCAAACAATTTGTGGTGGTATGGAGCGTGCCAATACTTGACTGTTTATTACGTACACCAATATGCTTATGTATTTTATTCGATAACCTACAAAAATCCTCCCTCGCGATTCAATTCGCAAAGTTTCTCAAAATTTAATAACAGTGCTTTTGTATATAATTCGATCTTGGGACGTAAACCTCATTACGCATACTTACATATACGTTCACATCTGGTCATAATTTTGTTTGTGTTGGAATAACTTAAAAATTCTAGAAAAACTTTTTGTTACGGAGAAACAAGAACAGAAGAGGAACGAGGAGAAGACGCAAAAGGTATAGAAGAAAGCTTGTTTGATTGACGAAATGGATGAGAGAGAAATATTAAAATTTACATAAGAGAGATGGTGTCTATTATACAAACAGATCGATGTATTTCTATTGCTGGAGGTCTTATAACGCACCGGGGATTATATTGTTTTTAGCATTCTCCTTGTTGTTTCTCCCGATCCGATTTCAATTCTAACTCATTTCGTCGGTACGCTGCGTCTTTTTTCTCGATTTTTTGTCGATTCATCGCCCAAAGCAGTAATTAAATATCAGTGATTTCCGAAAAATATAATATATTCTTTCGTACTCGTTTTTTCTTCGACGGGGAAATATGGTTGCGAGTGGAGCGATAATTAAAGAATAATATTGTATTACTGATGAAAAAAAGACGAATAAAATCAATCGTTGGAGTTATATTGTTAGGTTAGAAACTATGCTACTTGAAAAGTAGATGTTTTTTACTATATGTGTAGGTTTGTAAGGTTTGTTGCGGAGACAGCCTAAATTAATCTCTTAAGTTTTGATTTCCAACTTCTTTTGAAAATGTTAAATTTAAATTTATTTTAATAGATTTTCCTGGATTTTAGAAATTCAAAAATTTTGCGATATTTTACTTAGCCTTTGTATCTTTTGGAAGTCGATATTTCTTTGAGTGACATACATAATTTTTAACATAAGAATCAGCAATATTTTTACCATTTTTACGGACTAGATATTTTAATGAAAATATGGTCGTTTATAAATAAATATCTTCAATATTTAGAGGAAAAATTAACAATTTAACCTAAAGTTTCAGTAAAATAAACATCACCCACATTTTTATTAGCCTGCTTAGGACAGATTAATATTTTAATAAACTTCATCCGATTGCTGACCTATTGAAATCCCATTTTCTCTATATTAGCGGAGAATATAAGGTCAACTAATGTTATTATATTATCAGCTAATAAACTTACTAGGCTCACTTCTCCTCCGTTTGAATTTGTTAATAACGCTACAAATTATACAAAGTCATTCGCGACATATTAAACACTTATTAAACGACCTATTAAAAGTACCTCTAGAAATAATTGTAGTATCTTTTTGAAATTTTGGTTGGCAATGTTATGGATAGTGATGCACTTCCTAAAAATATTTTCAATTTTTTCAAATGGTACATCCTCATTATGAATCATTTGGGTAGACTTTGTAAATACAAGTTCAACGATATACAAATATCATAGATGTAGGACGAACCACCTTTGAGATATTCAATTTTCTCTTAAAATTTTGATAAGCGCAGAGAGATTAACTTGAAAACCTTTGGTAACGAACCGCTGTTCATCCCAGATTCAAAGAACTTTCACTGTAAGATACAATTTATTATTAAGATAATAACTTTGTATATATTAATTGAATTATTTCTGCGAATATTTGTTCGTGTGAATAAACATTTGGAAAACCCTTTAGACTTCTTCTAGAAGAAGGTGTATGTTTGCATAACTTATGGATTCATTCACATTCTCGACTTGTTTTTCTACACCGTACATCATTCCAAAGAGGCTTTCGCATCATCATCCGCAGGGGTATATCAACCCAAAAATCTCATTCGAGAGCAGTCTTTTCCTGCTCACAACACTGGTTTAAGTGGAACTCACTCCTGTATGGCTGTCGGTGTTTAGAACTGGGCTAGCCGGAAACCACCTTCGTAGTCGTGATATTCTCATTTGCAAAGTTAAATTTTATTTAAATTTAATCCGTGTTAAAATCCCCAAGTTTGTTCACTACTTTATTTTCAATCTACTTTACCGAGATTGATTATTGAATTTTGATCAGAACTTTTATAATTTAATACATTTTGTATATAAAGTTGTCACCGAGCTTGATTTCTGAATTCCGTCTCTTATTTGTTTTCTTTTATTGTGTCAATCATCATATGATAGTTACGAAAATATTGTTTCCTGTAAGTATATCAGGTATTGGTAACAACAAAGAATAAGCAATACTAACTAGACAGATATCACGAATTTTCTGTATGGTATTAACAAATAAAACAAAGAAATAAGGTTATTTTATTTGAGAAGAAGTTACAAGTTTGCTATTTTAGTATTAGTATTAGTATTATTGGACAGATGCACAGATGTCTTTGGTCACTGCAACCTTAATAGATCTATTGTAACAAAATGCCCTTATATATGTAAGAGAAGTTGGAGGCTGTTAATAAACCTTAATATTACTCCAGGATCTTCGTCCCTCAGTTCAGTAGATGGAACAGTTTATTGAAATATTGTTGTCGAGTGCGACTGATGGCAACACAGTTACATAAAATGTGTTCTGCCCCTCTAGATCTTTTAGACATAGACGGCATATTTGATCCTCAACTTCTCCTAGATTGAATAGGTGATATTCCAGGGCTGCATGTTCTGTTAGAAATCCCGCTAGTAAACCAAGGTCCCTTTTGCTGAACGATAGCACTATTTTTGCTGCCTTAGGCGAGCCTGATATAAATGCTTTCGCTTGTTTTTGTTCTGGAACATTGCCCCCGTACATACCACATCTGTGATGTTGAGACAAGCAAGCCTCTGAATTTATTGAAGCTACTGTTGCTACTGTTGTGCTGAGTTGGGTTTTGGCTACCAAACCAGAGAGGTGTAGGTGACCATGGGTCTAATTATTGCCGTGTATGACCAGAAGATCATTTGAGGGTTAAGACCCCAATTCTTACCTAGTAGCCTGCGGCACATTTATGATGCCGCAATGGCTTTTTTCTGTAAGTTAGATATGTGGGAGTTCCATGTTAGTTTTTTGTCGAACGTGACTCCCAAGTATTTAATTTTATCACTGAAGTTAATCGTTTTCCCTTCAATGGAGGGTGTATTTAAGCAGACTTTCCTTTTCCTTGCAAAAAGAACGATTTTAATCTTTTCCGGGTTTTGCGCAGGCTCTGATTTTGACACCACTTATATGTATCGTCCAAAGTACTTTGAATAAGTTGTAATATTATATTCTCATATTTTCACGGATCATGATGACCAGTTCGTCAGCGTACCCTTGCACCTCATATCCGCTGGAAGTCAAGTTCTGTAAGAGATCATCTACAACGAGGCACTAGATCAGAGGTGACAGGGCAACCTCTGTCAGTTCTAACTGTTGTCGTTTCAAATCCCAGCGTGGCGCGTATTCGTCGACTTTGGACAAAATGAGGTACTTGTTCCTCTGTTTGCAGTGTTGAGTAAGGTTTCTGACCTCCGTTGAAGTTGGCTCGGCCGACTCCTTGGGGAAGTAGGCCGTGGCAATAATAACCTTTTGTAAACCCTCCGCTATCGGTACAGCTACTTCCACCGCAATTAGATCATTGGAAATGAATTGGGGCAGAGATAGTCAACTGATAGAATGCTTCCCTATAGTAAGCTACCCATAGTAAGTTACCCATTGGTGTTGATAGTCTTCGGACTAGACCTCCATAAACATATGGCTCTTGAATCAGCACAATTTTGATATCGGAGTTGGAGAAGCCCTTCACCAGCACGTCGGAGGCCGCTTTATAGTGCTGGATGTTGGCTGTATGCCCACGTATTTAGTCATTTTTGGTGGCGGACTTGAATACTGTTTGAGAAGGGGCGGGACTGCCCTTGCTCTTCTTTTGGCTTTTGCCCTTGCGAAGTATCTGTTACCGGTATTCCCTTATTTTGTACCGGTGTTACCGACTCATTGTAATAGTAAATAAATTACAATGACTCGAATTTGAATCCTAGAATGAAGAAGAGCATAAATATTAATCTTGTAATTTATTGTTATTACATCCCGCTTTTTACACCCGTTATTGTTTTCTCTTCTTTTTACCTGTTTGGTTAATTGTTGTTATTTCCTCCAATCAATTAATTTCACTAGGTTTGTTTAAATTTTTGAGCTGCTGATAGACAACTATCTATTCTTCAATTCTTCAGTTATTGTGTTGCTTTTTCTATAATGGCACAAGTGCGAACCATGTAAGGCAAATTTTAAGTGACTATACGATGAATCTGCTAAAAATTACCACTAAGTGTAAGTGGAACATGATGAACGTACATCCGAGAACATTTGAAATATGGTAGCATAGGTAGGTCAAATCTATACTGCGCACAGCGTTGGCACTACCTAACATCTCAATGGTTGTGTAATTTGCTGTGTAGCCACGGAAAATAAGGTATTAAAATTGGCTAAGCAAATGTAACAATATACAAAGCCTGAAAAACAGACATCAACGATAACCAGAATCATTTATGCGTTAAAAATTGAAATTTGACAGTTTGACAATTGTTATGATTATGGTTGTGGACCAAAGATTGTAATTAGATTATCATATTGCGTTGAACGGAAAGTCGCTTAACGAAGCCTTCCACACACGAAAGACGTATACCTCGAACGGTTGCGCCAGTCCAGTCGTTTTCTTGGAAATCGTAAGAATAGATGTTAGTTTGTCGGCTAGTACAGAGGTTTGTAAAGTCAGAGGACACTGATCATCCCAACAATTTAGTAGTAAAGTTGTTTGTGTTGTACTAGCAACTCGGTGTAGGTACACAACGGTAAACCACATTTTAAATAGTTTATTAGTCAATTTACCTGATGATGATGTTTCAGCTTTAACATTTGAGGTCTGTTAGGAACAAAACATAGTGTGCACTATTAGATCTTGATCACAATGCTAATGCTAGTATACTAAGCTGTAATAAATTGTCGCGAACTTTGGCACCAGCAATGGTGATACTACCTGCAGCCTATATTATAGGAAATACAGTGCAACTATATGTGTGTGGCTGATTACAGAACACATAGTATACGCTACGGCTTTACCTCTTACTCAAGGTACGACCAGAATGCAATTCCAAATTAAATCCACCTTCATCTGCTTTATATGCAACATTTTTTCGCCCACATGTTCCGATGTGCGGTTTTACAGAATTGACAATGTTTGTAGCCACCGCTAAGTTCTCTTTCTCCTGTCTATTTATTCGGTCGACAAATTTAATTATCTTTCTAGAGGTAACTTTATTGTTCCTTTTAAATTGCAAAATTCAGCCTCTAGATGCTCTGCAACTGTCCAGCTTAATGATTGCGTTTGTTTCTAGAGCCCATTGTTGCAGGTTTATCTCTCGTACTATAGCGTTTTCATCCACAGCTGTTGAAAATGTTCATAATGCGTTTTCTGCAATTTCCAGCCATTTATCCCTTCTCCTTCCATCCTTCTGTATATCTGTATAACTGCTGAACCGATGTTACTTTCGTAAATTTGTTTCTTATAGAACCTATCGATCGTCGGTTTGAGCCAGTCCGAAATTCAACAGTTCTCCTTTTGAAATATGGAGTAATATTATCGTCTACCAAAGCACACGTCTCCTAGTACTCTTCTTCAGTGTCTTCTAAATCGTAGACCGATGAAGGCTCGTCTTCAATTGCTGCTTGAATAATACGAGGACGATCCATCTCTTCAAATTCTAATCTTTCTATAGTTTCTACTGCGAAAGTTATTTGATTTTCATTTATAACTATATGAAAGTATTAACAGATGAATAATATTTTCTGGATTGATATGAACCATGTTAGCTACCAACACTGCAAAACGATATGAACTGAATTTCGATAAAAATTGAGGCCACGTTGTCTCGGATGAACTAAATTTAAAGGAAGACTTATTGTCCGTTAGTCAAATCTCTCCAAAATTATTAGAAATAGGCATTTAGTGTGTGATATGATCTTGCACTGATTTTCAACATACACAACAATATACAGCGTATCTCCTTAGAATAAGGAAGTATGTCAACATTCATTATTTTTTTGACCCCCTGCATAATTATGTAAACCACTTTTGTATACACTTTTTAATGACAAAAGAAGCGATTAGAACCGATTTCCAAGATTTAATCAAATAAGCACAACATTCGTCGTTCCGCGTTTATTGTAACAGCCTGTATATAAAGAGCTATACCGATCGAAAAGGTTGTCTAAACGTTGCAAGTCCGTTATTGAAATTTTTTTTTATCTTTCACCGTTTAAAAGTAATTGTGGATAAACGAAATTTGGATCTATTTTAAGGTCAGATTTCACGCCCTAAAGTTTAAGTTCCGCCACAACAGTAAGTAACACTCCATCTAGTCTACAAACTAACAAAGTTTTATCAGAATCTGCAATTTACAGTTCGTGAGCTTCCCTTGCTAGTGAAATTAGTGATTTATTACGGTATCGAGCGCTGCATCCATCAATGTATACCGATGATAGCTGAATCGTCCATATATTTACAAGTTCGTTAGCAAGAAGCTCAATGGCATCATAGAATGTATTTTTGTACTTAGAAAATTATACGTGAGTAGGTAAGACAGTGTATGTTTATATGCGGGCTTAAACATACGGGGCGGTTCCGATTCACATAGGTGAAGGCTGTTAGCGGGATAACGGCTAGGATTATTCTAAAAATGGTCTTGATTGAAAATTATTCCTGATAAGCCTTGGATTTTAAATAACCCCACAGGAAAAAATCCAGTGAGGGCAGGTCCGGGCATCGAACTGACCATTGGTAGTTTGGAAAAATGTGATATGTTAAAAGTTTTTGTATGTAGTGGGGAGTTTACAAGGTCCAGCGAGTAGTATGCTGCAAATTAGTAGCATAAAAAACTTCACGATGCTGCGTGAAGGTGTACAACAAATTGTATGGTTATAACTTTCGTCAGAGCTCGCATTTTAATTGATGTCCTACTCGGCTTCATCAAAAACTTGGTAAAAGTGGCAGAAAACTTTCTTGGGAGCAAGAAGGCTGAAAACTACAAATAACTGATCGAGGACACGTTGGCTTTGCTGAATGAATTCGGTTGCAATATTTCCTTGAAGATCCACTTACTTCACTCCCACTTGAATTTCTACCCTAATAACTGCGGGCAAGACAGTGGGCAGGGCAAACATTTTCATCTAGACAGAGTCCAGAGACCATGGGGAATAGTCCGGCTGATTATTGTTGGACGCTCATCATGGATATTCCTGTTGTTGATTAAAAATGACAGGCCAAAAGAAAGCAAAATTCCTGAGCAAATTAAGATATTCTTAACATGTATTAGAATATTTACAAATATACATTTCTTCTCATTTTAGATAAGTCGTTCAACATTGTACATGGCGTAATAGCTTTACCGGCGTAGCTAGTCGAATAAATATAAGAGGAAATACTTACTAGTGAGTCACAGTGAGATAATTTAAAGGTTTTGCCGAGGCGACGGGACACTCATAACTAAAGTTCGCCACTCTCCGTGCGCTTCACAGGCGTCGGTATGGGAGTGGTCGTTCAGGTGTGTGATTCGTAATATATGCACAAATTTATACTTCGCATATTACGCTATGCGATGGAGTGGGGACGTGAGACGACCTTGTTACCGATGTAAGTACAGAAATAGAGATTTATTCTATCTGGAAGAATGAAATATGCATTTGGTTTTCTGCTATTAAAGCAATATGTATAAACACACGAGAAATATTATAGCAGCGTTGTATGTATAAATAACATCGATAATGTTTCATACATTATCATCAGTGATTTCAGTTATGTTGCGTGTGTGAGTTGGAGTACACGACAGAGAAAAAATGGTCGTTTCCTTGATCCACTTATCGACGACATTTTAACCAACTGGCCGCCAAACACATACTGTATGTGTTACTACTACAATAAGTTCGCTTGCGTATATATTACGAATCGCACACCTGAACGACCATGGGAGTGGTCGTTCTGACGCCTGTGAAGCGTGTGATCAGTACGAAATTTCGTGTTTTTGTCAAAGTGACGATCATTTTGGATCAGTGTCGTAAATTTTATGATAGTCTCGTATTACTGTTAGTTGGTTTTCGAGGAAGTTTATTGTTGTTCTTTTTTTGCATAAAGTAGTTTTACTGACGTTTATTTCATTGGAAGATGTTTCTTATTTGTTTATATTTATGCCACTTTTTTTAGCGAAATGTATTCAAACCGGTACTTATCTTCGCCAGAATAGGAGGAAGAGGTGAACAAGATTATGGCAACATCTATTTGAGGAAAGTGGCAGCGATTGGGAGCAAGATAATCTGGATGTGCAACCATTGGAGGATGTATTTGGATTAAATTAACAAGAATCGTTTATTTTGTCAAAGAAAAATAATGGTGGACGTAACATGCACTGATAGTGTATTAGCCTTGAAGCTTGTAAAAAAATACAGTTTTTAGTTGACCCAACATCGTAGGTTTGAAAAGAAAGAATGGCCACAAATAGTCAGTAAAAGTACCGAATAGAGATAAGAGAACTGCTACAAGAAACTTATCTATTTTGTGGTGGGCCCAAAAGATGAAGCAGAAAAATAAAACATCATCTTTTACATTTTCTCTTTGATTCCATTCTCGATGTATGGTAATATTATTGCTTATAAACGCGGAAATTGTGCAGAAAGTCACAATTATACTAGTATCAGCAATGAGTTAAGAATTACAGGTGTCGTTTGCAATGTTAATTTTTTCGGCATCTAAAAAGAACCAACCATTTATCGGCCAAGTATATGTTTGACTACAATTTTTGGTCTCTTCTATGTATAGAGTCTGCATGAATTGTGCCAAATTTATGCTTTTACTGAACTGTCTCGGGTTTGATGCAAAAGAAACAAGGATGGAAAAACCATTGATCCTTTTGCACATATCCGGGAAATATGAGGTATTTTTACGGAAACTTGCAGATAATTAGGCACATCATCTTACTTCACTATTAACGAGCAGCTGTGGAGATTTCGTGGGCGTATATACTATATTGGATCATTACCTTGAAGTACGTGTATTTACACTTTCAATTCAATAAATTTTTAATCAATTTCAATGTGCACAAAATATTACAAAAATACAGAATTCGAATTCGTTAATAAAATTTTATATTAAGAAAAAGTTCTGTTAATATTATTTTGCGGGGGATAATTAACTCTAATTATTTCCAGTAATTCATACTTTATACACATTTTCTGTTAAAACACACTCAATACGCACTATGTGGTATCCAGCATTCTAAATTTAAATTTTCAAAGCAACGACTGCCTTTGGGTCAAGTATTCAAAGTATGAAGTCGTAGGGTTGGCATCCTTGGGACAACGCGTAAACAGGTAGACATAAATATAAAAAGTTAGACAGCAGACATATCTTTCAAGAATTCAACTAGAATTTCAACTAACTGAAAAATATTACATCGATTTAAAATTATGTTAAAAAACAATCAAAGAAGTATTTTGAAGAAAAAAAAGCAGAACACAAACTTAAACAAAAAGAGAAACCATCAGAGGGCATTTCAAGAGAAAGAATTTGGATTTTAACAGGAAGGAGAAGGAGAGAGGATTTTAATAAGCAACTTCCACAATATATAACCGCTACACATATACTGTAAGTAAACCATTTTTTGTAAAATAACTGTAAATAAATAGAGAGACTTTTGATTATTCATTCAATTCGTTTGTTCATTCATAGGAAATATGATGGATATAAAAAAAGAACAAATATGAAAGGTTTGCCGCTCGCCAACTTTTTAAGGGAACTTACGAAATTTGTCCATGGAACTAACAAAACTTTAACCATGAACAATTGGTTTACGTCCGTCAGTTTAGCAGGTGGATTCCGCCAAGATTCTTAAACACACAATAATTGGAACACTACGAAAAAATAAAAGAGAAATTGCTCTAGAATTATTGGCAATAAGACGGCGAAATGAAGATATTACTTTCGTATGTGCCAAAGAAATAGGAAGTAGTACTGCTTTTGTCTACAATGAATGACGATGATGAAATTGTAGAAGAAACACGTAAACCAGCAATTGTTCAGAATTATAATGAAACATGAAACACATTCGACTAAATACGCTCGAACATGAGCTGCAACAGGAAAACAAGAAGATGACCATTATGTATGTTCTATGGGGTGGTGAATACGGCCAGCATTAACTCCTTTGTGATTTATTCCACCAATACCTTCAAAAAAGGGGAAAAAACCCTTTTCCCACTACTAATATGTGGTGAATTTAAGTCATTGCCTTGTTGAGCCATAGATGAGACATAGAATATCGATTATTACGTTACGTTGAAAGGATATTGCCCTTGTTCTCAATGATCCAAAAGATGCGACACCTGCAGGTCTTCAAGAGAAAAAGCGAAACTCGCTCTTTTTTGTTCTAGTCGAAAAAGAGGGTTGACAACGATCTATTGTGAACAGAGCAGACATCCAATATGTGATGAGCACTGAGGAAATATATGCGGAGAATGTAGCGACAACTCGCATATATTTAAATTTTTTACCTATATTTTGTTATCGTATTTTATGTAAAGTTCTCAAAGAACACGCATATATTTCTAAATTTTTTTTAGCAAACATTTTTCGTAAAATGCGAATTTTTCTTATCGTCGTAAATTTTGCTATAATCATAATAATACAATGTAAAAGTATGCAAATGCGTTCAAATACAAGAGTAATGTTCGTGTATTGAACTTTAGCGTCAATAATCGAATACGCGTACCCAAGGAAAAGGTAAAATGTAATGAAGGAAAATACTTTTCTCCAACAGTACCCTGTTTATATCGCTGCCTTCTAAACGGCAGACATGTGTCTTTCGGTACTAGAGAGCGCCAGGAGATGTTTAGTTCATCGAAAGTTGTGGCATTAACTGTGAGACAAAAGCCATACAAGATAGAGCTAAAATAGTAGTGTATTTTTTCTTTCCTTGCATTGTGTTTACAGTAAATGATTCCATAAATGCCATGAGGAAGCTATTTAAGCATTATTTTCTTGCTTATTGTTTTTAGACATTACATCAGAAAATGAATTATAACGTGTTGATAACTCATCGCATACCTCGATCTCGCCAGGATCAAAAGATGCCAGGATACGAAGATTGCAAAATCCGAAATTCGGATTTGTCACAAATATGAGTTGAGAATGGATAGTGAAAACAAATCTGACATTTTTCCAACAGGAACAAGCCAGTCGAATGCTGAGAGTAAACATCAGGCGCAGAGGTTATAATAACTCATGGCTGGCCGATACCTCCTGTACTTGGCGAAAGCTGTTGGGGGATGAAAAGGCATGGATTATTATTATTTGTGTGGTGCAGTTGCCGTTTTGGTGATAAACATGTTTTCTCTATATCGTCATTATTATATTTCAAGAACTCCACAACTACTCGTTAGTTTTATGTTGCTTAACTATTATCGACCTGAACAAAAAAAAGAACATCGGTCCTAGTAGACAATGATACGTATGGTATAAAAAACAAATAACTCTCTTCATGCGAATTAAATAACTTTACAGAGATAAGAACTAACTTGCCTCTTAAAAATTAGTAAAAGCACCAATTCAATCAATCATCAGCTCGAACAATTCTTTTTTTATACCTCTTCATATCTGACAGTTAGAGTCGGCATATCGAATATACATGTAGTATAAAAATCCATCAGGATTTTGTTCAGATGAATACGAGTTCAGTAGATCTCTTTCCGAAGAAGAGAAGAGTATTGTGTTTCTGTTTATACTTAGGCTAAATTAAGAGGTTCATCCTTTACTCAATCGCCTACAAAACTCAATTTGAACAAGAACCATGGAATAAAATTTTCCGTACTCTATAAATGCTTATATTTTCTAGGCGGAGAAACGTTCCATTCCTCTGCCGGCAACATTATCGTCTAGTTATTTCACTGGCGAGCAAGGCACAATAGATTCGCTGTTTATTCGCGTTTTGAAAGACGTTCAGTAAATACGACAGAAGTTGAAGGTAGAGCCGCGGTAAAAACATAAAGAAAAGGTAAGAGTTATTAAAGCGACAACTACAACTTCTCTGTATTGTGACGGTAACGTATTATTGTCTATAGCAATCTTCAAATTGTAATCCCGGAAAAGGATTTCGTTTTGAGCTTTCCAAATGCATTAAACCGATTCAGCAAAAAATGTGTGGGAAAATGCAAGAGCGACTACATTCATAATTAGGTGTTCTGAAAAAAACGGAATTTCTCTACGAATAAAGTACATACTTCCCTACTTTTATGTGGGTAGCTCTTTCTTCTTACTAGAATGTTTAAACCAGAAACTTAATAGTTGGCGGGTATATTTCTTTGATTAAGTCTTTGTCAGCATGTACTAACGCGCTTATTGTTACTGGCACTATAATAGACATCATTCTATTATTGCATCTCGGTTGGAGAAAACGCGAAGGATACCTCTAGATTTTTCTAAAACTGCCATCATTTAAATCATGTTATTATAGCTTTCAATTTACAAAGCGTTCTGTTATCAATGACCTCATTGAATTTTATTATTACGACTTTCCTAATTACCTTCGTTGGTGGTACTACTAATGTTTCGTTTCTGATTCTTTAACGTTCTTACTTCAATCCAAATCGTCAAATGGAGGTATAGAGTTCGTAAAAGGAACTTTTTATAGTCACTTCAATCAAGATCACACTACAGCTTTAAAATCGGGCAATGCTAGTATGGATTCAATTTAGCACCTGTTTAGTTTAAAGATTAGTATTATAGTATATTCAGTATTATTTTTCTGTAGAGAATAGCCTCAATTTCTTAACTTATAGGTTTTTTAATCGAGGCCACGCTGATATAATGCTTCCTGTCCATAGTGAGTAATTTCTCTAGTTTCCGTGCGCTTGACGAATATAACAGAGACTAGACAGACTAGTGTTTTGTCGACTCTCGGTCGAAACCAGTAGGCAACATGAACCCATTCTCATGAGACTAATAAACACAAGCGCACGGAAAGTGGCGAACTTTAATAATTAGTTAGAACTTGTGTTCTATTAAAACCCACGGTTAATAATATGAGGGTGGTTCAAGAAGTCCTTAGAAACTCTAAAAGATGGCGCCCATAGTATCGAAAATAGTTTGTTTCTAGTAAGGATCATTAGTTATTAGACAGCTGTCGATGTTTCAGATATATCCATCACACGGTTTCATTTTTATTTTCGATTTAAGTAAAGAATTTTTGTTTATGTAGAAAAATTGAAAAAAAGTGAGTTTTGAGCCTTTTAAATGTAAGCGTCTACATTTAAAAGGCTTAACATCGAAAAAGATCAAAAGTGAGTTGGATGAAGTTCATGGCACATCTACTAGCAACTGTTTATAATTGGGTAAATGAGTTTAAACGTAACCGTACATCCACGAAAGAACATCAGTGAAAGTAAGTACCCTCAAGATGATTGACAAAAAAAATGGTTGTAAATAATCGCGCGAAATAGTTTAGACCTCAGGCATGTCGCAAGGTGCAATGTTTTCAATTTTGCACGAAAAATTGGATGTGAAAAAAAATCTCGGTAAGATGACTGCCGCGTTTACTTTTATTGAAGAATAAACGCAATTGTGGGTCGACTTAGAAGCTGTTTTGACGCTTTTTCGTCACATTCCTGACGAGCTTCTCCGTCGATACATAACCACGGACGAAACGTGGATATACTCCTACACTTCGGAGACAAAGGAACAGTCAAAACTGTGGGTTTTGAAGGCAAACGAGCTTCGAATAAGGCAAAGGGCATCGTGATGGAATCGGTTTATTGGGTCGCACGCGGAATCATCTACACTGATTACTTGGGAAAAACTACAAACAATATTTGGAAAGTATTGCGCTGGTTGAGCAAAGAAATCGAGAAAGGCATCCTCATTTGAAAAAGAAAAGGATTCTCTTCCATCAAGACAATGCACGGGTGCACACCTGCGCAGTTTTGAAAGGCAAAATTATGGTATAAAAGTTCGAATTAGTACAACATTCAGCGTATTTACTAAATTTGGCCCCCAATGATTTTTTATTTCCAGATTTGAAAAAATGGCTTGGCAGACAATGGCTCATGTCGAACGAGGAAGTTATCGTCCAAGCAGATGCCGTTTTTGAGGACTTAAATCCTACTTTTTGGAGGGCTTAAGAAAGCCGGAGAAACGTTTGGACGAGTTAAATGGAGATTATGCTGACAAATAAATAAAAATTTACCGTTTTTCTATCTTTTTCTAAGAACTTATTGAACGACTCTTGTATAATATTGACGCAAGAAAAAAAATCGTGAAAAGAAAAGAGAATTCAATAAAACGCTATATGTTCGTACATACCTTTGGATTACTTTTACACACAGTGTACTTCAACAATGTCTCGCATTTGCGTTGTGGAAGATATCGTTTCGGTTAATGGTAACATGGCGGAATAAATAAGGCTGATATAGAACAGGCAAGAATGTAATGTATACGAAAAGGGATCTAAATAATGCACGCGCTAAATGAATCCACTTAAGGCTATAGAATTAAGGTCCATTTTTTGCCATCATCTCTGCGATAAAATATTATTATCTTCATGGTAACGCTGTTAAATAAATAATGGCCAGTTGCCTGAGCTAGTTTGCAGCGGATGGTATCAGTTTGTGAGCTTATTATGAATGCGCTTATCTTGAAAGCTTTACCGCATAACTAAAGCTTCGTCGTCGAAATAGAAATAAGAAGCTTCTTGTGGATCGCGGGTAATCCGGCACTTAATGCAGAATTTTCCTACAAATTTTCCTAAACTGTGCTAATATTCTTAACACTTCGAAGTTGGCGCTGATTTTTTTGTTGTTTCTTAAAACTATAAAAGCATATAGCAATAAGGATAGTATAGGCTTGACAGCAGTTCTTTGGTTGGATTATTCTTTTTTTCTTTGGAACATTATGGAAAAGTGAGGCAAGAAAAGTCAAGGAAATTCTGTAGCTTCATAATTGATTTTTCTGTTAAGAATAATGGTTCAATGGTGAATACAAAATTTACTACAATTAATAAAGTAAATTTAATTTGCTTAACATTTAGCATAGAACGTTAATATTCTATTCCTTCATGCATACTGTCTTATCTTTTCCTATTCCCAGAAGTTTATTGGACGTACTGTAGTGCTTCGATATTTAAATAAATCATTATTTAATGTTTTTTATCTTTCCCATGTTTTGGGTTTTTTAAAATGTTTTATACTTTTAACAAGGTTCAAACTTGATTTCGCTCTTTACTCGTTTACTCGCCTTGGGTCAACATGGATGCGGTTAATATCGTCACCGCTTTTTATTATCGTGTCATTCAAGAACGGGGCCGATCGTATTCTCACATGCGCAAATATTTTTTGGTTGTTATCACATCTTTGGGCATTGTTATTACATTTTCTCTTTACGGTCTCCACCCGTACTAAACCTTTCTTATATTTCGGGAGGATTTACGTTGGTAATTCTAGCAATTAAGGACGTATATTTATTCATGCACGCGAACATGTTCTTGTCGGAATTTATAAAACAAAACCTTCGCGAAATTAGAAACATGCAATTAGCGGTTTAATTTATGCATATGCATATGTCGGATATATATTGCCAGGACCATATTTCGTTTCTTTTTTGATATCCAATTATTCTTCTAAATCTTCCTTGGAATTTCATATACTCACATGCTAAGTTAGTATTCTTGTCTCTTTTCCCTATCACCGGCTATAAATCAATCATTATTGCCCTGATTGCAGGGCGTAAGTGGGATTTACGACTTATTTGCATTAGTTGTCCTTAACAGCCTAATGTACGGCAATTGTACACTAATATAACAATAGGTATCAGTATATAAGACAATATACAATTAGATAGTATATAAAAAAGTTTCGTAAAGTATTGATTTTATGGAAATATTGGATCGATAGTAGGAAAAATATGACACTCGGATGCATTGTAAACCTCGGCTTCGTCTCGGTCTGCAAACAAGATCCTCCGTCGCAAAACTGCACTTATGTCCCATTTTAAATATCTTCTATATCGGAAAGAACTCGTTGTTCGGTGTTATTATTGCATATGCTTGTACAACATATCGGACGTTAACAGTCAGATGTGAACATAGAGATTTAACATGTAATTTAGTTTTATGCGATTTCCTTCTCTCCTATTTATGCTACGACAAAAACTGTAGGTTATAAAGTTGTTTGGAGTTAAATGCTGCATACAAAACTGTTTCAACATTAGCCGGATTGACTTTGACGATTATCTTGCATATTTGCACTATCTTGAATGCATTAAAAATAATATTGAAAGTAGTGATTAACATTTTGCGCGTGATTTTTTATAGAATTTCTGGGAAACACGTTTTACGTATTTATTTATCGATTTCTTCAGAATAGCTTCTAAATATTTACTTGAAAAACGTTTTGGACGCGTGTATCCACAGAGTATGCCGAAACACTTGGGTGGAAAATACGGCAAAACTACAGGTGAAGTAACACGAGGACAACGGGTATATGCTGGTCGTCAACGTCAATGATACCGAGATTATCAAGCAGTTCGTCAACGAGGATTTGCGGGATCGTGGTACGATTGGCTACGAAGACAAGGAGATCGTAAAACAGGGGTACCACCTATTGAACCAGTAACATCCTTTTCACCGGAACATCAACCAGGGCCATCTTGGAAACGACCACCAGCTAGTGAAACAATTGATTTAGAAGGCATTGAGACAGTGTTTGACGATTCCATGTACCTGGTGGTAACGCAACGGTGGGAACGCATTTGGAACCGTGGAATCAGTGAAATGAAAACTAGATGTTCCTCGTTCCTCGTATCTTCAATAGTTATGGGTATGGATGTACCCAGATGACTAAGAAGGTAATAACGAATTCCGTTGATAAAGGTGATCAACTTTTCCTGTGTACTGTGACGATATCTTTTATAATTTCTTAACAACTTTGGAAAGAAATTTAATATTTTGTTAATTTGTACCAATAGCCGTGACTTTTTCGAGTTTCTCATATATTATTTATGACTGTCAACCTTGAACCTGACTTATTACAATGTACAGGAGTAATGATAGCAAGGACTGTGGCGTAGTATGGTAAACAACACATAAGTATCGGCACCCTCCGCACCACACAAGTTTAATTTATTATATAGTAATATAATAATTAGTCCGGGACGGCCGTTTCGAGGACACGAATGGTCCTCATCATCAACCGGTGACCGAAT
>LR736872.1:2272701-2334080 GCA_902654985.2 Oryctes borbonicus
GGTTTCGAGGACCATTCGTGTCCTCGAAACGGCCGTCCCGGACTAATTATTATATTACTATATAATAAATTAAACTTGTGTGGTGCGGAGGGTGCCATGTACAGGAGAGTAAAAAAATTTAAGATTGCAACTAATGTAATGTGAAAAAAAGTGAATGAATGCAGTCACAATAACGAAAATAATAATATAAAACGTCATAACGCAGCGAATGAATATAAAAAGAATTATTGTAACAAAACAACCTAGAAAGTAATTAACAAATTATGAGAGATACTGGAATAAGTCGCCATTTTCAGCTAGACAGTCTGTAAAATGTATTCAAGTTAGTGAATGCGTGATTGAATGCGTGACTGAATGCGTTCATTCAATGAGGTGGGAACAAGGCATTACTATGCAACTTCAACCCTCAGAAGTGTCTAACGAATACGAATCGATGAACGAAATAATTCGTCAGGAGCGGTCAGGCGAAGCACGATCGCTAGTCGAATGTAATAATCCGATATTACGAAATATAGTTTCCTTTACACCCAATAGAATTTTATTGGTTGTAGTGGAAATTTTTAATAAATAAAACAAATTGTAAAGTTGTTGAAATTTAATAGCTCATGACGTGACGTTTCGGTTATATATAATGATATAAGATTCGATTTACTTTAAAAGTTCATCCTGGTCTTGTTAATTCAACAAAAATTAAAAGCAATTTGTATGCGCCTTCTGGAAAAATCGCATTCTCAGGTTTGAGTTTTATATTAAAATTCTAACATTGTAAGATTTCTCTTTGAGTGGACAACATAACAAGAAATAATACAATAAACACAAAAGATAACAATTGTTTTGAAGCATATGTTAGAATACAATAACTAATTGCTCATGAAATTACTTATTCTTAGGTGGGTATATATTATAGGTATTAAATAAAATCTCTTTTAAAAGATTTAAATTACGTGACTTAATTTCTAATGTAGACTTTTTGAAAAATATTTAGTACGTATAAAGTTAAACGTATATACTCAGCTTTTGGTTGTTATGAAAACCGTATGTTGGTAGTAAGCTGGATAATTTTGAATTCTGAGTTTCGTACATTTGTTCCTCCGTCTGCGTTCTTTTGTGAATGAACGCGGATACTCAATTTTTCGGTGAGTTCTCCAAACGGCGTTCAAACTGAAGCTGGTGAACGAACAAAGTGTTTATCTAGTGTACTAGTAAAATGAAGCTCTAATCCACCGATTAGGGAAGACAAAATCCAAATAAACCTTAGCATTTAATTCAAAATGAGCTGGGCACCTAGCCTGCCGGAACCAAATATTTTGATCTGAACGAACTGCATCTTTTGAAGCAGAACTGGCGTTATTCTGCAGAAGTTTTAAATAGCTATCTGAACTCAAATTTTCCACATTCTCAAGTTCGATTGTTAAAAGTTCCAGCCCAAGCATTAATCTTTTGAGGATACTGGGTGTTTGTACAAATATATTCGATTAGGATAACATGTCTAAGCGAAACGATTTTTTTTCCTTGGAACTAGTTGGTCCGGCGATATTTTGCTTCTAATTTTTTCTCTATTTTCTGAGGCATATTATTTATGTGATACCTAATATACATTGAAAATGTAGTTCGGAAGCCAAAAAGAGCACGTTGAGATGTGGTTTGGGTATAAGATTCATACCATTTTACTGCTAAAGTTTGTAATTTTTGATTACAACATCCACTCTGATATTTTGGGAAAGGGAGTTACATTCGTTGTTACACTTCTAAATTGTCTGGGAATTTTGCAACACCATAAGATATTTCCGGCAGCAACATAAATTTTTACTTAATACTACGCGAGGAACGCGAGGAGAATATGCGAAGACATGACTATTTACACCAACAGAAATGTCTGAGCAGAGGATAGCTGCTAACCGAGTTTACTTTTGTAATTGACATTCTACTAGAATTATGAAGAATTCTAGTAGCTTTTACTGCTCCCACTCTGCTGACTTACGTAAGAGAGGTTTTTCGAGTGTTTATTTATTAATAATGTTTTTCTTGCTATTTATCGCCGTTCTTGGTTTTATTTCTTATTTATACAGCAATGGTGCTAATATAAGTCTCGAAGAATCCCTAATGAAACTTTTCGAGTTTCAGATTTCGACGCTGAGTTATATGCTAATTTTCACCATTTTACGAATGTAAACGCGTAATCCTTAACTGTAATACACACTTAAAAATTTATGGAATCATTCACAACGATAGTCCGTTAGATGAACCTCTGAAAGTAGCTAAAATGTCTTTTTGTAATTTTGGCGTACGGTATTACATCGCTTGCTTAATTTTCCTTAAATTAAAGACCAGTATCAAAACAGCTATAAGAAATCTTTAGAATTGTAAATTTTAACGGATTCTTTGAAAATTCTACAATACTGCAAGAAGACTTAGGAACGGAATAATAAGAAATACAAGCATACTAGAAAGTATTGACAATAGTAATGAGACATACGTTAAATTATTTTTCAAGAAATAATTCCAAAAACATTTCAAGAAACTCTTAAGATCAAGTAGACAACATGATAAATTGAGAATATGAAAAATATTGTGTAAAAATTGTGATCGAGTATAGTTTAGGTTAACAAAAAGATCGATCAGGGTTAGGTATAAAGGGAATCTGGCTTATCTTAAGGTCAGAAGGTTTGACAAATTTAGTGCCATCCTACATATCCTTAGATAGAATCCTAATGTTGATACATTAACAGCAATGTACAATAAGATTGAAATTAAAAATTTTAACGAAGTCATGTTTAGCGCCCTTAATTCCTGCTTTATTCATTGTCACTTGACTGATACCAATGTCAATTTCGAATATGACCCTAGTAAATCCACCACAACTTAAAAAAAATGTATAAATAGACTAGTTTTAGCTTAGTTTGGGAGTTCATTTTTACTGCTGAGGCTGATCGAAACGTGCGTTTAGTGTTAGTAAAGGGTTGAGGTAAGAAGTTAACGGAATGTTCCATAAACGATTTCCATTCTTATAGACATCTTTTGCCTGCACCACCTTTATTGTCAAAACAATGAAGGAAAATCTTAAATACATATTCATAGCTTTTTGATTAACCCATAGTAAGCATGGGGGGTACTTGTGACGGCACGAAGGGTTCGGAATCCGAAGGACTGGTGTGTCTACCTATCGGAATTAAGTAATGCTTCTCATTTCGTCTGGTCCACCTTGTGCCGTCGTCTATTTTGTCGTGTTCTAACCCCGGGACTTTCATTATCCCCCGGCGTATCTGGGGCTCCGGTATAACTTAATTAATTCGCCGTATCTACGTGTCTTTTGTTCCTTAAGTAGTATTAACAGGTCGTGACTTTGCATCAAATGTGTAATGTCTTAATTAAAAATTCCACCTGGGTTGATAGAAACGAGTGGGGGAGTCTGCTCGATTCCGTTTGCTTGCGTAGAAGCGTACGTTCATTTAAGTTACGTATGTCTATATAGAAAGGTAAGTATTTTTGACCTAGATCATTTATGAGGATATTGTGTTCAAGAATCGTCATTGCGATTTGGCACGAATTAGGTCCGTAAAAGGATTTGAATCACGGGACTCTACAGCACACAGCAGACCGTAGCCGTGTGGAATCAAACAGAACCAACTATTGTCGAAGCGTAGCTGAATGGCGCTGAACAAAATCGAATACAGGTGAATGGAACCGAATAGAATCGAGTATAACCGTAATCGAAATCGAGCAGACGTGAATATAGCTAAATGCGTTCTATAATGAATAATAATAATGATAGCAAGAACTATGGCGTAGTATGGCAAACAACACATAAGTATCGGTAACATCCGCAACACACAAATTTAATTATTATTAGTAATTAATCCGGGACGGACACGAGTGGTCCTCATCATCAACCGGTAACCGAACAGTTTTATAGTGTTCAAAAATAGCCAAACGCATCACAATGGCACTGAATAAGACTATGGAACCAAACGATTCCAAACGGGGTCTATCAGAACCCATAGAACTATTTTCTAGTGACACTGTTACATACAAATGGATACGAAAAATAAAAAAAATGTCTTTCACTAAGTTCAGGCTTCGAAGTATCAAAAATATCTAATCGCAGGTACGTTTTAGGTGATTTCTCTTATTCGCAGTTTGTTTGCGAATGACAACGATATGAGACAACACATTTATTCATCTTTTTGTTGATTGCGTACGTGTATATATGCTTTGCAATTGAAGAGAACGTTTGTGTTCGCAAACTTGTTGTACGGTACACTTAACATACCGTTCTGCACAACATTTGTCGATTTACGATTACCATTGACAGACAATTACATTTTTTAATTGCCATATTATACAAAAGGCATGTTTAAAATGGATAATGTCATTATAGTATCTCCTTCCTCAAGTTTTTAATGAAAGCAGTGGTACAGAAAGACGCACTCTATCTTACACCCATTTCTGTTTTGTGTTCTTCTTGCTAATAATTCTAGGCTTCAGCAATAGACATAATTTGCGGCTATTTTGCCGTTTACTGTTCCCAAATAACAGTATGTTTTTTTCTACCACCACTACCGGTTTAGATTTGTTATTTCGTTTCGTCCACTGAATGTTGATTGTAAAGTTTTGCTTTCCTTTCTATTTAATTGACAGCAACGCAACTCTGAAGTAAACTACATACTACACCTAAATTACAAGGTATCTAATTAAAATAAAGTACCGTATTTTCTTACAGCAACATTCTGCGCGTGTATAGTATAATTTTACGATTGGATATCAGTCGATGTGAAATGAGTAAAGGAAAAACCTGATGGATATCGGTTAAACCTTCATCTTCCTTCTCTCCACTTGCCTCAACAACGTAGCTGCTATTCCTCATCGTAACGCTGCTGTTACAGCCGCTTGAAAGGATCTTGAAGCGTCTATGTCATTAAACTTGATTGACAAAATTAATTATCGAAGTATGTCAGACATTCGTTACGTCATGGCTTTCACTTTCTTTCTCCTTCCCTCAGCCTCTCAGTAATTCGTGACCAAAACTTCTAACGCATTTTCGGTATTTACTTTCTACGTTCCTTATTGAACGTAGACGGAAGTGGATAGGTAATTGTAAGTGAAAAGTTAAAATAAAAAGAAATTATAAAGAAGGTGCCAATCTAAGAATAGGAGAAATTGATGTATGTTTCCAAATGAGACGTAGTTACATAATTCTTTCGTAAAATCTTAGTTATCTTTGTCTACAATTGTGTTATTTATTTGCTCTGCAGACTTGTGTACGTATTGTTAAATTATCCTATTCTAAAAGTTTGCTTGTTTCGTTTTATGAGGAAATATTAGATTGATGCACTGCGCCTGAATAAGATATTTATCTTGATTGGTTTCGGTTGTAGGTTTCTTTTGCACTAAACATGGCGAGTACAAGGCCTACCAAAAGATATAGAAGAATTTTATAGAATATTCTCTGATGATGATAATGAAGACGACGCAGAAGGTGGAAATGCAATT
This sequence comes from Oryctes borbonicus, assembly GCA_902654985.2. NCBI lineage: Eukaryota > Metazoa > Arthropoda > Insecta > Coleoptera > Scarabaeidae > Oryctes > Oryctes borbonicus. The sequence continues at coordinate 2,278,192 of LR736872.1, forward strand.
CATACTCGCCAGGAAGATTTAAAAATGGAGGAAGATACAGATGAAGACGTGTATGAGATAATTGAGGAAGAAGAATTATTTTTTGGGTAAGGACAAAGTTACAAAATAGAGTAAGAATCCTCCTTCAAATAGAGTACGCTTTAGAAGTCACGATTTACTTCGAACACTTCCTGGAGTTGTCGGGGCTGCCAAAATAACCCGAACTAATCTTGAATGCTTGAGCTGCCTATTCACCGATGATGTTTTAAATATGATTATGCAGCAGATTAATCAATATATCGAAAGTATCAAAACATCTTTCCGGCGAAAAACCAGTTAATGTTATCGAACTTATCGGTCTTTTAATTCTTGCAGGGGTACATCGAAGCACTAATCAATGTCTGGCAGATCAGATAGAGAGGGAATTGAAAAATTTCGTTTCAAATTTATTGTACGATTTGATGATCGAACCACTCGTGAACAAAGGAACACGGATAAAACTAGATAAGGTTGCACCTATTCGAGATGTATTCGAAGAATTCGTAGAATATAGCAAACAATATCCTTCTTTGGCCCAAAATGTTTGTATAGATGAAGAACTGGAAGGGTTTCGCGGAAAATATAGCTTTCGGCAATATATTCCGAGCAAGCCGAACGAATACGGAATCAATATCTATGTTCGTCTGGACTGTCAAACACTCTATTTACATAATTTAGAAATTTACGCTAGATTGCAGCCTGTAGGACCGTATTATAGAAGCAACAAACCGACAGATGCTGTGCCTAGACTAAGTCAAGATATTTATGGATCAGGGCGCAATATAACAACCAACAACTGGTTTACCACCGTTGAATTGATTGAAGAAATGAGAAGCAAAAAACTGACGTTGACGTTTTACGTTGGAAATGGAAAAAGATCCCTCAAGAGTTTATCATATGTGCGAGAAGAGCTGTCAACAGCACTCTTTTTGCATTCAGAAAATATCTCATGTTGGCGTCTTATATTCCCAAGAAAGGAGAGTCTGTAATTTTAGCTTCCAGTTTATACGAGAATAAATCAATAGATTCTGATACTGCGGATAAAGAGAAGCCATCTGTTACAATATTTTGCAACGGCAGTAAGGAAGATGTGGATACCACAGATAGATTATGCTTCATACAACGTAGTAAGAAGTATGCGCCGTTGGCCAATGATCGGGCGAAAGTCACGATAAACCTACTCTTAACAATCAGTCGCATCTACCTACCCTTCACTCAGTGTTAAGCTTATTCGCTCTTCTGGAAGTCATTGTTCAAAAAGGGAAAATACTTGTGGCCGCCATGTTCAGTCAGATGGTCATTCAGGTCGAAACGAAATTAGCTCCCGTGGCAGGAGCCACCTTGGCTGGAAGGCGCCAGAACTCGAATGCCCTACCGCACACTTTGATCGTGGGAACAGAGGTTCAAACCAAAGTAACCAGGTTAGGCGAAAGCTCAATTCAAGTAGTTCGTAGGCCTAGCCTGAATTCTGCAGTACCCATAACTGACGCTCTCCGTTATCGCCACGTGGATTTTAATACCCACCAAAAGAACTTTAAGAACGGGGAAAATAACCATAAGACGAAAATTTGTACAATGAAACTTAATTACATACCTAATGCTTGATTATTCCATACCAATGATTCCATACCAAGTTTCCTAGTGCGTGATTGTGCTTCTGTATTCGCCTCTCCACTAATTATACTGTTTAATCTAATTCTGTAAGCATCTCAATTCCCTGATGTGTGGAAAATAAGCAAAATTATACCTGTATTTAAAAAAGGTAACTACTCTGACATATCTAACTATAGACCCATAAACATCTTATCAAACTTTGCTAAGGTTCTTGAACATATATTGTTTACTAAAATCTACATTAATGTTCAATCATACATATCTGAACAGCAACACGGATTCATAGCTGCAAGATCAACAGTCTCAAACTTGACAAATATTACTCAATTCATTTCATCTGCAATTGACCATTGCAAGCAAGTTGATGTTATTTATACAGATTTTTCAAGAGCATTTGACTCTATCGACCACAATTTACTTCTTGCGAAACTAGACTATATTGGTTTCTGCCCTTCACTTCTAAGGTTAATGTCTTCTTACCTCAACAACAGATCTGGTTATCTATCTTATAATGGGTTTTCATCTGAGCACTTTCTTATACTCTCTGAGGTACCGCAGCGATCAAACCTTGGTCCCTTATTATTTAACATTTTTTTGAATGATCTGCTTCTGAAATTAAACTGTGAGTTACTGGCATATGCAGATGATTTAAAAATATATAGCGTAATTAATACAGAAATGGATTGCGTAAAACTGCAAGCCAATCTTTCCCTTATTGATGAATGGAGTAAACAGAACAGAATCTCCCTGAGTATTGCCAAGTGTTCAGTTGTATCTTACACTAGATGTATTTCTCCAGTATTTTTTAACTATTCTCTAAGCACAGAATCTATTATCAGAAAATTTGAAGTATCGGACTTGGGTGTATTATTTGATTCACAGCTTACTTTTTCTAAACATGTAATAACGCTTTGCTTGTCAGCGTCCAGATCTTTAGGTTTTCTTATACGATCATGTAAGTCTTTCCATAATATATCTGCAATTAAAACTGTTTATTATGCTACTGTACGTAGTAAACTGGAATATGCATCCCTGGTATGGTTTCTCTACTACATTAATCAACAACTTTCTGTTGAAAGAATACAGAGAACATTTCTCAAATATTTGTCTTTTAAGATCACTGGTGTGTACCCTGAAAGAAATGTAGATTACATTAGTTTGTTAAATCATCATAATGTTGAAAGTTTATCTCACCGCCGTGAGCGATGTAATGCCACATTCATGCTTAAATTGCTACAAAACAAAATTGATTCTCCATGCTTGCTTGCTGCGGTTAATTTTAATGTCCCAACGCATAGTACTAGATATGGTGCTATAATTAATACACCAAGGGCTAGGACGAACATTACATTATGATGAAGTCTCCAATTTATGTTATGACAAAGAACTTTAACGTATTCTATTCCAATTACTTGGAACTGTAAGTTATTTATGTTTGTTAGTACTAAGGTTTTTGTATTTTTGTATTGCTATTTTGTTCGTTTGTTTATTCTTTGTAGCAATTAGGATACTGCACATGTATTTTTTCTTTTGTATTAAGTTGTCCTGTAATTGGCTTTCGCTGTTGGACGAATAAACTTATTATTATTATTAGAGTACCCACACAAAAAAGAAGATATCACTATGCTGGGTTAAGCGTCGAAGTATGGCACACCAAGCTGTAAAAATTTTAGGTCGTTTTCAAAGCTCAAAATTCTCGTAAGCAGATAAACTAAACTTCTCTGAGCGGAATAAAGTCGCAAAATTCAGCGTGAAACCTTCCTTAAGGCACAAAGTATATATTCCACACAGAAATAACTTCGAAGACACCGAACTCGTGTCAAATCTTAACGGAAAAGAGCTTCAAAAATAAAAATTCTAAAGCTCTAGAATAAAATAGTTTTTTTTTGTGATAATACATCACCTAAGTGGACCAATCAGAGAAGTTATCGAAAAATACCCAACATGTAACGACCTCTAAACACAAGGAAAATAGGCTGCTAAAAATAACGTTCTTAAAATATTTCTAGAAAGGAAATGACAAATACAGACAAAGACATTTGTGTAAAATTTTCCACAAATTATTGAAGCCGAAAATATAATAAAAGAGATGTAACAACCGAAAAATAAAAGCTTTATGAAGATAATGCGCAAAAATGCGATTTGGGTTGCCTAACTGCGGGGCATTCTATAAGCGCCTCGGAGAAAAATTCTGGCCAAAGGTGCAATACAGAGTGGTAACAGCAAAGTGTACGTTTAGCGCATAACAACACATTAAGAGTTTTTTTCCTAAAAATAAAGATATCGTTAATGAACATTTAACATTTGTTTTTTTTAATGTTTTTGTTTTTTTTTTGTTTACAAAATGGATCCTGTAGTAAACTATTAAAAACCACCATTGTGTGAGCTACGTTTTTGTTAAAAATTTCATTTTAAATTTAAAGTAGAAGAGAAATATCGTTAACATATTGTGTATTATAGAGAGTAAGTAGGGAGTGTTCGTCTATAGTACAGCATGGTCCGCCCACAGATATAACGATTTGCAGCATTATTATTATTATAAAATATTGTTTCTAAAATTTTTTGGAGAAGTTGTTTCTTCGAATAATCCGCTTCAAAATGAAGATCATGCTCCTCTAAATGTTTTGATATTTAAAATTTTGTGCTTGGCCCATTAGATATTTTAATAACTTGTCGTGAGTGATAACTGGTATTATCCATAACAATGACACTTCTTGGGGGTAAAGACGGTAGTAGCTTTCTGATGAACCGCTCTTTAAACAGAGAACTTGTAATATTTTATGATAATCCAAGGACGATAATTTGCAGACAACAATACATTACTAACCCAGCTATCTATACATCCCGAATGTGCAATAATAACTTTTTTCCTTCTTGAAACAAGAACATTTACGGAACACATTCCCGAACCATCATGGAAGAAAGGTTGGGATTTTTTTATAGTATCGTGGGTGTCATATCGCGGTTGGTTTATGTAGTAAATAAAACGTTTCTTTTCTCTAAATGCCTTCACTTTCGTTAGGTATTCATTCCGCCGTAGCTGCAGTCTTTGCGATTCCGTAAATGTTATAATTGTCCATAATTGTGTGTAGTGATACAACACTGCAATCTATTTTCTTTCAAAGAGTTGCACAAACTTCGCAATGTCGTAATTCCATTTCGTTTGTAGAACCAGTTCATTTCTTTTGTCGCATTATCAAAATCGCACATACTAATTTTCTTCGATTGTCCCTTGTCCTTCCTTGTTTTTCTTTTAAGTAAACCATTCTGAACGATTTTTTGGACTGCCCTGTAAGACACTCCTGTTAATTTCGATGTTTCGATTGCCTCTGTTTTAGTCTATTCGCGAATACGCCGTTTATCGGATCTTCATTGGTGCTCCCCGTAAAAGGAATTTTTGAAGTTTTACTTAAATAATTAAGCCGCTACTATCAACAATTTCCATTGTAAAAATAATATACAACGCTAAGAAGAATTACTACCAAAGGAAACCGAACACCTTAGACTAGAGAAGTTTGGAATGTTTTAATAGAATTCGCTAAAGATTTAGTCAATAAAAAAGAATGAATAAGGATACCAACCAACATAACAAAACCATGCATAAAATGAAGGAAAGAAGTTTCCAAAAAAACAGTAGGACATCTGTATACACGTGTACTGGGACGGTATAAATCATTGACTAAGAAAATCCTCCTCGTTCGTTCTTTAACCAACGGCAGAAATCGAAAAAGCACGAATTCGAACATAAAAGTCGTAGGCAGACAGCAAAGGAAAGGAAGTGTCAAACGTTAGAACGGTAAATTCCCTCTGTCATCGAGCGAAATAAAGGTTTCGGTATCGAATTCAAGAAAAAGCAGGAAGCGGAAGACTGATCCTAGATGGACTAACGGCCTTTATTGAATTTGGTGATTCGTATCCCTGGCTTGCCGTTCTATTTAAATCAAAATGCGGCTATTTGCCCCTCATATACATCCTTTATTATAAGACGAGCAATACCATTTACGGAATTTTTCCAGTTGCGATTTTACGTTTAAATATTGTACAAAGGAAGCTTTTATTTTTATCCTAACTAGGTTTTACCAGCGTATATGTATTACCGACAAAGACGATAGTCGAGTCTTTAACGGTACTGGCCTGTCATTACATTTGAATCTGTAAGGTCTAGAGAAGATGAAACTAGGAACTCAGAAAAGGAATAAAACATAGAAAATGCAGAATTAAATCGGACTTTCGAATTAGAAAATGAAATGAATGAAACAAGGACTGAAATAGAACTTCAGCAAAGCAAGTTTCATTTTCTTTTTCTCCTATACATAGACAATATAAATGTAATGGTTTGTAGTATATGAAGAAAAATTTATTTGTAATAAGTATTCTACAGTCCTACCGCCAGACCAAAAAATAAATTATGATGGAATTCGCCTAAATTGTGAGCGACAAAAACATATTTCTAATGCGCGTAAAAGGTTAAGAGAGTCACTGGAGAAACAGTCCGAAAAAATTTTAAAGCTATCAAATGAAAAACTTTTCGATGTTCGGATTGGAACTACTGTTCGAGTACCTAGACCTGATGTTCGTAATATAGTAGTAGTACTTAGCTGTTTTGAAACCGACCTTTATCAATTTTGTAAGTAGTTTTCTTCACGGTTAAATGAAATAATAGTATACGAAAAAAAAGCATTACGATGGAGAAAGGAAAAAGAAAAGTACAATGATGAATGGAAAAAAAAGAAAAACTCTCACGCTTGAAAAAAAGGGTCACTATATAAGTGGTTAGCGTTTCTGGACATGTTGGTACGTGCCGTAGGGGTAAAAAAAGTGTCTGCAGATCTATGACTGTAATGGGGTATGATAAAATAAACCTAAGATAGTAAATGCGGGGAATCAATATGTTGGTTTACTAATTTAATAAGAAATTTCGGGTTGAAATCATGTCTGCAGAGTAAATTGGTACAATCTGTACCACGAGGAGGATAAATGCCATTAGACAAAAGATATTTAAGAAATCTCTTCTGGACTCGCTCAATTGATAATTGGTGGTAGTAATAATATGGGTACCAAACAATTGACACATATTCCAGTTTCGAGCGGACGAGTGAGTAGTAGACAGACTTCAAGGCGCAACTGTTATAAAAATTCTGAACAAAAATCCAAGCGATCTAGATGCAGCAGAACTCATGGCATCAATATGTGGAGAAAACGAGAGTTGGGAATCAAATAAAACTCCAAGATCCCTAAAAACGTCAACTTTTGGGATGGAAGTGCTAGAAACACCAATCATTAATGACTCCAATATTTCTCTGTAAACTTAAAGAATCAGAGGAAGAGCTAATAGTACTATACACTTTTAGATGATGATCTCTAGTTCTTGTAAGGTATCTGTGATATTCGGAATTCAAGCTAAAGGTGTTTCAGTTTTGATGTACATAAACAGATACTTCCATCCACAGATACTTATATAAATGCAAGCGAGAGGTAATAAATTGAATTTAAGGAATAAAGGCTTACAAGACTCCATGAAATGTGCGCCTACCAACAATCTTCTTACAGCTTTCTGGGCTAAGAACACAAGAGTATTCCATATCGTAATCTGGAATAGATTTCCGCATAATACAGCAACAGAAGGCACTCCACCGTTACCTATGATCTTAAGCAGCGTAACACTTACCGAAGAGTCTCCTGGCTAATACGCGAAAATGTTCATTCCAGATCAGCTTAACCTCAAAAATGACCCCCAGAAATTTTGTGAAATTGCATTGCTCTAATTGTAGTTGGTCTATGGATAAGTCTCCAGTTCTTTAGCGTCTATGCCTTGTGTGAAAGACTAACTATTTACTTTTTTCTAGACTTAGCGAAAGTTTATTGTGAGCAAACCAATCAGACAGTGTCCGTAGCTAACCATTAGAAATGTATTCTGTGTCTTCATTCGTTGTTAAAAGTGAAATATCATCCGCGTATATAGTTAAGTATAGTATAAGCTAAACAGCACTGGCCCCAAGACGGTCTCCAGCGGCACGCCCATTATGACACGTAGGACATGAGATTTAAAGTCTTCAATTTTACCTTCTGCCGAGATGTGTTTAATCTAAACAAAGTGGATTCTATCATAAAGATATGGAGCAAACCAAGTTGCAGCTGCGTCCCTAATGCCATACAATTGCAATTTTCTAAAAGCTTATATATCCATCTGAGAAAGTGTTTTGTCGTGTTGAAAACCATACTAGAGTTCATCATTTCTCAAGCTTACACGAACTTGACTGCAATCTTTATTTCCTAACATACGCAAGAAATTCTTGTTTAAAATTTGATTTTTCCTGGCTGTGGTAGGATTAGTTCAAGTTCTACGAGGCTTGATGGCGGATTTTCTTATGGGCCCGATAAAATCTTGAATCATTACTCGCATTTTGGAAAATAATCAATTGTGCTTCACATTTTACGACGAGGTAGATCGTCACCACACGTATAAAAAGAATTAATTATACATCAATTTTTTCCACGTTTAACAATAGGGCATGTATTTCTTTACCATTCTCATAATAAATTGCGCCTAATAAAACCACCGTATAAATAAATATTTATTAGATAAATTCTATTCAGTTCTAGTTCCACATATAAAACAGGAGACCTGAAGAAAACTTTTCTTTTATCCCACTTTATACCTACAAGAATAAAAATTGTTGTGAAAGTTATCGTTTCACATACAATTGACGTTCTGAAGTTCTGCTTGTCTTGTCGATCTACATATGTTCGTACAAGATAGCTTTCGGCGAATCTCCTAATGTCGTTGTTTTCAATTCGCTCCGCCATATAAAACAAATTTCGACAGGAATTTATTAAGGAAAGGATGGCATTTTCCTTTTCCGAGCGCGCCGTCATTCGGTACGGAATTCGACAGGAACGTGCAAAATTGCCGGTAATCTATTCAGCATGTATGTTATGTATATACGAAGGTAATTTTCTAGAACCCAAATAGTTTGTTGTTGGTGCCACAGAGAAATATGCGAAAATTATTTTGAATATGTACCTCTCTAAAAAAAGCAAATACATGCCTACATGAACTAATACTGCTGTATGATAAAGTTTCAATTTCTTAGGAAGTTGTTGAACTATATGAATAGTTTAGTAGTTTTATTAAAACAGCTAAGAAAATGGTAAAAAGTAAATGCTGCTCGACAATGCATTTTTTTTTCTTGTAATACAAAATGTGAACTTACAAGCTCATTTAGTCTTACATCAACATGCCTGAGAACTTGAATATTAATTAAATCGTTAAACTGCGTTATGTAATTTTGGTCGTCGAACATTTACGGTACAGCATGTACCGCGTACGCTGTCATTATCTCATGAAAATCGAGAGCATCTGCATTTGCTGGAGGACAGGTATTTGAAGCAAAACGAACGAACTACACTTTAGAGGAAAGAGTTGTTACAGTGAATAACTATCTATCGGATCACAGAATAATAACGCTTGAATTTGATATTGATTATTTATTTTTTAGAAAATTAGATCTGTTATCCTATTTATTACACAGTAGGCCTTGACAACAAAGTTAAGCATTTATGTAATTGGATAACCCATAAAGTAGTTCATTCTAAGACAAAAATAAAAAAAACATCACAAACATTGGGTAACATAGTAGAGCAGACGCTGTGGAGCAGATGCCACAAGGGCCTCGAAATCCATATTACCGAACTGTCAAATTTGATATATTATTAATTATATTTCACATGTAACAATTATATTTCACATTTATTTTCCTCGATGTGATTTTTAAGATGCTATTAACAATAACGGTCTCTTTAAGGAATGCAAGATTAGTAAGGAAGACAACTATATTGCAATCAATTCTTGGTGCGAGAGTGATTTCAAAGCTTAAGGTTAGCGTTTTATAACTTACCTTAAATTGTGGGATCTACTTAGTTCTTTTGCTACAAAACTGAGCATTTTAGTTCTTGTGGATTTTGCTTGATTCCAGAATACTACAATACAAACGGATATTTTTGAATATATATCACTGAGAAGTGCCATTTATTCATGCTATCGTAGACGTTTGTATCCCGATATTTGAAGATATTGAAACTTTTCGAAAGACGGAACGGTTCGAATACAGACGGAATTTTTGAGAAAAAGTAAACATACGAAAGAAACTAATCTCTTCAGAAATAGAACCCATTTTTACACCTTTTGAAAACTGTTTAACCCCTCATAACAGTTACGATATTAAGTCAGGTTAATAAAACCAAAATCGCCTTAAATAATTAATATACCATTGTCAACGTTCTAGAAGTGGATATTCGAACATTGCGGTATAACGAATGAACGAGCGTGGTTAACATCCAGACAAACATTCAACGCTTTCGAACGTTTGCGTTGAAAGGCCCATTAATATTTAAAACGGCTGGTGTACTCGTTTCGTTATCTTTTTGAGTGATATGCTTTATTTCGCCGTAATCTATTATGACAATTCGCCATCCGCTTGAAATATGCCCGTGCAATTTTCGCATTATAAAGCGCTCAATAATGCCAACCGATTTCAACGTACGTACGTACATATATGTGTGTTTAACTGAAAGTCGGACGGTATGCACTCGAATGGATTTTGCGGAGGGGATCGCGTAATTAAGTTGTTATTTAATATAATTGAGATAGAGTGAGGGTTACATTTAATTTGAACTGGTAATCGTATGCATTTTATAATATTTAAATGGATTTAAGCGGATTGAGTAATTAAATATGGTAATTTATCATATACAGCAATTTGTCAAAACATGTAAATTAATTAGCCGTAGTTTTAGTTGACGTACAATGTTTAATTCAGAAATGTGCACAATTTTCATTTATTTCCTAAAGTATGCGTATGTAGAAAGCAAAAGCTAGTTTATCAAAATAATTTTACGTTCATATTCTATCCTGTTATTAGTATTTGTTTCTGCTGTGGTTCCCTACCGTGCATTTATAGTGGAGATGCGATACTCGATAAGAATGTTGGATTAGCAAAACAGGCCAATCGGTAAACGTTACACCTTTCCGTAACGTGCACCGGTTGGCCCAACTTGCCGCTCTTATTGAATATCGCAGTTCCACTATAAACGTACCCTAAGGTGCACTGTTGGCCCGTTTTACTAACTCTTGTCCGATCTTGTCGGATGTCGCAGCTGTACAATCTGTTGAAAATTGACGATTGTAATGGATCTCCAAAACCTCAAAGAAAGGTCGCGGAATCTGAGGCTACACGACTAGCGAATTCGACGAGGTCTGGCAGGACTCGCTAGGGAAGGCGGTGATTGGGCTGAAGAAGCCCCAAAAGATTATGAACGTCTTGGAGAAACGGCAATTTCTCATGGAATTGGCGGAATCCATTTTTGGATCATGAACACGCCAAGAAGTCTCCGAATAGCAACCTGGAACGCTCAAGGAGTTCTAAACAAGAAATTCGAGTTCGCTCAGTTCCTCGTTGCCTTGTTGTGCCTTAATCTCCGAAACTTGGCTAAAGACTAACCACAAATTTAAGATTCTGAACTACCACATCTATAGAACTGACAGACCAACCCAAAGAGGAAGTGGTATTTTGGTGAAAAGGTGCATCATGCATTCGCAAATCTGCCATCCTGCTAAAAACTAGGAAGCGAGCGTGATGGCTATGAAGAGAGGCGATGCGAGTGTTATGTTCGTAATCTACTACAACAAATTCTCGCAAACCGTGAACGTCTTGGACTGGATTACGGAGCTCGCCTCATCTCGGGAGACCTGAACAGTAAGCACCGTTCATGGAACTCCAGAGTTGATAACATCAACGGCAAATTCGTAACAGCATGGTTTGACCAAAAAGACGAGTTCGAAGTTGTCTCGTCAAGCGAATCCATCCCCTGCTTCGCTCAGGGCCACTGCGATCCGGGTGTGCTGGACATCACAATCCTCAAGAACTGGACGTTGCCTCTGAGGTGTCATGCGGTGCAGGAACTATGCTTAGATCACTATCCTGCGATCACCAAGACGTACTTATCCCTCGCCGAGTAGAGTGAACAGGAAACGTAACTGAAATCTGTACGGGAAGCTGATATTGGAAACGATAAAAGAAAATTCCAGTGCTGAGACCGTGACCGAGACCACTTAAACTAAAGTTTTCTGTGGCAGAAACTCTGCCCAGGGAAATTATTGATGAGATCAAGGAACCGCTTTAAGAGGTTCACCGCCGCATAATCGAGCAGAATGAAAAATCGCTGTTAAAGATTTAATAGTATCCACCAAACCCGTACATCGAAGTGTGTGATGCAAACAATGTTTATAACGTAGATGAAAGCGGGTATAATTTGGAACAGATGCTGGTCGCACTCTAGCCTATAAGGGAATCAAAACAGTTGAATGAACAACACACGCTTATACTGTTCTGCTTATGATAGCGGCTGCAGGAAATCTTGTATCATTTTTGCAGACATTCAAGGAGACTTGGAGCAGAAATTCTCATAAATTATGCTAGGATGGTGCGAATATTTTCCACATTTTTATTATATTTGTTGGGCATCAAATATTAAGATTGAAGCTTCTAGTCAGGCAAAGTAACATCCGAAATATTTAGAGAATTGTTAACGGATGTGTTTTTGTAGCAAATGAGTGGGACGGAGACAACTCTGCTACTTGACTCTTGGAGCGGCCACTGTCCTGTTCAATTGCAGGCCGATAAACCTACACATATTCTGATCATTCTAAAGAAATCAACTGATATGATCCAACCGCTGGATGTGTACGGCTTTTGTGTATGGAAAGCGTTTGCTTACATCAGGAGAATAACATAATCTTTAGTTTACCATCAACTCTTTGCCCCAAAATATCATAATTTATTTTTATATACGTGATATAAAAGTAGTTATGTAGACAGTCCTGTCATCTAACCAATAGAATATGATAACGTAGACTTCCACGGTCAGAGTCAGTTAAAACTTAACGTGTTCCGGGTTTCGACCGTGTGGACGTTTCGCGCACAATTATATGGGGCTTCTCACCTCGTTTCAAAGAGAAATATTGCTGTTAGATTAGCTATTTTAACGGCGTTCTAACCAAGTCGTAGTTCTAAGCGGATACAGAGAGGGCAGCTTAAATTTGTTAACCGTTGAATTTTAATATAACAAATTTACAGAATTTATAAAACGTCATAACTGTTATTTTATACATTCTTTTTGTTTCGTATTGTTAATAAATTATTGTTCTGTTGATATTTTTTTTAAAGATCACAATCATTAACCACTCTACAGATATTTTTTAGCCGAACCAAGGAATGTAATTGTTCTTTGGTATTAACCAACATTATTTTGCTATCAAACAATTAGCGAGAAGCATACTCATCTTTTTGCGCTTACCGTACATGCTTATTGTATCTACTTGTGGTAACGCTTCATTCAGAGATTTTGTCGGCGAAATCAGAATACTGCGGTATGGTGTCGGCAGTGGTGAGGGCGATAAATTGGGTCTAAAGGATGAAGGGAGGATAGCAGCGAGAGGCGGCGGTAGACGGTGATAGAGTAAATTTGCCTAAATTCATTTCCTAGGCGAACTTGTCTCACTCAGTCATTCTCTCGACAAAGTCTCGACGCAACTTGTGTATCTAATTGTAATTAAATTACACACCCATTATATAACATGATTTATCGCTCAAGTTTGGAAGCGTACTACTTCCTTGCGCAATACGGACAATTTATTATTGTGTCCGCGATTAAGACAAGTTAGGTCGTTTTAAATTTCAACTATTTCAACGGATCGGGTAGTGGTATAAGTAAGGAGTTCGTTGAATCCTTCTAAGTATCCGAAAGCATGATATTTATTCTTTTCTTGATAATCTTGAAATATTATACTTGTATAAAATCCAAAACTATTAAGTTTTAAATTCTTACACTTTACAGGAACATTAACGTATGAAGTATCAAGAAAGTATGCTTGCTTTCTGTTACCCAATTTAATTTATTTACAAACCATCTACGCTTTATTGCTAATTGAAGAATGCCACTATTTCTTTCGTTCATAAGGTACCATTAATTTGTTAAAGGAAAAAGCTTGGGAATTCGTCCGACTGCAAATAGTATATTTGCACCAGTTTGTTTTTAACGAATTCTATAGACCAGACTAAAGGCTAGCTTATAACCTTGTAAAACAATTGAGGATTCCCTATTGATTTGAAAAATAATTAAAAATCACATCAAAAGCGACGAACTTAACGCAACCACACCAATTGACGGGACATATACAAAGTTTCATCAATTGTACTAAACAAACTATGACCAACAACAATAAATTATTTAAAACAGAATAGTGTGATGTATCTCCTTGGTAAGGTGTCCAAAGTATCTTTCTTACTATCATGCACAGATATCTATTTAAATTGGCAAAGTTGTTCAGTTTTGGGTGCTAACTGAGATTATGTTGAGGAAAATTTAATATTTTGAGTATTTAAGAAATTATTGGACAACAATTTAAAACTGGTATTGCAATGTATTGAAAAATCGTTATGTTTGTTCTATAATATCTATCTGAAGAAAACAAAAAATCAGAATGGTATTTCAAAATTTTGCAAACATTCCTAAAAGAATTTTTTGACGATCTGCTTTCGACAGGTATATTCGATATAGCACCAGCAAGATGACGCTTCTGTCCACAAGTCCAGAAATATCATTATTTAGGTTTATTATTATTTATGCCATCATTTGAATAACAAAGAGGTAGTCACTACTGCACTTAAACAATTGCCTGCTAAATTGATAAGTTTGTCGCATCTGTTTTTTTTTTCAATCGTTCCATGTTATAAGGTTTGGATATATTAAAAAGGTAAAAAATAAACTCCTCTGGTTTCGACTCAAACCATTAACTGCTGGAATCTGTTAGTAAAATATATATAATACACATACTGTTATGATATGTTGATCAAAGCGCAAGTGCAGGTACAATTTTGCGAGGCGAACCAGTGTTGGTGGTCGCCTCCCTTGTTGTTTAATTTATGTTGTTATGTTTTTCAGAGTCTATCATTGCAATATATACTTACAATAACAATACAATTTGATACATTATTATTATAAATTTTTATAAAATGAAATTCTGTTGTCAAAAAGCAATTATTAATTGAAATGTTAGTGTTGATATGGTGGAGTTGATAAAAGTTAAAAGGAAAATAGAATAAAACAAGGATTGGGACGAGGACGTTTAAATTTCGAGTCCAAGTAAAGTCATTGCAAGTGCAAAATTACAACATGTTTACTTGTTGAGGGTTGAGGAGGAATAGAAAGAAGGTCAAGTAAATATTTGGCATTTAGTCAAAGTATAAATTTATATATAAATACAGGTTATATCGTGTGCATGGCCAATATATGATTTGCCATATCAAGATTCCAATATATAGATTGGTTTGCCATTAATTGAAGAAACTTTTCCAGAATTCTTAGTCCTATTTAGTCTCACTCCTGCAACGTATGATAGATAGGCATAGTCTAGCGTTTCTTTCTTAGAACTGTTGTCGTTCTTCTGCTTGATAGTTTGATGATTTGTTCTTGCGTAATGTGTTTCAGAATTTCTGCTACTCCGTGTTTCAATCGTCGATTTTTCCTGCCCTCCTCAGGAGTATGGCAATGTCGCCGGAGTGTGAGTTTCCTTGATACTACCATGCTGCATGCTTAAGTGCGTTAATAGCCCTTGGAGTGTTTTTCTTTTGTGCGGCTACACTAAGAATGTAACCAACATGTTAGTTCCTTGTTACTGCTCCGTATGGTTTCTTTTTCCACGGTTTCAATGAAAATATTGGCAGTCAGTGCTTATAATGGTGAACTTATATTAATGGCGAACCTCTCTTGTGTTCGCAGAGAAAACTATTCTATAGAAAATAATCAGAGTTTTGCTAAATCTACTAAATCTTTTCGTTGTGTGTGTCACGACAACTGGTGACACACGGACTACGAGAAGACTGCGATTCAGCACCAAGACCTGCCAAGATGTCAGTCGTGCTTTCACATCTTTGTAGTAAGTTTAGGAAGTGTTCGAAGTAACCGTACGTATCTGTTGATTAATCCTACAACACACTATCAAGCGCAGCCTTAAAGAAGAGCGACTACAAACCAAAAGAAATCTAGAGACGAACAATGAGTAGGCGATAAAAAAACACCTATCTACCATAGATCGACGCACAGGATAAAAAACTTCTGGAGAAGAATATTTACAAATGAGAAATGACGGTAAAAAGATTGTATCTTTAAACAAACAAGGTACAAACCAAGGTTTCTACGAATTGCAGTGTTAATGTGGCAAATCACATATTGGGCAGACCAGAGCTAGTATACTACGCATAATCAACGAACAGCACGGGACAGCACCTCATTGATTGTAATAACATCAAAATACTTGCTGCCAAAGAATATTGAAAGGATGCAGTCTAAGCAAGACATGGAGGTAGGCAAAACACAATAGCAAACTACGAAGAGGACGGCTAACAGTGGGTTCTACGAACGGTGGTTTACCAGACTAAATCGGAATAAGACGAGACGACACTATAGTATTTAAGGAGGAGCAGAAGACAGTAATATCAGCCATTAAAAAATTTCTTAGGAGACTGACGAATAGTCGACGAATAGACGAATAGTTCAATACTTAACTTAACATTTTCGAATCTAATTGTTTTGCAAACGATATATTCACCTGGAAAGTTACCCTAGTAACAGTAAACGAAGAGATATGATGGATTAAAGCTTGATTCGTAAAACACGAAGCGTAAACAACATTTTTATAACGGAATACGAAAGTGGGTCATTAAATAAGGATATATTGAACATGTATAACAATTCCGACAGGAAAATTGTAAGCGGACTCAATGTGCATGCAAATTGTCGAAGTTGTAAGTCCCGAGCAACAATGCGGGGTGTTGCAACTACAATTTACTTTCGGTTAACAAATACACCAGACAATTATATGCAAATCATTTAATAGAAGATGGCTTCTGCATTTAAATTAACGATTTTATAATAACTGCTGCAGCGAATGTTCAAATTAATATGGAGATTTATTTAAATTGGTTTCAAATGAATGTGGTTACTATTAAAGATGTATAAACCAGATAAATTGTATTGCGAGTAGTTCATTTATAAAATAATGAACGCCTTTTTTAATTTACTTTTTAATTAACTGTTGTCTTTTTCGTTTTTGCACCTTTGACGGTTCCACAAATATCAACGTGTGTGGTTTGAAGTCAAAAAGCTTGGCACCGTTGTAACAACTAAATTATTTTTAACGTTAAAGCATTCATCTGTAGGTAACTAAGAAGCAGGATTCACAGAACTTGTTTGACTTTAAAAATGGTCACAAGCGTAAGAGATTAGTATCTGATACATTCTAAGATAACACTTCAGGGTCTGGCTTGTGATATTACTAACGCCGCGTACTTTTGCCTGTTTTAGTTCTTTCTTCGTAGCAGGATCCAATGAGTCGATGTCTCCAGGCTGAGCACTCTCCTAAATGCTGTCGTGTATCTCATCCGTATAACCAACTTCGGTTAACGCTGGCGATTCCTCATCGCAACTTTTCAAAGGGTCAGAAAGATCTCCGTTTTGTCTGTTTCACTAAGGATAACTCCTTCTTTGCATCGTCTTTATCTTATACTTATTTTTAGCGGAAGGTCTCTTTGTTAACTTGGATTACCCAAACGGATTCATCCGCACTCGTTTCATTATATAACTCAGGTTCCGCGTAGTATTTATAAGCTTTTTATAAGGTCTATCTGTTAATTGTCACCTTCACAACTATTTACTGATAAACTAGGTTTCACGAAAGAGTGTACAAGGAAAACTGGCACTCGTTCCGCGCAAATTATACAGTTTGAGAGTCGGTTGTTACCGAGGGCCGTACGGGTGTAATGATGCAATGTCTGTAGTTTGAAGTCATTATTTCCTGCAACAACGACTATTTTCTTTTTGTTTTCGTTGCCGGTGATTGTTATATGAGACGGCGGCTGTAGTCCGTTTATTACACTTCCATACGGTCGGTAGACAATAAAAATTCGGAAGGTCTAGCTCGTGAGTAAAATAATAGATGTACTTACGGCCGACCGGCTTGTGACCGTAGTGATCATACATTCGCACTTCACTGTATGCTCAAGTATAGTTAATAAAGTTATTAATTGATTGTTCGGGTCTATGACACTTGCTAACTTAGGGATTGCTTCGAGAAACATTTCGAAATTATAACTTTCACATTGTACCACAAAACAGTTTTTACTTAGAGTAGTAAAATGTAACGTATTTATAATAATGTTCATACATTGTAAACCTAAACTATTACGAAACTTACGGGTAATGTCTATGCTGGTCTAGCTAAGGGCACAAATGAGTAGGTAATTGTTCGTGCGAGTGTTGCAGGGTAAAAATATATACATAGGATATTTTACATGCCACCAACCTAATACAGAGGGAAGACCACACAGGAAAATACGTATAGGACCAGAGGGGAAATTCCGTTGGAGAGAAATGTATAGAAAATGGCTTGTGCGGGGCATAGAACGCAGTAAGTGGGGAAACTGGTACAGAAATGCGGCATTCTGGCAGTACAGGAGGTTTTTCAGTTGCTAGGAGTTGCTGGAGCGGCTAGAATTCTGATTGTAAACAGAGAATGGATAAAATACCAAGATTATATGGAAAAAAACGAAGCTGCAGGTGTCTAAGTTCATGCAGGCGTCGATCGGGAACCTGGTGTGGCGACTGGGAATTATTTTGGAGAGAAAATCAAAATGCAAAACAAAAGGAAACTGTATTACACATGAGTGGAAATCGGGCCAGGACTAGAAATATGTTGCCACTTACTTTGCGTCGTGCACATCGATGGCTCTGGCTCGGGGTCCTCGGAGTCTTCGATTTCGAAAGTGGACTGGCAGGTTTCGTTTTTCCGTCCTCGGTAAAAACACACTGGTTACTTAAGCGAACTTTAAGAGTACGGGAAATAACTAAGTTCCAGGTTAGATTTAAGTAAGAGTGACTGCTGTTAATTAAAGCAGATGTACTGTTAGGGTTGTTAATTGAAACAGGTAGGGTTGGGTTCTAACGGGCAGAGGTTAGGTACGCGTTACGTTTCGCTAACGGAATCGCTTTTGTTCGCTTTCTATCGCTTCTCGAAAGAGAAAAATGCGGGGATCATATACTATAAAATGCTGATTTTCAATTGTTATAGTAGCCTGGATTAGTTTACTACGTTGAAACTGCAGTGGGATAATCGACGAGGGTGCGGGATTAATGCGGGAGCATCTCCTGATTTGTTTGGTGATATCGTGACTGTGTTTCGAGTATTGCCTTGTTTCCGTGTATGTGAAATAATTCGTAAATTCCTTAAGCGATTTAGGTTAAAGTGGGTATAGGGTTCCGTGTGGGTATGTAGAACTAGCACGAGCCGAAAGTACGTCAGCCCCACTCACGGGCGGTGGTAACGCGGTCTTACGGTCGCTCCTATCTTGATCGAATATATTCGGAACGATGGAGGGGACATTCGTCATTACTCAAATGTGTATTAGACCATGGTTCAATTGTCAGTTGTTTTTTTTGTTTTAAAATATTACATTTCTGAGGTAACACATGAAATCACGTACTCGAATACTGTGGCACTGGAACTCAGTGACTTCAGTATTGTTGCCAAAGATAATAGCTTAGCTATCGAAACGTGCGTTCAGTATCGGTGAAGTGTTTGTAGTAACGGGTAATAGTGAAGTGTTTCAGTAACACATCAAAACTAAAACGTCAACTGACAGTAATGAGCAGTGTCATTATCTTATTTATAAATAAATTCCGGTTCCGTATTTGTTTATCTGAAGCTCAACTTCTATCCTATCAGAATGTTTATATACAAATAATTAAAAATTCGATTGTAAATGTTGCTTTTTTTATCTTCCATTCCCTGAAGATAGTAACTTAGCAAAACTTATCAGTGAATAATGAAACAGTTAAAGATATACGATATCTACAAAATATGTTTTTCCAAAATCAATCTCGAGCCATTCAAGGTAAGGTAACAGGGCTTCCCATAAAAAAATCTCCGTAAAGAATTGCCACATCATAGAAAGAAAAATGAACGAAGAGCTTAAGAAAAATCGAAACTACTTAGACCGATCCTATCAAGTCCAAATATATATTAAGTACAAAGAGTATAAAGTTGAAAGGAACTTTTTAGCTGACCTGGTTATATCTGGCATATCGGCCTTTTCTTTTCCTACGCTGCTTTGCTTTCATCTATAACATCTTCACCGCTGACATGCATGATTAATATAACGGATTTTCCCTTTATATCAATCCTCTGAATAAAAGTCATTACTTCACCGTAAAAGTAAGTTAATAAATCGCTCTATGAGAGTGAGCTTCTCTCTTTATCGTCGCAATTTAGAACTTTATTCCTCTTATTTGACTCTTATTGTTCATTCCCTTCACAGCGCTTACTTTTTGCTTTCAATATCCTACTGGAGTTTTTCGTATGAACATCTGAATACCAGTAACGCCAAGATACACAAGTGTTTTTCACAAAATCAGAAAGTAAACAAATAAATGTTTGCTGGCTCGTAAACCACAAACGTCAGTATTGTTAATAAGAATGTTGCTACATACCTTGGATTATTGCTTGTTTTGCTCTGCAATCCCATTACACATATGTTTACACATTTCAATCAACACTCTGTTGTACCGGGTTGCTTTCGCATCATGATTCCACATACGGGATATTTAATGTTTCTTCAAAATATCGTCATCATGCTACTTTTATAGCTTCAAATACAGAGAATTAAAGACAACTGTAAGAACAAAATATATCAATCATTCAAAAAAAAGCACATATGTACATATCAATGGTTATTTGTTAATGATCATCATTTCTTCTGAGGTTAACGGGACGGCTGAGATTATTTGCGCGAGACAAGTTCGTCAAAGTCAGGTTCAATGTTTGACAGTTGTATCAGCACGTTTGCTTTAGGATTGGGTTTACTTCTTTTCATTCCTTGTATAAGCACACTCAGAAAATACTACTTCACTACGGTAAGTTGTGGTAGTAATTTTCTTACAGCACAATTGGTAAGTTTTAGATATTCACATCTAAGCTGGGCCCAAAACTCTAACAAGGTAGCCCGGTTAAAAGTAAGGTTTAGGTTCACATCAGCTGTCATATCAATAAGCTGTTCAATGTGTTTTACAGATAGAGTTGGATGTGAGAATGGATTGCGAAGCCAACTTAGATCTTCCTCTCATTGGAAAATATTCTTTGAATGAAACTTGTAAATTCTGAAGATGGTTGCTTTGACTCTGATACAAAATTATGGAGTGTAGGAAAGCATTCAATTATTCCTCTGTATATGCAAGAATCCCAAAACTAAACTTGGCTACAATTTTGTCATAAAGTGAAGGTACTGCCACAGATATTCTCTGAAGTGAAACATTCAATTCATTGAGGCTCGAAAAGATATCGGCAAGATAGGCTGAACGTTGTAACTACTTGACTTCACTTAATCTTGATGACAATTCAAATGAGGAGTCACTGAAAAATACCAAGATCTGCAGACTAAAGAGGCGTATCAAAACTTTTTCGCAAGATACCCGCCACACTTTTGTGTAAAATAAGAGCGTGGCGAACTGGCCTCCCATTTCTTCATAGAGATCAGCAAAAATTCTGGACTTTATGAAATTTATAATTCTGGCTGCTTCATCCAAAACAGTTTTAAGAATAAGTCGCATTTTTTTACTGCTAATGCTTGTCTAATAACAGTGGCTACTTTTAATTTCTGGGAAAGTACATTTAACACGGGCAATAAACCCAGAATATTTACCAGTTATTGCTTTTGTACCGTCGCGGCAGATATTAATGCATTAGTTCCAATTAAGTTCCTTTTCAGTGATATAAGAATCGACCAAGTATAGAAAAGAGATAGAATTATGTTATCGGCGCGCGAATGCGAATGCAGAAACTGAGAGCACTAGGGGAGTACAATACGAATATGTTTTTGTTTATGTTTACATGGAGCGATTTCCGTCTTTATTTGCGGAGGAATCGCAAACCCCCCTTTGTGGAACCCTCGACGGAAAACACTGCTCTATGACAACTACTGGCAGTGTGTCTCCCAATCCGAGAAGAATCCGCAGCTGTGGCCGATTTCAGAAGAGAAGGAGGTAAGCTATTACAGTGTAATGTTATAGCTGAACGACATTTCGAATAGGGCAATGCAATGGGCAGTTGGCGCAATAGCATGTGTAAGCATATTAATATTATGCACATCGGTGCGAAATCTGATTTTAAGGTAGAGATATGGCGGCGTTTTAAATATAATAATCTTATGAAAGAAGCAGTGCTCTACGCTTGACTGTTAAACCGTTACAATGGACCATGTGCATAATATCTAGTAAAAGTTTTTACTAGCAATTTTTTAGTAAATGCTAGGTTTCATATGCATAGTAATTCCATAATACCAATAACTATTTGCTTAATTTTCTAGTAAAAAAAATCTCAAAATCGTATGTACAACCAATACTTTAAGTAAATACTTGTGAGTTTTTAGGTTTGCTAGATCTCTTCTTAATCTTGTAAATGGCGCAGTTTATGCGAGTGCGCCAAAACCCGTCGAAATACCGATCCGTGTACATATAAGCAGTTATATGGATTTGAGGCACATCATGCAAGATACTTAGCAGGCATATTCTTGGGCAATACAGCCGAAACCAGAGGTGGCGCATTATCGCGACATGAAAAAAAATTAAATATTCCTACGATACAATGAAGATCCCAGGTTGCGAGCGGGTGTAGGCGAAGACAAGCGCGTTCATTAGCCGCACAGTGAATGAAGTTGCTAGAAAGATTTGTCAACAGTCAGAAAATTTGATAATATCTCCTACAAGCAGGCAAGATATAGAGCAAGGTAAGAGAGAGTGGAAAGCAGCGTTTAATTCCCTTGTTGCACAGGAGCATTGGACTGCATGAATGTGGAAATAATTAGGCCTTAAGTACACGGTGACGAATATGTTCATTGAAAAAATTGGTGCTCTATTCACGTGCAAGGAAATGTTCACTAGCGTTGATGGTACAAGCGCAGGTTCGGCCCACGATTGTTGCGGAAACCTGAGCTGATCGAGATTATCTTCTCATAGAGGAAATTCAATTATAATTGCCGACGCTGGATACGGACCGAGTCCATGGGGTATGACACCCTACAAGAATCACGGCAGTAACCTACAAACAAACTACAATCAAGTACACGCTCGCAACAGCGTCATTATTGAAAGGGTTTTTGACAAGTTAAAAGCAGGTTTCCACTTCTTAGTTAAAAAGTTCGACTTTATCTTGATATTACCGCTTGGGTTACTGTAAGTTGTCTTGTATTATACAATGTGTGGCAAAACACGTAAACGATAGAACCTTTGATGATGAAGCTGAAGGAGCGGACATTAATGTGGATGACGAGCGAAATGGGGAAGATGAAATGGAAGAGAATAACAAAGCAGCTGGAGTAAGAAAAAGGGACGAACTTGTTACACGAAAACGTTGGCGCCGCTTAGTTGGATATAAAAAAAAGTAGTGTTTTTCACTTGTTCCAATATTTTCGTGCAATACTTGTCTTTGTTTATGCGTTATTATCAAGTAATATTCATTGTTTATTTACACTATTTATAAAATATGTGTGAAGTTGAAAAAGGGCTGCGGATATGCAAAATTTTCATTTTTAGCGTGTCTCTATTATCAAATGTAAATATTTATATGATAATAAACGTAACATGCATTTTCCAAATTATACCTACAGTTACATAGTATTTTACAAAAGTTGCAACTGCTTGTATGTTGGTTCAGTTTCTAACAACCAGCTAGAACTAGAGGTGGCATTCCTGCATACTTCTCGAAATTTCACAATACAGTGTAATTGTTCAAACAAAACTGAAGGTTGAGATTTCAACATTTATTTAAACATATGGTACATACACTTTTCTAACAAAGCAAAAATATATTTACTATTTACCTGATACTTTGTGAATACTTGGATTTTTTCCCTTGAAATTCTATAATTTAAAAAATTCTTATCTATTTTTTTGTTTCCTGTTGCGTTTTGATCAGTTTTCTTTTATATTATTTATTTGTTTTCACTTGTTCTACTGTTATACGCTCGCTTGTACGTTCAATCAATTCGGATATTACTGCATTTTTTGCTGTTTTCACAGTTGGAATCTGGGTTAAGAATAACTGGTTCCTCATTCAATAATAAAATGACTTCTTGATGTCGAACGGATAAATTATTTTCAATTAACAACGCCGCTTTGTCATCAAAACCCACGGATTTTAAAATGGAAGTAAAAAAGCGCGTGAATACGAGCAAAATGAGAGTTGTGTTTTTACCAGAATTAGTAGCAGCACATACATCATCAGTACCAGTGGTCAAGGCAGTGGTACAGCTGTACTGTAGTCTGAATCTGAAGTAATCTGAAGTAATGTTGCGCCCTACAGCAAATACCTGATCTCCTGCTACAGGATTAAAAAAAAAAGCAAGCATTAGCAGAGACTTTAGCTGCTTGATTTAAGTAGTAGTTAACTACATTCATGTACTGAGGGGCGTGCTGCAGTAAAGAAGTTGTTAATTGCATCGGTATTTAGTAAGTGGACACACACAAATTCTTTTGATTAGTGCGCTGAACACGGTACTCAAGGTAAGCCTTTTTTTAATTTTTAATCGCAGTAGTGGTTAAGTTGAGGATTTATAATAAATAAAGTGATCAGGATTACGGGTACGGGTATCTTTTCTGTTTCTATCCTTTCCAAGCCAATAAATGTAGACGCAAATAAAAATGTCATACTTTTACTATACTATTATGATCATTGAAGTTTTTTATATATGTACTTATTGATTTTTGAGACGGTATTGGTCAGATTCACAGAGTAGCGGGGCGGGCGGTACCTTCAAAAATCCATCTAATGCAATCGGAATTATTTTCTTTTTGATTTGTACAAAAATGTAGCTTTATACTTTCTAAATTAATAGCCTACATTAATTTCTTGTCGAATGTAGAGCACAACAATTTACAACTTTAAACGTTCATCATTTTAGTATTGCTGATATTGTAAGTGGAATAATTCGTTAGTTTCGCTAGTATTTAAAAGAATCACGTGACCGTAAACTCACTAAATTAGGTTTTATTGGCCATTTCTACGATTCATGTCAATGATTCGTTGTTACCACAATATTAAATATAATAGGCACCTTTATTAAGATGACACTTTCTTAATTTGGCAATAAAACTGTTCTCTGATATTTCCGATATCGCAGACATTTTTCCACTGCGGATGTCAATATAATTTGAGAAATTGAAGTCGTTGACGTTTGTCGCAGCTTCTTCTACGTCTGCGTGATAGCCTGCTCTGAAACGAATTTAACTTACAATGGAATTCAATTAAACAAGCAACTCTGTCGAATATCACTACCGCTATTGCTGTTTCTGTGTAAAGTTGCGGAATAATTCCCCGTGTAATGTCGAATAGGAATTCCTTCAGGACGCTTCTCTCAGGCTTATACCCTCTATAATAAGGAATTTCTGTTTTCCATCTTGTATATGTATGTATACGTGTACACAATCCAGCCTGGTACATATAATATGTATAAATGGTTATACGGGGGTCATTCAATAAGTCCTTAGAAAAAAATAGAGAAACAAGGTATTTTATGTACACTTTTAATTTTTCAACATAGTTTCCATTTAACTCTATACACTTTTCCAAACGCTTCTCTAGCTTTTTTAAGCCCTCTAAAAAGTAGGATTTGGGAAGGTCAAAATAACCACCTGTTTGGACGATGACTTCCTCGTTCGACGTGAGTCGTTTTCTTTCGAGCCATTTTTTCAAATTTGGAAATAAAAAGAAGTCACTGGGAGACAAATCCGGCGAATACGGTGGTTGTTGCATTAATTCGAACTTGAATTCCCTAATATTGGTCATCATAAACTGCGCAGGTGTGCACCCGTGCATTATCTTGGTGGAAGAAGATCCCTTTTTCTTTCAAATGTGGACGATTTCGATTTCTTCGCTCAACCGGTCCAATAACGACCCATAATACTTTCCAGTTATTGCTTGTCCTTTTTCCAAGTAATTGGTGTAGATGATTCCGGGCGCATCTTAAGAAACTGAGATGGAGATTGCGACGAAAAAACGTCAAAGCAACCTCAGAGTCGACCACACGATTACGTTTATTCTCAGCTGAGAGCAAACCCCGCCGAGATTTTTTTTACATCCAATTTTTCCTGCAAATTTGAAAACACTGTAACTTGCGATATGCCTGTGGACTCAACTAATTCGCCACTTTGATTCGTCAACCATTAAAGATCATATCGTTGAATTAATAATCATTTCGGGGGTAGTCACTTCGATTGGACGTCCAGAACGATGTTCATCTGTTGTGGATGTACGGCCACGTTTAAATTCATTTACCCAATTGTAAACAGTTGTTAACATAGGGGCAGATGTGCCATGAACTTCAACCAACTCAACTTTCTTTCGTAACTGCGTAATACAAATATATTTAAGGGAACAAACAGAATTGATGGAAATAACTTTTATGAAGGATGAAATAGTGACAGAAATGAAAGCGTCTTCTCTATACTACCACGCCAGATAGAAAATCCCCAAGTCATAAATTATAAATTATATACACGTTAATACACAAGGAAATTGAATCGTTCGCGCCCTCCTATTTATGCCACCACCACCAGGCTTGGTGATTTTCTTGACGTTGGTCATGTGAGGTGCTGTGACCGCAACATTTATCGGCATTTTTGTTGCAGTACGCTAAAGAAGACCACGCGTATGTACAAAAGTGAAGCTGATACATTTCATTCGCTGGTAATACATCGTCTGCCCGGCATGAATATTAACACTTTCCTAGACGAATTTGAAAACTACGTAGATGACTCCAGCTTCAAACCTACAAAGAGAATTTATATATTTTAAGATTTGGGGCACAATAAAAGATTATTCATAAATAAGGGAAAAAAACATACGATTTCCGCATTTGAATGCAATATATCGGCCACAGATATTCTGTCATGACCATGACATCTTATACGCAGTGTTCCTGTAACAGCATTCTATAAATGGTCGTTTGTTATAAGTATCTTGGTATAATAAATTAGAGCGCAACATTCTCGCTTGTTTACTAGGAACCACGTAAATAGCGCAACACGCAAATTTTAAAGGAGACTGTATAAAGAATTTCTATGTGATTTAACGATGACGTTAAGTACGTGTAATATGCGTTTGCAAAAATCGGACAAACAATGTTTCGTCAGATTTGGAAGAAACACAATCCAACGTGGGAAGTACCAAGTCCGCAGACGCTACGTAGGTATTTGCCGTCAGCGCGCGAGAAGATTGGGAATTAATGTCAGATTGTTTGAATAAATTTTTAAGTTTAGATATGTAATGATCACGCATGATATGGCATGGTATACATTCTCTACTTAAATACGGACCTATTTTAAGGGACAGTATTCAATGTTCTGCCTCAAGGAATGAGGACTTGATTTTAGTAAACTAGAAATAATAAAAAGAAAGTTAAAAGATTTGATTATATAATTACGACATATTATTTGATACATATACAAATAATATGTAGTAATATGAAAATGTTATCAATATAAGAATATGGGCAATAATATAAAAATTAACTTAGAAATATAAATATATGTTACTTAATTCTACCCTACGAAAGAATCACTGGTTTAGTAGGTGTTATTTATCATTATCTCTTGATAAACAAAAAACTATTTTCTTCTTCCTCGTAACACCGTCAAGTTTAAGGTGTATAATTGTAATTTTATCAGTATCCCAATGACTTGCTCCTTCACTATTGTTAAATTCAGTGTCACATTACTTACGACTTTCGCGACGATCAAGATGTTTTCCATATTCAGCACCTAAAGCGTATATAATTTCGATAAATAATTTTAATTCTTGCATGCCAAGTACACTAATTAATTAATATACTTTGGCTTCCGTTGGTAAATTCAATACTTTTCAATACTTTGAATGCAGTACTTATGAAACCATTGATCGTAACTGTTCTACTCGATTGCGAAGTGATGGTAATCTCAAAATACAACCAAAAATATGCATTCGGAAGACGCAGGCGTTGCTCTTCCTACGCTTCTAAGCTCACCACAACAACACCTAAAGCACATACAACTGATGAAAACACTAAAAAATGTATCTTCACCTTCCTAAGAAAAAAAAAAGAAAGTCACATATTCGAATTAATCGTGCCACATATTATAATAAATTATAACACATTTGGTGCTATAATAGTTATAATCATTTCATACTGTGTACACTAATACCTCTTATCTCTTATTAAAAGATCCAGTTATCCCCACAAATGTAATAAATTACATTACAAGATGTTCCTATCATATTTCTCATATCTGATGGTAATGCCTTTTTTTTTGAGTTGTTGTTGAGTGTTCTTAAAACTAGACTACCGTATGTTCTTCTGGAATAAGCGAATATGAAACTCCGTATATGCTCCGTGTATTTGCTTTCAAGGTGATGTGCATATGTAATTTCATGTATCTAGTTTTTAAATGTTGTATATTTAATGAAGAAAATTAACGGTTGCGTAAAGGTGAAACTTACAATTACTGTCTAACAACTACGACTTGCGCAATTTCAAGGATCACCCCTCTGTCCACCACGGTTGTTTTTCCCCTACAGATTGCATTAAGTGTCGAAGTTATAGGAGATCAATGATAATACGTAGGTACGTCTCAGCAGGTTCCCTCCTCTTGCCGAAGGAAGAATGAACCAGGGAGACATAATGGATTGAGATGAACGGAGAGTGCTGAGAAGCGATTTTGCCTGCATATATGTGCGCAATACGTATATGTGTTAAAAGCGCTTCCCTTCCTTCATAAAAGTGTTACATGGCGCATAGATATAGCCTAAATTTTGAGGAAAGCACAGATTTCTCCTTAGAGCAACCAGCACGCTACGAAAACATACAATTTTCCATTATTAGAGATTTCCATTACCGAGTGTACGACGGAAGAATTATATGTAGAATCCTTTCTGTGTACTGAAAAATGGTTTTACTTCCTCTTTTTTTACACTTGCAACTTTAGGAAGTAAATCTGCACCTATTGTTATAAGATTCAATCGTTATGATGGTACAAGTCCAAGGTTGTTAGTGAAGCAATTTAAATAGCTTAATCAAAAATCTAATTATAGAAATAAGGGTGTCTGAAACGTTGTAAAAATTATGAAGGTATGGAGTAGTGCCAACAAGAAATTGGCATCGTTCAACATAAAATTTCTTACTCCTTGGGAAATGTAAATGCAAACAAGTATGGCTCGTGTAAATTATTTATCTAATTTCCGTATTTGTCTTCATATATATCGCATATTCATAAAATCACTCGTATCTTCATTTTCTGATGTATAGATGCAAATGCGTAGGGTAAAGTTTAAAATATTCTTATCGAGCCAAAACATCTAGGTGAGTGACTCTAGTTTGAAACAAAGTTCTTTTGGGAATTATCATCGAACCATTGGTTTGCTTGCTTTACAGAATCAAGAGATTGTTAACTTTCGGGTATATTTCCGTTTCTGCAACAGAAGATCGTTCATGTTCAAGATAATCTTTTAAATACTTATAATTTATATTAATATAATGCATAGTCAGTTCCACTTCATGTGTTGTATCTGCAGTTAGTAACGTTACCATTGTAGCAGGGCCCCAACGAAGTTTTGAATAAAAGTGATTGGTAGTGATACCTCTAGTGACCAGCTTAAGTATTTTTAAAAAGTAATACCTATCAGCGCGTTTCTCGTGTAACTCCTATTTTATAGCGTTTAAACAAAATTTGCTTTGTGGATGACATGAAAGGAAACAACGTCAGTTCTTAAGGATAGATTCAACTGTTTTAATACGTTACATCCTGGGATGCCTAACAAAATGTTATAACGTTGGATAAAAGTTCAACTTAAATTACTCCTCTATTGCACTTTAAAGTTTAATTAAGCGTAGTGTATAGTTTTCCTAGCACGGCAGGTTCGGCGAGACAACAAAATCATAATTGAGTTCCATTTTTACCTGAACTTGGTTGAGCGGAAATTTCACCGCCGCTTACTATGGAGATTAAATCTTAGGCGTTAAAACGTCCCATATGGAAGTAACAAGGTGGTATATGTTTCGATGTACATATATGTACATAAAAGGTATGCATTTTATGAAGTTATCATTTAACAAACTAGTTACACGTTTTTGTTCTGCTATATGGTTCCGCTCTGTGTTATGCTATTGTTTGTGATATACAGAATTTTCGGAACGAAACGCTCACGCTTAAGGTAGTTGAACGTTTGCGTTAAGTTAACGGATAGATGTTATCAAAAGCCTTTGCGTTATCTTGTTAAATTTATGGTACACAATTAGAGTCTGTAGGCTTTATGCGAAAGTACTGTTTCGCATATTTAGCAAGGCGTAACGTGACTTTCTTCCTAAAACTCTGATATTCATGTTGGATGTTGTCTAAGAAAAAAATTAACATATGTTAGTAAATATAAAATACACATCCTAAAGTGCTTTCTTCGCTCATTTGAACGGACATTTTTACAAAGTTTAGGTTAGGTAGAAATATATTCTTTAAAATAAAATTCGTATTTGCATAGCATAGTGAAAAACAGCTGTGCAAGGATCGGCATGGCAAGCACTGTTCAGCTATGCGCAGTGAAGTACATTCAGGTACGGATAATGTGTTCATTTCAATGAGTTATAGTTACAGCTGAATGACAGTGCTGACGATAGAAAATCCACTACTGTAACAACCGTAGTACGTAATACATTGCAAGTAATTTGCAACTAAAATCGTATATGTCGAATACTTCGCACGCTTAAACAGAAAAGGCGCGTTAGACTTTAAATTTAGGGGCTAGTTTTTCTTTTAGCTGTTTCATTGATATTTTATTGATCAACATGTATTTTAGTTATTTCAGTTTTTACCTTGTTGCTTGTTATATTTGTCATGTGTTTTTAGTGACTTCCTGTAAATGTACATATGTGTATTAAAACTGAAGGGGACAAGGGATTGTTATAAATAACGGTCGGGATATAAAGACTTTCCTGTTTGTAGTAATTTTGCATAATTTGCATACTTTGTATATTTCGCATCCTTTGCATATTTATTATAAAAGGAAATTCGATTCTATTGTTGACAGCCGTCGCTATGTATGTAGTTTCTTTTCTGAAGGCACGGGGTGGAAGCTGCTATTTTTAATAAAATAACTGAATCTTATAACATGGGCCATCTGCAATTATTATGGATCTTACTGATGATGCAGTCTCTGACAGACGCCCAATAAGTGTATTCGGTGAAGAGTACCTTATTATGGTTTTATTTTGAATTCTATGCTGCATTTGGAAAGGCCTTAAGATGAACAAATTTGAAATGTCATGTTGCGAAGTTAAGAGAAAATTAGTAAACACCATACATAGAAAATTTAATAGTGTAATCGAAAAGAATGAGCGTTTTAAAAAGCTAAAGGATATTACCAGAATTTTATGTGGTGATTTACTAGAAAATAGTAAGTGGGAGGTAGATCACGTTATTATTTTAAAAACGTCCCTACAACAAGTGATGATGTAGAGAAAAACCTTTGCACTGTATAAACACAAACATGTTTTCAGACACAATTTCTCAAAAGGAACATTTGAGAAATATTTAGTTGTAAAGTCTTTTTATAGTTAATTGTGCTGCAAAAATGCTGTCAATAAATTTATAATAAACACAAAAGCATATTTCTTGTACGGTACTGCCTTTTCTCCGAGTTATAGCATTTTTATATTTGCATATATTCCACGAGAATGTGTATATTTAGCATCCCAGAAAACCTGCATATTTATGTGTACATTTTCAGTTTTTTCTTTTTACATTTTAGCCTCTAGTTATAACATATCGCTTTGTCACTACAGGATAAATTTGTCTTTTTCAAAGTTTTTAATAATAAACTTAAGACGCTATAAAATGAAGTGCGCTGCGTTAACCTGTGCTGCGCTAACCTGTGCTGCTGTGGATGAGCAATTACAGCTATCTCCGTAAGGAATCATAAAACAATTTAACATTTGATGTATTACGGTTCGTGGTATTCTAAAGAAAAGCCATCATTGCAATATGGGGAAATGAAACTAAATGTCTCGTATTTCTTATTACAGGCAGTTTTCATTATTGATAAGAATTAAACGTTTGGATTGATTTGCCGTATTTAGGCGTCATAAATACGGCAAAATGGATAGATAACCTGCCCATAATGCGGTGGCAGTTATCTGGAATATTTAACAACAAGCTACCAACTAGCTCCAATGATATTCACTGACCGTTTTTGAGCATCTTTTTTTTTGGGAGAGAATCGATATTTTTTCATGAAACGGTCATTTTCATCTGCAATATTTTATACTCCTGCAATAGTGCAACACTCAAGTAGAACCACCAAATTGGACCGATGTCTGCTGCAGATAAACACTAGATTGGCACGAATTACATGTGAACGTTTCGTAAAGTTGGTTTAATATACTTCTACTACATCGACTAGGGTGCAAGAAACGATATTATATGTATATGCGTAAACTAGATTAACGCAACATGACATAATTATTTAGACCCAATATTTACAAACAATCTCTGTCCAATATTGGTCACCTATATTGGTGATATGGCGCATTATTATATCTGCCAAATATCCTATAATATACTTTGGTTCAATATAGCGAACACATTATATCGGTATACTCCGTATCTCAAAATTAATTTATTCGAAGTACCCATTTTAGCTCATGGGCTACTACTTTCAACTTCTCTAACGCAAAATCACTTGATTCACTGATACGGCACTACAGTTGAATATGGTAGTGTATAATCAATACAACCAGCAAATAAATTAATTCGACGTCGTGGAGTATACCAATACAGTTTATTTGTTATAGTTACACCTTCGTGGTGGCTAATAAATCCACTCTCCTAATATTCATCAAAATTATTTCTCATTAAATACCTAAAAGTAATAACATGATTATTTTTAGACAAATTGTGACGAAATTAAAAATAAAAATGAGTACGGTCTTATCAGATGAAAAGTACGTAACGTATTCATGTTAGAAAATTGAGTTTTGAAGTAATAGGAGGGCTGTTTAATAAGTCCTTAGAAAAAGATAGAAAAACAAAATATTTTCTGTAGATTTTTTATTTTTAATGATTATATTATTAGTCGCCATAACTTCTTCCTTCACGTTGTCTCCTTTCACCACGACATGAGTTAAACAAGAGCGCGTGTAATATTATACAAAAAGAAATTCTTGTTTTAATTAATAATAGTAAGGCATAGTAAGGCAATAGTAAGGTAGGCAAAATCTTAATCTAAAACAAAATTGAAGCAGTGGCGAATTCGAAACCGGTGTGGAACTGCAGGAATGCACTCAATAGGTTGGGAAACCGAACTGAGGTGACCCCGGCTTGTGTATCAGGACACAAAGGACTTCGAGGGAATGTAAAGGCAGAGGAATTAGCCCGAGCAGGCTCGTCAACTGCTGAAAATCGCCCAATGCGTGGGAATGGAATATTCGGTAGACTAAACAATGGAAAGATGAGAAATCTCAAGATTGGTGGAATTAGCTTCCAGGCCAAGCAATTTCTGATTAGACAGGCCTACATCCATAGCGGACCTACTATGCAGGAACAGGAAGTCTGTTAGAATAATAGTGGACCTGCTAACAGGGCGCTGTATTCTTAAGAAGCACATGAGTAATTTGGGTCTGACACAGGAAACAGCATGCAGAATATAGAATTGAGGACATCTATGCTGTTATATATTAATATACCTATTTCATGTATTGTATAATGGAGTTGTAACCGGCTCTTGCATGCAAGAAAAATGCAAATCACGATTATTGATTTGTATTCGAAAAAATAAACATCTATCGACAAACAATTCATTCTTTCCGACCTGTTGATTGATGAAGTCCCACCATCTTCTTTTTCTCGACCTAATGTGATTAATTTTAGTGACAAAATCCTTTGCAATCATATGCATACAATAACGTTACAATAATCGAATAAATAAAAAAGCAAATGTGTTTCACAAAAATATTCTAAAAGTAAAAGGCCATATAATATGAAGAAACGATGGATAACGGAAATAAAAAGTATTCTAAAAGCAAACAAGAAGCTCCATATAATAAAAAGAAACTCACTGTAGATAACGGAAATTAAAAATATTTTAAATTAAAAGAAATCCTTTTTGAAAAAATGTACATTTTATAAAATAAAACGAAACTAAAAAAACATTAATAGCTAGTCTAATGTTCATTCCAGCGATCACTTCTTCTATTTTCGGGACATGAATGTTGCAGGATTCTTGTATAACTGGGTTCCTCTCAAGCTTTCCTAAATTTTGTGATAGTGAAAAGTTTCTCGATTTCTACGAAGTGGCACTCCTTGCTTCTGCCACATAATACCTTATAAATTTTATATGGGCTTAAGATCCGAAGATTTCGGAGGCAATTAAACATCTGCGTCACCAGTCTGGCAGTATGTGTAGACGAATTGTTCTGCATTAATACAATTGAAGCTGGTGCGACATAGACCGCTCTAATGTTTCGAATCAATACATCCTGCCAGACGTGCATTAGTACTCTTCAGTATTCATACGCGTGTCTATCCGCGCAATCTTGCCTGGTTATGCAGAAGACAACCATTCTCAATATACCAGACTGATTCTGCTGCTTTGACAAATTTGGTTCCGTTTGGCTGCCATACCAATTTTCTGCTCTCTTGCAATGTGGAAAATACTTTCTTGTCAGTAAATATCATGCGCCCCAATCACGTCGCAAATTTGCATTCATAAAAACAGTCTAACTGTAGTTGCTCCATTATATCCACTGACGATATCGCAGGTGTATCCGTAACGAGGTTCAGGATTTGGTCTCCTACTTGGTGAATGATTTTTGGGCAGTCAGACTTCTCCTTGGTTGGCAGCGCAGTGGCTTCATTCTCAGTCCTCCATTGCGTCACCCAGTAATGAGCCTGAGATTTCTGAAAATAAATGCAATAGTAATAAGAGCGTTTAACATATGTTTTCTTGTCCTTGACATGATCAACACAAACTTAATAACATATTTTTGACGTAATTTGAAGCAAATAATCATATTTGATTTCGCCATTTTCGAGATTTGACAATATAAATATTGTCAAATTCATATCTCGAAAATAACTTAAATTTACAAATTTTAGTCAGAACGATATGAACATTTCTGATAGCTAACTTAAAGGTATAGAAGTAGTAATGCCTCTTCTTGATTCCAACCATTTTACTATTTGTTACTTTGTATTTGTAGAAAATACTGGTCATAGTGTTTGTTCCATGGTTAGTTGTAGAAAACACTAACGAATGTACAATTTTTTGTTTTTGTAGAACCAATTACTTAACAAATACATCATTAAGGAAATACACGGCTATCCAGGCTATGCAGGGGGGAAATGGCATACAGAAATACTTTATAGACATGTGAAACAGATGTACACAGGTTATCTGTGTCACAAAATATTGCCTATTTAGATTAACTGAAAGCTTGCACTTACAATTCTCACAAACGTTGGTATTTATCCCTATTCGTGCTATTAGCTACGACGTGAAGTGCTGTTAAGGGAACTGTTTAATAATAAAAGAAGAATAACAATTGGTCCAGTCTAACAAACTCTTTATTGGAAATAAGCTACCGGTTTCGAGTAAAAACGCTCATCCTCAGGCTAGCGTTATTATAAGCCTCAGGATGAACATCTTTGCTGGAAACCGGTATTCTTCTTTACTTAATTATGAATCACTTACACAAAGTCGCTATGGATTATTTAACTTTATAATGCCTTTAAAGGACCATTATACCCATTGTATTCGATTTTGCAGGCACTCATCTTGTAAAATGGAGTTCATTCTCGAAGTGGTTCCTAGAACTAACGTAGATAGGCGACTTCATTCTCTATTATATCTAGTACTGACCGTATTTTCTTTTATATTTGCCATTATATTCCCACGTACAAAGGCAATAATTCTTCGATGAAAGCGTCGCTAAAGAAACCGAAAATATCGCAATAAATGTCGGAAAATTGCCCCAGACAGAGGGATACAGACATCCCAGCGTAAATAACGACGACTCTTTATTACCGGTATTAAAATAATTTCGGAGTGTTGAACGATCGCGGTCGAGTTTCGTGGTTGCAAACCAGGTGAAATATGATCGCAGTTTTCTATTAGAATTCCGTAGCGTCGTCTGCTGCGTCGCGCTAGGCATTGCCGTCGTCTCTGGTGTAATAATGCCGCAAGTGAACCACAAAGGCGCAATATGGGGCATTCTAATGCTCTACCGGTATCCACGGCAGCGTCCTCGTTCTCAAGTTACATAGATGATATGTAGCTAGAATTCATGAAATCAGGTTTTTAACAGTTGGGATTATGACGTATGTGGTGTTAATAGGTTATGTGGTATTCTTTATATGAAGGCGATTTTTATGTCACCGAAGCTTAGTCATGAAACCAAAAGAAAATATGATATCAAACTGATTACTAAAAGGTAATTGTTGCATTTAGAAATACATAGATGTGCTGAGCTGTGTTTAATTTGAGATTTGGTAGTGCAGATCTGCTTCATTTAATTCTGGATTGTCAAGAAAAAAAACACGTTTTATAGTATAGAAAATTTTTATAGAGAATTCTAGAGCAGTTTCTCTACCTGACTCTGGAAAAATGTACGGGATGCCATTAGAAAATTAGAAAATTGAAATAGCACGAATCAATTATGACAAAGATCTCGACGGCCAACTTGCAGATACTAATTGATATATGCACAATTTCAATATACTAAACGTGTTCCGGGTTTGAACCACATTATGGTTAATTCGAAAACTCGATGTTTCGTCCGTAATCTTCAGGAGAGGGAAAGAAGCTAGGCCACAGTTAGCACGGTAACTCAACGTGTAAACCAGCCAGAAATTAAACTAACTGAGCGGGTAGCAGTTGATCACGGTAATTCCACATGTGAACCATGCCTCTGGCATGGTTCACGTGCTTCCCTCGTATTTGATTTTCGCCTCTGGCATGGTTCACATGCTGCGTTACCGTGATCAACTGCTTCCCAGTCATTTAGTTTTGCCTCTAGCCTCTAGTATTTCAAGCCGAAATTGTAGCAGTGCTGGGGCGTTGAAGAATTAGACCGGCACGTAGATAACTTTCGATCTATTGCTATTTATTCAGACAGTCAAGCAGTGTTAGAAGCGCTAGACTCCACACAGGTGAAGTAGAAACTGGTTTGGGACTGCATGAATGTGCTCAATAGGCCAAGAAGTTGAACGAAGGTGACTCTGGCCTGGGTAGCAGGATACGAAGGCTATCGAGAGAATGTAAAGGCAGACGAATTAGTTAGACCAGGCGCGTCAACTGCTGAAAATTGCCAAAAACACTCTGTGGGAATAGTATACAGGGAAGTCAAAGCAACCACTAAACAATAGAAACACAAGAAATCTCAAGACATGGTGCAAGAATATTCCAGGTCAGAGACAGGCCAAGAAATTTTTGATTAGATACAGGCCTACATTTACAGTGGACCTACTAAGCAGAGACAGGAACTTTTTAGAACAAAAGTGGGCCTCCTAACAGGACACTTTATGCTCAAGAAGCACATGGGCAATCTGTGCTTGGCAAAGCAAACAACAAGTAGATTCTGCCGGGCGGAAGAACAAACTGCCGTCTATGTGCTGTGCGACTGTACCCCCCTGGCAGGACTAAGACTTTCAAAAATGGGTTCGGAATACCTAAAAGCCGAAACCTGGGTAGAGGAATCACTCATAAGGTTGCTTAATCTAGCGAAGAAAGCAAAGCTAACGTAATTGATCTAATGAGAGAGGAACCACAATAGATCTGAAAAAGTCACAGTGGGACAGGGCAGGAACCACCCCGGGTAGTAATTTAATATAGCCTAATCTACCGCCCTAACCGCCTTTCGCTCTCCTGAAGAAGCCACATATGATTGTGCGCGAAATGCCGAGTTTTCGATTAACCATGATATGGTCCAAACCCAGAACACGTCTAGTTTTAACTGACTCTGGCCGTGGAAACCTTTATTATTACCTTTACCTTTACTTTATTATTATTATTATTATTTATTTATTATTATATTACCGTTATTATTTTAATTTCAATGTATGGGGCAATTATTCAATCGAAAGAAGTTTGAATCACTGCTCTAGCATGTATTTCGCAGCATCTCAAATTATGTCCATTATTGAATATATTTGGCTTCCATCGGTGAATACTGAAAATTCGATTTTCCCTTGATTTTTCCTATGTACGACCCTCGCTTTTTGAACTGGCACACTACTGCGGCATCATTTAATCGAACGAAGGATTCGTTTCTCAATTTTTATGTTTTGTTTACTGTTGTCATGGTAATCAAGCATTAATATCTCCAGAAACCATTTGAATGAAATACCCAATTGCAAAATTCACTTTTAACTACAAGTAACTAAGCTCAAAGTTTTAACGATTTATCAGTTTTTCTTTACTGTTGTCATAGTAACCAAACAATATTGGCCCCAAATATTCCATCCAAGCGTACCATTTACTTTGAATATTAGTATTGAATGTATGTATCAGTATGTGTTCGAGTTATGAATTTTCTATATGGTGGGCACCGAAATGTACAGGGCGCCATTTATGAAATTATTGTATTTGAATTTACGAAAAATTTGTTGTTCAGTATCATATAACACTCAGTATATCTTAAAAGCGTTCTGGTACCATGTCCAGAGTGGGTCAAGTATTCGATTTATCCTGATAAAAATTTACAGACATTGAAAACGTATTACTATATGGGGTGTTCCACTTGAAAGAATGAAGTTGATGTCTCAGTTGGTCCTTATCGATCACCCTGTATGTAAGTAAATATTTTTAAACGGTAGTCTATGCGGCGCAATAATTGGGCAACCCGTATAAAAGTACGCATACAATTCGTTTCAAATAATACCGCACAAACTGTTTGTAAAGCCTTAGATTCAAAAATTTTTATTTGCCGAAAACTAACCAACCAACTGTAGTTGGCCGGTAATGGGGGATTCATGTTAGCGGAATCTCGAGGATCATTGTCAGATACATTTAGATTTTCGTAGTTTCAATCTCTCGTATGCCTAGACACCCGCTATTAATCACCTCCTTGCTGGAGGACTCAATATCTGTTGCCATTTATCATCCTCTTTTGTCTTAACCAATCCAATGGAGTTGAAGAAGGTCTCAGAAAGATTTTACTTTACGACTTCTATATGGGCAGGAATAGAAAAACATATTCAAGGACATTTGTTCATTGTAACTACTGTTTAAAAAAACTCATTAATCTGCATTAAAAAATATGTTTTTGTTACTTGTAAAACAGAAATATCAGTTCAAATTTGAAACATCTTGTTAGTTAATTTGCAAATTATATAACATATAAGGTTTCATTGCTTCGATTGCTATTATTACTATTGGAACGATAATCATTTAAATTATCAAATTTATTAGAAAACAGAGTTCGGTAAAGTTAATTTAAAGATAGTAATAAAAGATATCAACCAGTTTCAAGAAACGTATTAATTCGAAGAACACTGTCAAAACTACACTGAAGCACAATACACATCAGTATTTGTATCTACTGTAGTATTAAAAATAACGCGTTGATAGTCGCTGTGATGAGCGTGTTTTTGCCTTGTTCAACTACCCGCATTGTACGCAAGTACGCTTAGGTTACGGTGACACTTCACTGTCGCCTAGTTTAACTTGCAACGGCTTATATGATTGAGTTCCATTTTTGTGAATCACGTACTCCGGCAGTTTTAACTGGTAAATATATTCCAAGCGAGCGGTAATTCCGGGAAAGTGATAACGTATTCTATTTTCGCTTACAATTACTATTATTATGGTTCCAACGTGTCCGATTACCTTATGAAAAAGTGTTAGTTATTCAAGTTCCCTAATAATTATAGGAAGGACCGTGTGATGTGTAGGATCCTCATTCTCAACCGTTGCCCGAATGATGTGAGAAACCTCTAATCTAACATCAACAAAAAATATTATTTACAAATACCTACTTTTATCACCTACATACCGTAAACTGAAGTATACAAGTTCAGTATTGCTGCTGAAGATGATAGCTTAGCTGTCGAAACGAGCGTACAGTTTCAGTGAAGTGTTTGTGGTAAGGCGTAATAATGAAGTGTTTCAGTGTTCCAGTGCCACAGTATTCGAGTACGTGATTTAGTACATACCCTAAAACTAGACGCGAAGAATACGGGAAGATAGACGGAAGGGTCTCTTGTCATTATAGTACTAAACATAAAACATGTGCAGCTTTGCCCTAACAAATCAAGTACGACAGTGAGTACGACAACGGTCTGTTCTCTCTATTCATCAAATTGGTTGCTTTTTATGTAAATAGTTTAGTAAGCGTCTAATTCCCGCGGCACAAAATGGCCGCGATTAGTTTCTTAATTAATAGTTTAGTTAAATTCCCTTTAAATATAAGTGGGTATGACAAAGAACTTAAATTCATAAAAGATGTAGCTATCTACAACGGTAGTTCTTCTATAGATGTCGATCGCATGATTAAGAGTCCGACTTAGCCATCATGTGAGAAATTCCACGACCTTAATCCCTGTAGAAACTAGTAATAAGAAATTTATGAAACTCCCCTTTCACAGCATATTGACAAGTTTTTAGAGGTTAAGATATGAACGTATGTTTTAGTTCGCGTAATACACTTAAAAATCTTGTTGGCAATTCGAAACATAAACCGAACATGAAGGAAAGATCGGGAATTTATAAAATTGCATGCAGTGACTGTGATAAAGCCTATATTGGTCATAGAAAAAAAGCAACAGGCACCAAATTCAAGAAACAAATCAGGTGTTATCGATTTGGTAGATTAGAATCGTCAAGTGTAGCACAACACATAAACGAAACCGAGCAAAATATTAAATTAGAAAACTTGAAATTTATTAGAGACGTAACATCGCCGCGGGAATTAGACGCTTACGAAACTATTTACATAAAAAGCAGCACGAATTTGATGAATGCTCTATTTGATTTATTAGTAGAGATGACCAAGGCAGGTGAAATTATTAGTTTTTTGCAGCGACTAGACAGACTCGTGTCTGTTCGTCTCATAAGAAAGGGTTCGTGTTTCCTACTCGTTTCCCCGAGAGTCGACAAAACACGAGTCTGTCTAGTCGCTACAAAAAAAGTAATAATTCACCTGCCTTTGTCATATCTATTTATTAGTGTAAGGCTGCACACACGGTTTTCTTATGCTTTATACTACAATGACAAGAGACCTTTCCGTATTTTTCGCGTCTTAGTTTTAGGGTGTGTCGGTGGTAAAAGTAGGTACTTGTAATGAATATTTTTCACGAAGGTAGGGATAGTATAGGCATGTTAGATTTAGAGGTTTCTTACATCATTCGGTTAACGGTTAAGAATGAGGATCCTACGCATCCCCGAAACGGCTGCTCCGGATTAATTACTTGATCAATTAATTAATTATTAGTTAAACTTGTGTGATGCGAAGTGTACCGATACTTTCGTGCTGTTTGCTAATAAGTTCCCTAATGTTCATATTTTTATTGGATACATTCGGTACAAGTTTGTGAAGTGAAGTAGGGTTAGTGGCTGTTTTTTCTAGATTTCCTTAGTTTACTTTAGTATATATCATTATTAAGAAAAAAAGAGTTCAGTCGACAAATAAAATATTTTGTGCCTAAATACAATTATTTCTACACGCATACGTCATTTTCAACTCAAAATTATAAGAAATCCATGGATTACTAGTCTACATCAACATGAATCTGTGTAATTGTGGATTTGTAAACATACTGTACATACATTATTGAGAAAAAGCAACGGAAAGTACGGTATTAATTTGTTTTCTTTGTGGTCAAACTAAAAACGGAACTACAAATTTAGGAATATCAGTAACATATCGGTTTGGAAAACTTCGATATTTATTTACTCAAATGAAAATTCTAGCTATCGGTAAAATTTATTTTATGCGAGTGTTAATTATTATTTTTTTAAATTAAATCCTGTAGTTTCAATAAACTTTGTAGACTTTTTAGAACTTACATTTTGTTTTATTATTCTTAACATCTACTACCAATGACCCCCAAGTAAAATTAAACTCAGGGTGTAACAAATAAAGCAGTTAAAGGTATTTTATTTGAAATAGATTTTTTTATTCTGTACAGAAAATGGGATAAATTCACTTATTTTTATTTGTTCATCTGATCTTACTTGTACCTAGAACAAACGTAATAAAGATGATGGAGAGTAATGCTAATGATACTTCAGCGCTCGGTGGTTCGGCTGTAAAAGGGCATGCTTTTGATAGTGGCGCGTCAGGATTTCTGTGTTATAGAACAGGCAAACCTGTGCTAGCTTTTCTACCAGATTCGATATAATTTTGAGTCGTTTTTAGTATTTTGGGAGCTCGTAGATTGAAAAAGTGTAGGCAACCGCGAATGATCTCCAGACACTGTAGAAAATATACCAACAGTACGAAATTATATCAAGGAAAAATTGATTGTAACTGCTGTACAAAATGCATTTTAATTTGACAGCTATAAATACCTTTATATTTTCTACAACGTGATAATGATGCAAATACCATGTTTTGAATTTGAATTTTTATTGAACTAGTTAATGTAAATCTAAATGTATTTGACGACA
This sequence comes from Oryctes borbonicus, assembly GCA_902654985.2. Lineage (NCBI taxonomy): Eukaryota > Metazoa > Arthropoda > Insecta > Coleoptera > Scarabaeidae > Oryctes > Oryctes borbonicus. The sequence continues at coordinate 2,320,613 of LR736872.1, forward strand.
AATGCTAATAATAATGAATCCGATAAATACTTTGAGTTGTTTGTAAACATTTTACAAATAATAACAAACCCGATGAAGGGTTTAGATAATTAATTAGCACTCAATTATCGATTTCCACAATAACTCATCAAAATAGAAATTTACACTTTATTTACGTTGGTATTTAATATCGCTACAAATAGAATTATTGACAAACGTTGAATAATTTATGACATTGGAAATCTTCATGCAATTTAAATGAAGCGTATGATTATGCATTCAGTACCAATTATATTAAAATATACGGCATAATAAATCCGCAATTGTGTGTTTTTGTATTACAGAATTTAAATAGCATCTGAATTAGTTAATCAGGTGCACAATGAACTTTTTATGAAAACTCATTACTCGCCAACACTTTAATCACACTTTTGTTATAGTAGCATTTTTCTGTTTACCGCTCTTACAGACTTTCAGACGTAAGGAAGACTAGCAAAGTTTTTAGTTATGTAGTAGTAGTATTTATGTAGTATTTAATTATGAATAAATAGAAGGTATTCTTATGGTGTGCAAGGGCAATTACTACTTATTTTTGCGTTCAGACATGTCAAGTTATCAACTCTCTGGTTCAGTGGGCGGCGATGGTCTCTGAACCCAACAATCTTTCCACCGAGTTGAATCATGTACGGAAGACTCTCTTCAACAATGGTTTTCATTTATTCATTCAACCAGGAAACAAATTTCCCCCCTTAGCGAGTAAAGCTGTTTCTCTTGTTCGTGTGGTTTAGTGTACATCGGCGAAACAGGACGCTCTGTCAAAACTCGTCTGATAGAGCACGAACATTGTGTTAGAACACGCCTCCTCTTGAATTCGGATATTGCTGAACATTATCTAGACACTGGCCACGAGATATTATTCAGTGCGACTTCATTACTTTATAATTCTTACCACTATTACAATCGGAAAACTAGAGAGTCCATAGAGATTTTTAAGCATCGTAAGAATGTCAATAGGGATACAGGTTACCGACCAATCATCAATTAATAGTGACCGCGACATGCAATTTATCGGCGACAGGTCCCGCCCACCGCCGATATAAAAGCGTGCTGTTCCCCTCGTATCTTTGCAGTAGATTTTCGCTTCTGACATGGTTCACTGGGTGAGTTACCGTATTCAACCGCCTCCCGCTCAGTTAGTTTCGTCTCTGGCGTAGTTTACACGTTGAGTTACCGTGTTGACTGTTGCCTATCACATGTTCCTCTCCCGAGGAAGCCCCATATGATTCTGGGCGAGACGTTGAGTTTTTGTTTAACTGTGACACGGTCCGAACGTGGCCGTGGAAGCCTACGTTGTTATTTATTCTATTTATCTATTTAGTTATATATTCAGTTTTCAGAAATATTAACATACTATTGATAGTTCTCAAACTGATCATTGGTTTTAATAGCGATTTAATTATTTGATGACTAAAGTTCTTTTATTGTTATTACTGACTACAAAACCAAGTTGAACAATCAGTTATTTGGATATGTATAGCAACGTTGCTTTAAATAAACGACATCTCAGATTGAATATCGTATTAATCTTGACATCTCGTTTACATTTAATTCACATTTGTATGCCTAAAATTTATGAAATACTAAATTCAAAAAGCTTCAAAAAGTTATCAATACCTAAGGTAGAACATGTGAATTGTGTGTGCCGAACCAATCTATAAGAGTTGTTGGTATCCTGACGATATATATTATTTTGCGTGAAGGTAGTAGGTAAACTACTCCTTGAACAGTGTGTATGCAAACTACCCTGTGATTCTTTACAAGTCAACGACGTTTGGGGATAGAATTGGATGTGGCGAATTTGTACATCACAGCACTTGGACGACCGACGATATGATTTGTTTTATGTAAAGGTATTGAGATAATTACCCTAGAGACTCTTTCCAAGTCAAACGTGAGTGGGCGGTAGAGCCACATATGTATGTCATACTTGACATACTTGCATGTGAGTAGCTGTTGTGTGTGCGTAGTCTGCATGCCACAGTTCTTAAACGACCGACGATGAAAAATAGACTAATCAAATCAAAGACTGATTCACATAACAACCACTCAGTCGATTTGACAAGCAGAATGTAAATACGAATGATTTGATAAAAGCAAATAATAGAACAACCAAATACCGAAGAGAATAAAATAGAAAATGGAAGCAATAAAATCCTGTAACTAAACAATATGTGCCACACCATAAACGACATTGCATAATGCATTTGATTAAGCAGAATATAATCAAGTGGCTGAAAAGTGCACTAAATATCAAAATTAAAAGGTTAATTTTTTTTGTAATTTATTATTTATCATAATCACACGTTATTTTCGTGGCAGTACATATTATTTATGTTAGTACATAGTAGTAGTAGTCACAATTTTTCCGCTTATCATATTGAATCCTTGCACACACTACATGTTTTTATTTGAAAGCATGAATCTCTTTGTTCTAAATTCTTATATTATTCAATACACGTAGTGACAATTTGATGCTTGGACCAAGAGAGTTAATTTGTTATTATGAATTTCTCAGAATGAGTTGGAGTGTAGGACTTAAAAATTTCTTCCTCTTAAATCTAAGTATGCATAAATAAAGTGTATATTGTGTTTCCTTGTCGACGTGAACAGTTGCCCACCGAGCCATTTTTTCAAATTTTAAAATAAAAAGCAGTCGCTGGGGACCAAATCCGGTGGATGTTGTACTAATTCGAACTTTAATTACATAATTTTGGCCATCGAAACTGCACGGGCGTGCACCCCGGACATTGATAGAAGAGGACCTATTTCTTTTTCAAATGAAAACGTTTTTTCTTGATCTCTTCGCTCAACTGGTCTAACGACTACGACGCACAATACTTTTCAGTTATTGTTGGTCTTTTTTCCAAGTAATCGGTGTAGATGATTCCGGATGTGTCCCAAAAACCGAGGCCATCACCTTGCCGGTCGATTTCATCGGCCTCTTTCGGAGCCCGTTCGCCTTCAAAAACTCACCGTTTTGACCATTCCTTTATCTACGGAGTGTAGAAGTGTGTCCATGTTTCGTACATGGAGTCGACCAGAGGATTGTGTTTATTCTCCAAGGAAAGCAAACGTGGCATCCATCTTGCCGAGATTTCTATCACTCCTAATTTTTCGTGCAAAATTGAAAACGCCTTGCAATGGGCCTGTAGCCCAACTATTTCGTCCGCTTTGATTCGTCGATCATTCAAATCATTTCGGAAGTAGATCCAATATAAGTGACTACCTCCGAAATGATTGTCCAGAACGATGTTTACCTTTTGTGGATGTACGGCCGCGTTTAAACTCATTTACCCAATTATAAACATTTGCTAATACAGGAGCAGATGTGCCATGAACTTCATCCAACTCAGCTTTGATTTCTTTCGGTGTTAGGTCTTTTAAATATTTAATCACCACTCGAAACTCACTTTTTTCCATTTTTCTACATAAACAAAAATTCTTTGCTTAAATCGACGGTAAAAATGAAACCGTGTGATGGTCAAAACTGACACTTTGAAAATTGTCTAATGACTAATGAAAGCATTTTCGATACTACGACGCCATCTCTTAGATCTTCCTTTTCTTGTATTTCTTGAATCACCCTTGTACCTGGTATTATCGCAAGTCAGCATAATAACAAAAGTCCTCACAATGAAGTACTAACGAAATTACGAATTTTTATAATTTACCGACGGAAACCAAAATACAGTGTGTCCACGGATTTGGTGTAAACTTATGCAACAGTGAGCGTTGATACATTTTTTAAACCATTTTATGTTTTAGTTTTTTTTATACATATTTTTAGATACAAAATAATTTAATAATATTCTGGTTAACTAAAATAAATTCTTTATTATAAATATAAGATTTTATGAAATATTTTCTAATGTATATGAATTCGAATGTGATAAAAAACAACAAATAATTTATTCAACCTAACCTCCATCTACTTCCACACACTTTTCGAACGGGTGAAAACGACCGATCCATCTTTCAGGAAAGTGGTCGACAAGCCAGTTTCTAATCCAATTAGTTGAATACGCAGGGCATACATCATTCTGAAAGTAGATTGCATCTCTGTTAATATCCTCCAATGATGGTAAAATAAAATTTTGTAACATATCTAAATAATTACGTTGATTTAAATCGTTTTCGAAAAAAAGGGCCAATAATTTTATTGAATAAAATTCCATACATTTACTTTCTTACAACGCTGGTTTTTCCAATTAATACGAAAATTTGCATTCTCTTCTGCCCAATATCTGCAATTTTGGGATGACACATAACCATCAGCGGTAAAAGTAGCTTCATCCGAAAACAAAATTTTATGATGGAAAAATTGATCCTCCATAACATTTTCTCCAACCCAAGTACTAAATTCTAATCTAAACTCATCCTTCCGGGGTTCCAGAGTATGAAAAACTTTGGATTTGAATGGGTGAATCTTGTTTTCCTTAAAGATTTTTTGCAGTAAGCTCTTGCTAACACCCAACTCCGCCGCTCTCTTACGTAATGATATTTTTTGGATCTTCTAATACAGATCCCATAGCTAGAACAGTTAATGCAACATCTTCATTGTATTGTTTCTTTGTTTTCTTCTTTCTAACAACAGAGTCAGTTGCATCAAACTTCTTAACAAGCTTTTTCAAAGAATTAATAGGATATTAATGTCGGGGAATTTAACGTTAAAATTGTTGATTGCTGTTCGATATGAAATATTACCAATTCCATTAACTCTTAATCAAATAAATTCGTTGTTGCAATGTTAGCATAACTGTGATCTTCGTGATTGCAAATGTCGTATCACTTAAATTTGAAACAGACAAATAATTAAATGTCAACAGGATTTCAAGGCAATACGATTATCAACAGGCACTTTTTCAACACAGTGTATATTAACTAATTAAAATATTAAAAGTAAGAGTACTTGGAATGCAGAATAGAAATTATCTGTCGCAGTATTATAATATATTTGCGGATAAATAGCAACTAGGTATTAAAATGTCCTTGACATCAAGGTCCTTGGTGTAGTGGTTAGCACATCCGTCCGGCAAGTAGGGGGTATTAGGTTCATTACGTCGAAAATTTCAAGGAAATTACGAATTTTCATAATTTAACAATGGAAGCCAAAATATATTATATATACGTATACCTTAAAATGTAAAAAAGCTTTGATGAAAATGTTTTTTTGATTTTTCTGGAAAATTGGAGGATAATGGAGAAGAACTTCTCATATATTTGGATTTCCCTGCATTATGGTAGCAAAAAGCTTGTTGTCTGGAACATAATATAAAGGGATTCAATTTTTGGATGTATTTAGCGCACTTTGTTATCAATAGTTTAATGGTTTTCTGCAATAAAGCAGATGTCGTACACTCATTTGTTGGTGTTGAAATAGATGTCCTTGAAAGCATAAATTAAATACGCAGTTATATATACACAATCGTACTACCAAACTGTTCTGACGTTCATATTACGTTCATTATTAATGGCAAGGATTCGCATTATTTGAGCTTTTGCTTTTAATTAACATTTACAAAACATCATTTTTATTCGAACAAAAGAATTTAAAACAATAAGCCTGGCACGGCGCAATAATTAATTTCTTACTATACACATTTAAATGTGAATGGGAAGATATCATTAATTTAAAGCTAATGCCTCCGTAATGTACAATGTTTTATCCACGACATCAAAGAACAATTATACAAAAACCAACCGGACTACTACTTGCAGAAAACATTTGTACAAAGAAATCGTCTCTGTCCCCCACATTATACTCACCCTGAAAAAGGCCACACTCAACATTTAAATGGAATAATTCACGATGTCCGAACGAAATTAAATGGAGATAAAACTTTAGATTCATTGAAATTGGTACCGGTCTTTTTGTCTGGTTGGTCCGCTAGATTGTTTCCTTCTCTGAGGGTTCGCACCTCTTTGGACTTTTTATGTGCTGCCTCGTACTCTCGTCTGCCTACAGTGGGTGGGTGTAACCGTTGCGCTTTCAAACTGGTTGGATAGCATGTATTATGGTCAAATTCCTCTTGCAAATAGCGCTAGAGATCTCACCTTGTATTGTTAATAGAAATACTAATCAATGGCGCTTGTTTGATTGTGGATATCGTTATGTATAGTTATATGAACGTATTATGTCACAGTTTGTAAGCAAACTGGAGAACAAAGGATGAATTAGTCTTGTGAATTGGTTCCAGATTACTTATGAAAGCTGTAATTAATTGTTAAACGATAGTACGTGTTAGTAAGGGGTCATCGGTGCAGGAATTCACTTTAAACATGGGAGAGTGTGGAATTATATAAAGACTCTATGTAGAAACTAAGATTGAGCTGTAATGTTATTGATTTTTATATTAGATCCTGTAAAAGGAATATCTACTATTATCTCTGTACTTCTGTTTACATTGAACTTTGCAACGTGGAATAAATAATGACTTTAAGATTATTTAATTTTATAATTCTAATAAAACAAGCCTAACAATTGAAGATGTACTTTATAAGTACGCTGAGATTTTTATATAACTCTAAGATCAAATTAAAGTTGACATATGGATTAATTTATTGCGATGCACCACATTATGTTGTAAGTTTATTTGCAACTCAAGAAAAAGAATTACATGAGATCATTTCAAGACTCAAATGCTATTGTCTTTACACATCTGCTAATCGTTGCTGTCGGCAACTGTTTTTTGGGATGGTCACTAAGTTATGTTAGTAAAAAAAAAAATAATGAGGGGATGGGCATCATTACTTCGCAAATTGAAAGTAGAAATTGCGGGAAAACGACCGCATTTGATGAAAAAGAAAAATTTTGTATCACAGAAATTGTTTTCACACATTAGTGGTCGTCATGACAAAAATTCACGAATTGGTTGGAAATGGTAGGCCACATATCCTGGAGATATGAAAAGATAACATTAAAATATGAGAATACCCAAGTTGCATCTGTAACACATGTAGTTTTTCGGCTTAGAAATAGACGGTACACAAAACTGGAAGGAGTAGATCAATGAAAATCCTAAGAAGGTGAGGCAACCGTAACAGTTTATCACGCAAACGTTGGTTGAAAGTTAGTGTATGAAATCATACTTTGGGTGAATCTTGTATGTCAAACGCATTTGCACTCGGCAAAAAGTCTTATGTAAGAAGCGTCTTTTATTTGAAAAAATGAAAAACGTATACTAAAGTATCTAAAAAATTTGGTGTACTTGCCTAGCATTTGTACATATGAATTGTGTTTTATTAAAAAGCGCTGCCGTGACTTAATGAATTCTTACCAGACTAACTACGGGTGCGGTACCCAAGTGTCACAATCTTTTAAAGGATGTAATACATGGTCTCCAATAGTAAAGAAGGAAAACCTAAAAATCATTTGAAAGACCTGTGAGTTGAGAAATTACGAAACAATTAGGCGTGGACTTATTATTATGATTCTGTTCTACTTATTGTTATTCTTGTAGTTTCTTGTTAAAGGGGAGGGTGCGTATCGATTAGGTTGATTGTAAATAGTGTTCATGTATTTCGGCACGACATACTGACGAATTATTTATGTTGGTATAGTAACTATTGTAATAGCTTCTTTTGTCGCCTACATCGCGTCGAGAGGGTTTTCATTCTACGTCCCAAGTTAGTCTCTAAATGATGCGTAGTTTGCACGTAGACGTATTAATTCGGAAGTTGATAATCAGTTGACCATAGTGCGTGGGTTGCTGGATTTATACAACTGTGGATATTTGACAAAGTAAGAATCGGAAGGTTTTGTCTTCATTTTTAATACTTACAGTTTTATAGCGGAAGATTAATTTAAACACATATTTTCTATAAGATCATATTCGCAAGTATTTGAAACATTTGCGATGTATTTGTTTCCAACTCGTTTAATATCCTACATGGTGAGTACCTAGTTTCATTTGGTTACAGTCACAAACAATAGCATATAATTGGTAGAACGTTTTGAATTGGATCAACTTTAAAATGAATGTTCAGTCAACATGCAAAAAATGCATACGTAGAATCAAAAATGAACAGGTGTGCATAGGGAAATAACTATTCTTGAAAACGAAAAGTAAAATAGATATAAACGATATAAAGAAGGATGTTCTTATGGATTATTATTTGCGTCCCTCATGTGAAGCAAATTTTCTGGTTAATCTAAAGGTAAGATGTTTTGAAGTAAAACCAACACAAACATCATATTTTTAGTGAATAGACACACACTTCCTGGTTTGTTGGATGAACCAATTTCTTTCTCTCGGTGTATCGCACTCTTGATACAAACAGGTTTAATCAGAATTTATCCAATTTTGTAATCTTCTAAATTCATTTCCAGTCTATTCACTTCAATGCACTTCCTAGTTTTCCTGCGCTAAAACAGCTTGCGTTAAAGGAAAGAGCAACAAGGTTTCGGATAAGGAACGTGATTTAGATGTATTAAAGAGTACAAGTGAATTGAAGTTTATTTTCCATTACAAAAAGCTTCTCCCCTCTCTTTTCCCTAAAAACGAAACGAAACAATCTATTTAAGACCAATTGTAATAAAAATCTCATCTGTGCCGCGTTGGAGACGTAACGAATAAAATGTAATCTAGTACGAGGATAGGGAGTATCTGCATTTACATACGTATACTTACGGGATCTGCGCGCAGATGTATAAAAGCTTCTGTTCGTATGAGTACAAAGCAAAATGCCGATTAACAAACCGTTTCGGTGTAGAAGGCAGGTATAATTTTTCCTCCAGTTTGCACAGCCAACGTAATTATTATTCAATTTGTTGCGTTCTAATTAAGTTGGAAGTTTGAGTTGAGTTGGACAAATCAATTAGCTGCCTTCAGCATATAATATTGGAAAAATTAATTGAGCAAACGAAACATTTAATCACGCCAGTTATTTTATTTCCTTCGAAATTTTCTTTGCACTTTCCATTAAATAACAAAATATTGGCGAACGAAGATAACAATTGTTACCAACTTGATCTGAGATTAAAGAAAACAGTTACGGCGTATTATTGTGATGTTATTTTTACTCCCTATAACGATATTTATCTGTCTTATTACAAACTATTTATCAGCTTTACAAATTCATATTCTAAGGGAACTTGCTGGACATGTAGAGCATATTAAAATATACTAGTAGCAATGAATGTATTGACTTGCATTGGCATCTGAAAAAACAGTTTTTACTTGATTTTAACGACTTAATTAAATTTAATCAATGAAATAAAATTTTCATGACATCGGTAGGATTCGAACCTACGACACCCGTTTGGCGATGTATGCTTTGCACATAATGTATATTGAAATATTACAATATGTTTGCATTTTTTGGAAAATATTGTTATTGGTAATATTTGAGAAAATTCTGATGAAGATGAAAGTTCTTGGATTCTTTGGAACTGAATTTTAGCCAAGTATACTTTCGATTTAATAGACTAGGAGAACTTTTAAAATATTCGCAAGAATAAAGTACCCTAAAAAATATCCATTAATTTCCGACAAAAAGTATTTTAGAACTTCATTTTGCGTACATGTTCTATGATCCCGTGTACAAATATCAATTTTTAAAGAGAACGCTCTTGAAAAGAGATTATTGTGAGCAGTTTGCAAATAAAATTTCGTTAGTGCTGATTGTAATAATCGATAAATAATTAGTAAGTATTAGGAATATTTTGAAATTTTATGGAAACACTGTAAGAGCTGTGCTTTCTTTGGTACATCTTCCTTTTTTTCAAATAAATTAATAAGCATGCTTTGGCAGTCACGTGTTCTATTGGATTCATTACCATATCTGTTAAAACGGACAATGATTTCTAACGGAATTTAGAAATAATAAAGAAAGATAATCTTTTTAATAGCATCCTCTCAAATTGGTGATTGTTCAAAAAGATTCAACCGTCTCCAGAAAAGTCAAACTCTACCTTGCAATGGGAACCGAAAACCCGGTCAAGAAGCAATGCCAAGTAAAAACCACGGCTAAGAAGGAGAGTGCAGTCTGTTAATTCCGGGTCTCCAGAACAACCAAAAGGAAGGTAGCTTCACCTCAAGGATAGTTGAGCAGCGACCACGACTCTTGGTAGCCAAACGCGGAGACGCGAAACGTAAAAGTCAGCATTTGACATTGAAAATCCAGAGTACGATCTAGGTGCAACATTCCGCACTAATGGAGAAGACAGCTACCATTCCTATATCATTTGGAGAGGACGTCGCTAAAGATTTTGAGGAGTTTTCTTTTTTTAGGCGTTTGAACAAATCGTCTGAACTGAAATCAACATTTGGTTTCTTCAGAGGTCAGGGCACCATCTGGGAAACTCAAAAAGGCAGAAGACTTCGTGTCGCAGTAGATTATCCCTAGAATGTTAATATACTGGAATATTAGAGTGCACTATTCAATGGATTTTTAAAGAATCGAGTGTATACTCCTACCTGCCTACTAGTTATCGATAAATGATATACACTTTACGGAGTGATTTATAATAGTTGTAGAAAGCTTGGATCTTGTTCGAGAAGTCATTTAAAAGAAAAAATGTTAATCAATGAACATTTGACCAAGAAGCATAAATTATTATTTTGGAGAACCAGAAACGAAGCAAAAATCAAAAAATTAATATTTGAATATGAAACGGCTAAATGTTTGTTTGCAAGAATGATACATCTAGAGTTTTTTATATCCGAGGCCGATATTGATAAACTAAAGGAAATGTCTCTAACTTCCTTGTCTCATTTCTAGTGCTGTGTTCTGGTTGCATTTTTGTAATGGATAACTGGACATTCTTGAATTTGTACTAAGTTTGCAAAGCAAGCCTACCTCAAACGTTGGACTGCGAATTTATTTTTTTCTGTTAGTCGGAAACATGGCCCAAGGATCCTAACTTACACCACGAGCTTTCTAGTGATAAATGCACCGTTTTGGGATGTGATTGAGATTTGCTTACATCTTAAAAAAAAATTGAGAGGGTGTTCATCACTTGTTCCTCGGATGTTCCTACAATAGAATGGATGGATTGGTGCTCTAAATTTAATTTATTTTGTGTTTACATTTCGCTACGAGATATAGTCACTTTATCATCTTTTCTTAGTGATCTTGAGAAGATTTCCATCGACGATCCGAACGATTTGTTTTTAATTTGTGGAGATTTTAATTAACCCAATATTCACTGGCTTGCGTTGAATGGTGCCTTGTTATTACTCTGATGAAATTAGTATTACATTTGTCGATGCAATTTCCCTCTCCTAATTTTACTCAATTGTATTCGGAATCATAGTGACAGAACACCTGATATTTTCTTGAATAATGATAACCGTGTTGTTAATGTCACTCACTCATTCATTGTATTGTTTCTGAAGATAATCACCATAGAGCGGTTGAATTTTCATACAGTTGTTCATGCTCATAAAATTTGAATATACTAAAAATTAAAAATCTATTCAATTCATAAAAATGATGTTGATTTTCTAACCAATAAAATATTACGTGCACCATTGAAACATCTAATTAGAATAGATTACAAATTGTACATTTAAATTGTGGAAAAAATTATTATATCTAACCTAAAGTATTCCTAATGTATTATTAGTCTATAACAATAGTATAAGTGTATCAGAGGGCCGTGAAATATGGGAGCTTTTTTCAAAGTATTTTTCATTCGTCTACGTAGGCAATAATGATTGTGCCAGATATTATTAATTCGCCTCTATCAGACTCCAGTGCATCTGTGGGTACTCTTACCAATGGTGAGGCTATTATTTTAAGCAAAATCAGCTTGATTTTAACAAGGAATCCTGATGGTCTTCCTTCCTATTTTATTAAAAAATGCTAACAATTTCTACTACTTCCACTAAACATTTTGTTCAACAAATCATTAGATACTGCCACATTTCTGTCTAGTTAGGTATCGCATGTTGTATCTGTACATAAGGGTGGAGACAAAAACAACGTCTGTAATTATCAACCAACTTCCCTTTTATCAGTCACATCTAAACTTGTCGAATCTATTTTTTTATTGTCTATCATACCGTATGTTTTTCTTTGAATTACATTATTATGCCTCAGCAACACGGTTTCGTTCGTTGTGGATCGGTGCAGACCAATCTTGCGGAGCATGTTCATGTTGCGATCAAATACAGCTTGTCTGTTTGTACACCGATTTCAGCAACGCGTTTGATAAGTAAGCTTGCACAAACGAGTGCGCATTCATTGATGGTATATTTAGAAAGCAGTCGGACATACCCGAAGTCGGGATTCATACGCGTACGGTTAGTATGTGTATGAATGACGGGTTGGATTGATGATGGCAAATCGACGGCCGATTTCTATTAGAATACACTTACACTATTATTAAATGTATTGTTTGCAATATCAATATTTTAACGTACGGTACTTTTATTTGTAAAAGACACGTTAACAGAACCTGTTAAATGCGAAACGTGATCTACCACATTATAAGACAAACGCGGAAACGATAGTAGAAACTATAATAAATACCAACATATCGGTAACTTAACTTGTAATATTGGTTACAGATGGGGCTTCAAACATGCTTAAAGCTGGAAAGTTACTAAAACAATCTCATCCTCAATTGCTTCATGTAATCTGTTTGCTCATCTTGTAGCTGAATTTATTGGAAACAGTTATCCAAAAGTAGATCAATTAATAGTTTCTACCAAAAAGTTTTTATTAAATCTCCGAAACGCATCCGTGAGTTTAAACAGATTTGTCCGGGCATTCTTCAGCCACCACGGCCGATATTGAGGAGATGGGGAACGTGGCTTAAAGCTGTTTTATATTATGAGAAATTTTTGCATATTGTTAAGCCTTGTATCTTAAATTTAAATCCGCAAGAAGCTCGAGCAATTTCAGTAAGCCAGCGGCTGGTTTCAGATACCGAAATCCACACTCAAGTAGAGCAAATTTCCCAAAATTATTCAACTCTTTTAGATACTATTTCCAAATTGGAGAACACGAAGCTTTCATTACATGCAGCGCAAAATACAGTAGATGGAATAACCGATAAATCATGTGCGATTATAAACAAGAATCCCGATTTCCAAAGTAGAGTGCGTACAGACAAGTGCGCAGGTAATGCGAACGTCACATTATTAGACTTAGAACGCTCATTTTCCAAATACACCAGTATGACTGAGTCATTAATGGCATTTTTGCGTCAGTCTACATCAACAACATAATCAAACTAAAATAGTAAGTAATTACAAACATTATTTTTAATATTGATAGTAATCGAGCCGTACGCTACTGCGAAAGTACTTAGGTAATAATTGATAATGATAGCAAGTACTGTGTGTGTAGTGGCGTAGTATGGTAAACATTCGAATAATTCGGTCACCGGTTGATGATGAGGACCATTCGTGTCCTCGAAACGGCCGTCCCGGGTTTGAGTGAAGTTATCCACGGTTTCCCAGCCACGGTTTATGACATA